>VIBL01000031.1:3000000-3545577 GCA_008271625.1 Lutraria rhynchaena
TGTTGATTATAAATTAGACGTAAGTCAGAAGTACGTGAAGGGTAAGTTATTTACAAGTTCACGCGCGTTACTACTTAAGATACTCACTCGTAAGCTGACATACTTCGACAATCAGCAGGCAGATTGTGTCGCGTACGCGTAACTTATTTCTCACCTATGAGCAACATACTTCTAACTTATACATAATATTATATCTAGGATGATATAGGAAGTTTTCACAAGAACGTATTCAATGTATACCAGACGACCCTAAAACTTACTCAACGAGTTTAAAACGTGTTTAGAACTTTCAGCTAGAATATTTGCCAGTATTTCGGGGTTCACATATATATATATATGGATAACTCCTCATTCCTGTCTTTTGCGCTGGTCCACAACTCTCATCACAGAGATGGAGAATCCGGAGAGACTGCAACGAGAGTACATATAGCCGTACTCCAACATCAAACTCACTTGCTTGACTTAATTGACACTGAACCTGTTGCGAGTCATTTTGATCAGGAGAGAAGGTTAACGTAGGAGGAGGAACTGGGTGTGACCATGGATAAGGAGAGAAGGTTAACGCAGGAGGAGGATCTGGGTGTGACCATGGATCAGGAGAGAAGGTTAATGTAGGAGGAGGAACTGGATGTGACCATGGGTGTGACCATGGATCAGGAGAGAAGGTTAATGTAGGAGGAGGAACTGGATGTGACCATGGATCAGAAGAGGAGGTTAATGTAGGAGGAGGAACTGGATGTGACCATGGATCAGAAGAGGAGGTTAATGTAGGAGGAGGAACTGGATGTGACCATGGATCAGGAGAGGAGGTTAATGTAGGAGGAGGAACTGGGTGTGACTATGGATCAGAAGAGGAGGTTAATGTAGGAGGAGGAACTGGGTGTGACCTTGGATCAGAAGAGGAGGTTAATGTAGGAGGAGGAACTGGGTGTGACCATGGATCAGAAGAGGAGGTTAATGTAGGAGGAGGAACTGGGTGTGACCATGGATCAGAAGAGGAGGTTAATGTAGGAGGAGGAACTGGGTGTGACCATGGATCAGAAGAGGAGGTTAATGTAGGAGGAGGAACTGGGTGTGACCATGGATCAGAAGAGGAGGTTAATGTAGGAGGAGGAACTGGGTGTGACCATGGATCAGAAGAGGAGGTTAATGTAGGAGGAGGAACTGGGTGTGACCATGGATCAGAAGAGGAGGTTAACGTAGGAGGAGGAACTGGGTGTGACCATGGATCAGAAGTGGAGGTTAATGTAGGAGGAGGAACTGGGTGTGACCATGGATCAGAAGTGGAGGTTAATGTAGGAGGAGGAACTGGGTGTGACCATGGATCAGGAGAGGAGGTTAAGGTAGGAGGAGGAACTGGGTGTGACCATGGATCAGGAGAGGAGAGGAGAGGAGATTAACGTAGGAGGAGGAACTGGGTGTAACCATGGTTAAGGAGAGGAGGTTAACGTTGGAGGAGGAACTGGATGTGACCATGGGTCGGGAGACGGCGAAAGTTTGGCTTGTATAACTCAGCATCATTCACCAATTCCTCCATACTCCTAGAGATGAGCTACTAGACAGAGTGACTTTAATAAGCTCCGACACTCTGTGTGTGAGATCGGCTTAAGACTAACGTTGCGCACACGTTCTGTAAAATATTGAACGCTGGAGATACGCTTTGCACACGCTGTCATCATTGTGCGTATTGTATAAGTTATGTATACGCTAGGGACAAGTTATTAATAAGTTATTCATACGTTAAACACAGGTTATATATTCGTTAACAATACGCTATGAATACGTCTGAAACAGGCTTCCTATTGAATTTTTTATACATATAATTTGCATGTATTCTAAAATTTGATGGAATAAAATCAAATTGAACAGTAGAACGGTGTTTGAAGATAAGAATACCAGTATTAATTATTTAACCCAAAACTGTAATACGGATCTCCTCCAGTGTTACGTATTAGTTTTAACGGTCATTAACTAGAATAAACATCAATATATACCCGCTGATACCGTCACCAAATGCATTTTTGTAACTGGTTATTTGCGTTTTCAAAGTCAGTGGCGTGTCGCACATACTGGATTAATATGAGCGGGGTGTTGTGTTGTGCTGTGCCGTGCCGTGCCGTGCTGTGCTGTCTTCAGTCCATTAGACAATATATTTTCAGGCTATGAGCGTCGTGTTTTAGTGGCAAACCTTCTACTTGAGAGGCCAGTTCAGACAATCAAATTGTATACATGTATAAATGTATAAATATGATTTAACTTTTATCAAAGTTTGCCCTCTAAGTCACCACTATCAGTCACAGGTCACGTTAACAAAGACCAAGTCAGGAATTATACAAACATGAAACCAGTGATCATCAAACGTAAGTTGATGTTTTTGTTCAATTTGAAATGAATTTAAATCCAGGAGATACAAGTACGTTATGTGCACTGTTTAACGAATCGCTCGTATCTTTACATCAAATAATTAATACAGTTAATGAAACAACATAAAGTACATCTAAAACAATCATGGTCACTGTATGTTTTGTCTTTAGGTGGAATATATCACTTTGAACATTTGGTTAAACGCCATGTGCCTGATTCAAAATGATGAAGATTAATATAATCGTGTATAATCTAAACTCGTATTAACGTACATGTACACATAATCTTTAATTTAACCCCCGTTCTTATGCCCTCATTTTTCATCGCGACAGTAAATCGAATTGTAGGTTTTTGAAAATGTTGAAAGTCCATATTTTTTTCTTTTTGAAGTATATGTATACAGTATTCTGATTGACTTAGTAATCGGATCCGAAACGTCATGCCAAGATGTCGACCACGATGCGTGTTTATCCATGTCCAAACAAAATCCAGATATGTGTCAGGATGCCGTACTGAGTCGATCCGTATGTCCAAAGTCCTGCAAAAACTGCCGTAAGTACGTTAACACCGACGTGCATGATATAGTGACAAGATACAGTCAAACACGGTTATTGTGAACTCGGATATAGTGAAAAATCGGATACAGTGAAGTGAAACGTTATCTTTTCATGAACACGAGCTTGGTTATAACTATTACGGATATAGTAAAATATAAATACATGTAAAATGAGTCTCCGGGAATTCATTTTAACCATGTTCTACTGTATAATAAACGAAACTATTTAAAAGATCTTATTAACTTTAAAAATGAGAATAGTTCAAACCTAAATGTGTCCTTTAAGTTTGAAATTTACTAATATTTCATGTCCTGGCCTTGATTTGCGGGTTGGATCTTTGTATTCAACTGAAATATTTCTTGGAGCTCATGTGAAAGAGAGTATAAAAGATTGTATAGCAACAGTTCCAAGACTTCCGGTTATCTCGACAGTCAATGAGTTTTTTATACGAATGAAGAGGAAGTACATGCAGTATATTTTGTAGACGAATTATCGTCATTTCCGGTTACCTCTTTTCAGCCCTTACCTGCTATAGTGGCACAACCCCTTCAGATGATGTGACCTCGTGCAACATGATAACGTGCAACCAACATCAGGTACGTCAGTGTAAGTTAGCACAATAGTATCTGAAATATGACGCTCATGCGCAGTTCGATTAATCACGCATTTATACTCCAATATGTTTTTTTCAGTACATTTTATGTTTGTAAATGAGCAACACGCATGTTAAACTTGATCTATCAATGTCTGTTTTTATCTTTTCAATGTTTTCCTAACAGAGTTTTGCTTTAATTGTAGAGTTGTATGATACAGTCAGCACATGATGGTGGTCCGTTCACCTTAGGGTGTATATCTGAATCGGTAGTTTTTTTTCACAATTTCTTTATTGTTTGATCGGGTAAACATTGTCTAGATCCTGGTTTCTAGTTCTTGTTGTTAGTTCTTAGTCTTATGTCGTATGTGCGCCGGCTCATTTAATTTTATGACAATGTAATAAATGGTTTAAAATAACCCCCTGTCATGATTCGGAAAATAGGGCTTACTCAACAACTTTGGACGTGACGGATAACAACAGTATGAATCAAGCATGGCCGAATGAGAATCGAGCCCGCACGTTACGACAGCAGCGTCCGGCAGATACAAATCCAATTACTTTTCGCCATGAACCAACATCCGCTGCCTGGTTTTATTCCAAATTAACTTTGCAGTTAAAACTTGTTTCTTGTACTGCGAATGTAATAAAATGTCTTCCATTATTAATCATATTTCTCGTGAAATCTTTGAAGATCTATACCGAGGATGTATTTACATCTGTTTGTATTTGATGATTGAGGAATAAATGTCTTCTTCAGATGTGTAACCAGGGTCATCATGTAACATCTAGACACAACACAAACACAACAATGTGCTGTGCCAATGATTTATGTAATGTACCAACTGTGCCGACCACGCCTCCACCCCCTGTACCGTCTGATAGAGGTCTGCTATCAGCCAAATAACATTGCGGGATTAATTGGATAGTGCAACATCTCTAGAGCAACATCCTTCATTTAACAACAGCATGATTAACAAAAGCATTAAATTTCCCCACTGTACGATTTAACTACTATTTTAACATCTTTAGAGCAACAACCTCTCAACAACAACATCATTTTGCTTCTCCAAACGGGTGTTGCTTTGGAGAGATCGCACTGTGTAATACAATTATATTGTATGTATTCAATGAATATTTTTCCAAAAAGCACAACTCATACTTCTTTGACGCTTTCTTCGTGTAATTTTAAGGCATTCTCCATGATTTTGAGACTATTGAGCTTAGCTTTTACACCATGTTGCTGGCTTCATTGTGGTTCCAAATAGAACCAAAATAAATTTCACTTCTCAAAGTTGCACACAATTTGTACGTTTAGGCGATTTGTACACCGAAGTTCTTAGGTTGAACGTTAGAAAATAAATATGGTTTCATTTAAAAGAATGCTTGTTGGTATGGAAAATTCTATAGATTTGACGTCTTTAAATATCCTGAGAAAAAACAGACGTTCAACATGACGGTGTCATAGCAACAGGTGAAGGTAAAGATGAGCATTGAGTTTGAAACATTTTCTAATCTTACTGTTTTTACGATTAGATGTATCAATATATTCACGGTGTATTTCAGGTCCTGTGTGTTATTCTTGTAAGGATAAAAGCATCGCAGAGGTACCGTCTTGTCAAAATGTCACATGCGCTAAAGGCGAGGTAAAGCCGTGTTCTAGTTATTGTTTATATGTTCATTTACGTAAGTCTATTTTTTGTACCAATTTGATCATACTAAGGTAGTGGCTTAAAAAGAACCATTCTATTTTGATTTTATATATGTTTTAAGGATTACTCCTAAATTCATTTTTAGCCCAATTGGTCTAATGACAAACCGTCAGTTAGCCACTTCTCGTAAATGATCGGCCAAATAACCCTAACCAGATCCTGGTCGTTATTGATTGGTGGTCACTATAGACGGTTAGTCACTAATGCAGCCTAGACTGTATAGTCAATCACAAGATCAAGCAGATGCAGGGGGGGATACAGGATTTTTGGTTAGGGAGAGTAAAGTCTAGATGTTTATGTAGAATATGGACACAATGACGTTTTTTATGTACGCTTGCCAGATTTTATAGGGGCGCACGCCGGCTCAGTCCCCCAAATCTACGCTTGATACGGAAGGTACATAAAAGAATTTATTGACTAAAATGTCCTGTACTTCCGGGTATTTAGTCTCACGTTTATCATCTACGTTTTAGAAATGTTCAACGAGGTCCTACTTTGGTTCCAATGTTTACACGTTGGCATGCATGACTCAATATGTAAGTATAAAAATATTCCAAACCATTCCAACTTTTTCATTTATGCTTTCACCAAAAAAGGCGAAAAGGTATGGTTTGTTGAGTCCTGTGCTTGGCTTGTATTTTCGTTTAACTTTACTACACGTTCACAGCGCCCAACCTGATCTCCTAACAGAAACATTCGCCCTTCTATTGTTCGCCCAAAAACACTGCAACAGGAACACTTTGTCAATATGCTTGTTCGTGTGTCGTTTCAAAGACACATCTTAGTTAAGAAAACGCTATATAAACAATAGGCCTAATAAGTTATCTAAACATTGCAATCATTTACCTTTGATATACGACAAAAATTCACCATAACAAAACATAGTATAAAATGTTTCTATCCTACAAATAAGGGATGGCAAGATTTTAAGGTTAAAAATGATTATCTTTATGTGCCACCAGCGTGAGTACAAGTGGTTATAAGTCCAGTGCACTAACCACTGGACCACGGTCGCGGCCGACTTAGATAATATAGAAAAAATACATTTAAAGAAAACCGGTTCAAAACGTCTTTATAACGGGGAGGTCTAAACTTCGAGGTTATTCGAGGTTTTACTGTGTTATCATTGTAAAACCACCTTTTATCATTTTGTTTATGTTTAGTACTGTAACTATTTTGACGAACACACAAACGGACAAGGTTCAGCTTCTACAGTTTGTTGTGAAACGGATTTTTGCAATATTCCCCAACGTACTACAACTGGCGTGCCACCTGTGGCAACTGTAAGCCATGTCTTACAACAGCCTTACCCAGGTATGCATGACTGAAATGGTTTTATGAACCCAAGCAGGGTGAAGCTTGTTCAAAATGAATATGCAGGCATTGTATTAAAGGTGGTTCCAATAGTATTTTTTTTCTCAGGAGGTCTTTGAGTTTTGTCTGTTGTCTCATCCACAGCCATTTTGGAGAAATATATTCATTTTCAGAAAAATGTGCACGTACATTTGTATTTGTCTATTTAAACTGATTTGACTGTTTGTGGCAAAGACTTCTTTTGATTGAGACATGTCCGAATTCAGCCACCCGAATAACCAAATTATTAAGGCCTGGACTTGCCAGAGTGTCTGTATGAAGCTGTTTCGATCACTGTCTGATGTAAAACATTTATATCTAACTGCATTGAATTGAAACTTGGAGTGAGTGTAAATGATACAATGTTGTTAAAAAATTTGTCTCCATCTGATTTTTTGTCCTTAATATTTTTTTTTCAATTTTTTTTACGTGACTTATTGTCACTGGGTTTTAACGCCATTTTTCAGTTATATACGGCGACCGGTTCACATAACAAGCTTTCCTGGACTGTATACTAACGAGTACAAACTTACCTTTCCACAAGGAGCCGGCAACTTCTCCATATGTGGAGGCAAATCAACACTTTTATCAAATTTTCATAGATGGGTATGACCTGCCATGACCGGTATTCGAACCTGAAGCTCCGGGTTATAAGTCCAGCGCGCTAACCACTGGACCATGGCCGTGGCTGTGTCCTTTCATTAAAGGGAAGCAGCGATATATAGGTTTGCGCATTTCTGGTAGTTTGATGCTTGCTGTGTTTGAGTCTGTCCAAAACATTTCGGAAACTTTGTTTAGAGCTGTACTATCCCATTGTCATAAATATTATTGTCTGTTGGGTCAGTCTGAGTAACTCAAAAACTTTGTCATGTAGTTTGTCCACGAGACATCCTGGTATTTTTGGATCAGTCAGCACCATTCAGAAATAACTGGACAGATGTGAAACATTTTCTCACAGACATCGTAAGTACAATGAACATAGGACCAGGCAGAAATCAAACTCGGATGTCCATGGATCGTTTTGACGGATTCCATCATGGTGGTTGGACTTTGGATAGGTAAATATTGTTCACAAATTTAGGAAGGTAAATAATACAAAATATTGTTCACAAAGTACATGAAGTTAAGTATGTATATGCACACACACATTGATTAAACACAACCACATCTTCTCAACTGGCTTCTCACAAGATGAGTATTTTTACCCATTTACGCAGATTTTTGGTCGAGTAACCATAAACATGCTTTTCTTGGCCTTATCCCTTATCTAGTAATTATTCGTTCATTACATTGATCCTTTACATGGTGATACTGTTTTTTCTTGAAATATTTTTTGTCAGGAAAAACCACAACAAGAATGAACTTTTGCTTAACATTCAAACTCTCTTACCTCACTCACCGCGACTTGCACCACATGGCAACATGGACATCGCGGTGGTCCAGTTACATCACAATCCAGCAATATACGGAGAAAGGTTTGGTAACCAACCAGCAGCCCCAGATGTCCCAATATTCATAACAGGAAGTAGTGGTCGTAGGAATGATGTAATGTTAGCTGATCTGATACAGCGGTATAACGACATTATAACCATCGGAATTGGAAATATAACAAACAAAGATTCTGTTAGTTACGTTGCGACTGATAGTAATCACGCCATATTTTTTGATACAACGGCGGAACTTCTTGACCAAGCATTTGAACGTAGAGTTCTAAGACTCATATGTGGCACTGCCTAAAATACTAAAGCTTAAAATATAAATACTTGTGAGAAAGTTGTGGTAATCAGTACATGTGAATATAAAAGGGTGGATGGTTACAAAGTACACTTCCTTTTTATTTTTAAAATAAATGAACTGAATCTCAACAAATAGTTCTGACATTTTATTGAAATATTTCTTGTTTTATACAAAATATTCAGTAAACACATTGAAAATTTCATCAAATAGACAATAAGGTAAATTGTTAGATAAACAATCAAACATTCCATGGAGACGTTTATCAACATTCATTATTGTCAAACATTGACCACATTAGTCGAATTCTCCAGATACTTTACTAAAAATCTGCAGTTCTCTAAAAATGGGTCATAATTAGTAAGATAAAGTAATGCTGTTTGTCATAAATATCATGAAATATGAAGAAACAAGTTTTGCAGCAAGATTAGCAATTTAATCTGCCTTGAAAAATAACTATATGCAACTTTCAAAAATGTTAGCTTAAAGCATTACTTTTGTATGTAAGTTTGTTTGAAAATAGAATACATGTACTTCTTTTAAATAAATATTTCTGATAAAATTCTGTCAAAGAAACACTTAATTTCACGGCATCTTATTAAAAGCTTCTCAATCATGTTTACTCAGCCATACATCACTTGTTGATTGTCCTAAATATGACATTAAGAACAGCCAAACCAATTTCATAAGGTGTAAGAAATCTGGTACAGAATTATGGTTGCTAAGCAACCTGATCTACTTAGCAACAGATTCTGAGAAATGCTCTACAGTTTGAAGGGCACAATCTTATGTCTCTATAAAATATTCTAAACACTAACTTAAACCTTCAGCTCGTCCGAAATCTACGCTTTTCCTTTACAGCAAGTCTCTTTTTATCTGTAAGAGTTGAATGAAAATACCAATACAGTGGAGCACAGTTATAGTGAATTTCAGGGTACCTGAGATCTACATTGAAATCTGGAATGGCCTTTCTTGGGAGAATAGTATATTTCACTACATCCAATATACATGTATTACTTTAACTATGTTTTATGGTAGTTATCTGCACAGAAATGGAGTGATAATTAGACATTAGTGTAAGACGCTTGTCACCTAACACAAAAATATCCCATGAGAATTTTATTGTCACTGCAAAATCATGAAATTAATATAATTTTTATTAATGACCATTGCAGGGGTGTAGAAATGAGCCAGAGGCCGGAAAAATCAACCGGCTATTTGAACATTCTCAACGGTTACTTTTCCCAAAAGAATGGACAAAATACCGCATTGAACCTCCAGATTCCTCTTCTACTTTTGGTAGCTTACCAGTTACATGAAAACATTTCTACACACCTGCATTAATTCAGAGTTAACTTGAAGAAATAATCTAAAAATTGAATTACCATATGATGTTCTGTTGATATACAACATCGACAAATTCAATCAAATGTAATGGAGAGATTGATTAATCAAAAGTTTTAATGATAGATTGATCTATATCAATCAACAGACCGATCTATGGACTGATTGATCAATCAATAATTTAATCACTGCTTACTCTGAGCTCAATAAATTGGTGGTACATCAAAGGCTCTCACAATGGTTTCAATCAATCAATCAATCAATCAATCAATCAATCAATCAATCAATCAATCAATCAATCAATCAATCAATCAATCAATCAATCAATCAATCGATCGATAAATCAAGCAATCAATCAATCATGACTTGAATTGAGCATATAGAAGGAAATGCAGCGATACTGATATGACATTACACTTACTACTTTCACGGTTAATATATTTTCCATAAAGTCTGCCATTTCTGAACTCTGCAGCACGCTGAGCAGCTGTTTTACTCTGTTTCTTAACAAACTTCATACTTGCAACCTGGACACCACTGGGTCTATAGAAAATACACACAAACATATCAAAATATCATCACAACACTCAATTCATTCTGCTATATGATTCTATACACTGTCATACAAGTCCATTCACAGACATGAGAGAGTCAACATTTTTTAGTAGATATAAAGAAAAATGACCTTAATAAAGAATTAAGAACAAAAAAGTCTGACAACATTACATGTGCCACACAGTGATTTATTTATATTAACAACTGATAGATTTTTTGTAAGCTTGAGTTGTTCAGTGGTGATATAGGTTGCTGAATGGAGGGGGGGGTTCAGGTGTCATGGTGAAAAATACCACCAGAAAGCATTCTAAAACAGATTCATTTGACAGATATGAGTAACGCATGTTCTACTGGTTAACGCAAAGCATCAACATTCTTCAGACAAGGATTTGAGGAGAAGGGCTTATCCCCATTACACATCCCCAGATTTTCTGAATTGTTTTTTATGTATCATAAAAATGACAATAATACAATCATCCCATCCAAAGAAAAATCACAAACCTGATTATTGAAAGTTTAACAGTGTATTTTTGTGAACGAAACTCCAAACTATATATAAATATCATTCATTGCATAACTGAGTGCTTTTTGTTGAAATTTTCACAGACTTTAAAATTATGGCAAAACGCATTTTGTCTCTATGCATATTTTTGCATGTCCCCTGTGTTCACAGAAAATTATATTGTTATGTGTTGAGATAAAATATACCTTGTCCAATCAACAAATAGAATATAAAATAAATTAGTCACTCTTTTTATTTAATAACATCACTGTATGAAGACATGCAAAGACAAAGTTCACATACCAGTATAACAATACGACATTAATTTACTATGTAAACAATTAATTTTATTGTATTTTAAACACAATCAAAACCAAAGGGTCTGTTTTGGGGCAAAACTAATCAATATTTGTTTTGTTTTATGTAACTAGTTGTCACTAGGGTTTAACCTCATTTTTAACAATTTTTCAGTTATATAAGGTGACCAGTTCACCTAACCAGTTTTCCTAGACTGTATACTAACCAGTCCTAACTTACACAAGCCAGGAAACTCTTGAAGGCAAATTGACATTTTTGTCAAATTTTCATAGAAAGGACTGGGTTGGAACCTGGATTGCCAGGTTACGAGTCCAGTGCACTAAGCACTGGACCACGGTCTCCGCCCAATAATTGTACTAACAGAATTAGTTTTTTTTTTAAATATACGTACTCATCAGTAAGCGCTATATAATCTTCCTGTTTTGGTTCTGGCTTTATTTTGTCTTCTGCTAAAAGAAATAAAATGATAATCTTTTTAATACTACAGTGACAGTGACTACAAACATAAAGCATACAAATAATGCCATCAACTAGAACTTTATATAAAATGTCACTTAGCAACCAACTCAATAATAAAACAACCTCTTCATAACAACCACTACTTTAAGGACAGTTAGGGCTGTCATTGATGCCGTTTTTGCATACTGACAATACTGATACATTGGGAAAGAAGTATTGATGATATATTAAAGCATTTATACTTTCAAAAAAATATTGATGATATATTAATACATTTATACAAATATTCAGGCCATTAACGCCTTTTTCTCATGCTTCGTGTACTTCAGTATGTAAAATAATATTGTTCTATGTACTTCAGAAGAAATAAATAATATACCCTTCAAAAGTTTCATTATCAAAATTTATGATCTTTAAATTACCCCAAAACAATGTTTTTTCCCTACTTATGATATGCAAACAAATACTTTTTTTCTACCATAAATTTCCACAAAAATATTGGTATTTGAAATGAGTATTCATAATCAATCAGCTGAGAATCGTTGATACATCAATATTGTTTGAATGAATTATACATTTAAAATTTTAACTTAATGAGACCACCTTGTTATTAGAACCATTTTATTCGGTGACAGAAGTGGACTTACTCTCTTGGTACAGCATATTTCTTCCCTGTTACTTAAGATTACTGTACATTTCACTGGACAAAATGACCTGAAGACTCAAACATGTGAACCGCAAACCTGATGTCACACTGATACTTCTTCACAAACATAAAACTAAGAGGCTTAAAGAAAAGGTTTGTTTCCGGTTCCACCTGCATCCCGTCAAGTCTGAAATCTCCAAAACGTACCTGATTGCTCCTTTGTGTTCTTTTTCTTTCCTTTCTTCTTCTTCTCTTGCTTTTCTGGTATTTTCTTACTTTCTGGTACAGTTTTTCTAACTTTTTTAGGAATTACATCGTCAATATTGTCTAGAAAATCATCTGATAACTTTGCTTTAACCAATTCTTCTTTTTTCTTCAACTTTAAACAAAAAACAAATAATAACCACACACAATGAAACCTCATTATCTCAAGGAGACTTTGGAACAGACTAACTGCTCGAGATAAATGTGGTGCTCGTAGAAACGGGGTATTTGTTTGTTGAAAATTATACACAGCTAAGAACAGAAATTGACAAGACATTAAAAATTCCTTGAGATAAGTCCAGTGGTTGTGATATCGATGCTCAAAATAGCGAAGTTTTACTTTACTTCATGCTCTTTTTCATTTAAAATCATTTTTAAAATTTATTTCAAATTTACAGCACTGGAATCTATTTTCAGAAACTTCTGAGTATATAAAAACTTTTCTACTCAATCTGACTTTATATAAAACATAAATACATTCCAACAAATTAATTACGCATAGCAATGGATATATTCATTTATCAGTTTCACCTTCTGTTGTTTGAAATGATCATCAATCAATTTTCGTTTTTCCTTTTTCTTTCTTTTTTCATCATCAACTTGTTTCAATGCTGACTTGAGTTGTGACAAAACAGACTGGCGACTTTCGTGGAAACCAACATCATCAGGAGCTTCATCGTCACTGTCCTCATCTTGAGCAATGTCTGCTTCTTCTTCTTCATCGAGGTCTTCATTTGTATCTACCATCAATGAAGCATTCTAATTAGGGTCTTTCTTACCACACTACAAGGTTGTTCTATATACATGTATGAAGTAACAAACTGTTCGGTTAAGGACATAAGAAGGCATAAAAAACAGCTCCTAGTTTCCAATAACCAACCCAACCCTATTTTTTTCTGCAGACCTTTTTTTTTGAACTCAGTCAAATTTTTTCTTGATATTAATTTTTACACGAAATCTATCCCTAAACAAAAAATTACATAAGTGAAGCCAATTTATCAACTTACCAGTGCTCAAAGTTATTATTCTATAAAACTGGACTTTTTATTAACACAGGGTTTTTTCTCAACATTTTGGGAACATGACCTGACCACCGGAATTGGGAATTTTCGCGACATTTTGGACAAATTGGGAAAAAGTAACACTGTATAAAATAACTAAAAATAATTAAATAAAAGTAAAAATAAATATAATGTTTTTTTTGTTGCTTTTAGATACTTTGTTATTTTGAATGATTTAGACAGTTCAATAAACATTTGAACTGCTGTAAATTATTATTTTTTTCTCATTCTATCAATACATCATCAAATAAACAGTTGTGCTTGTGCAAAGTAAATAACATAATCAAATCAACAAAATGACTATTTCAAACAACAAAATATTATAGAAATAACTGATACTTACAAATACATTTTACTATGTTAAAACTTTACATACTATTTGTATTTAGCATTCATCATGAGGTAATAATAATTTCGCCAATGAACAATATCGCCCCAAATGCAATTAAACTTAGTCGTATACACAAAACTAAAACAGTACCTAACCTCTTTATGAATATACTGAATATTGAAATTTGCATAAAAAATTTGTGTACAATTGTCTTGGATTTGAATCAATCAGAAAAGTAGTTACAGCCTGCATTTTAACTGGTAACCATTTGTCAAATATGATCTTATGTCTGGGATTAAAACTATGTGAACACTATGTACCAAAATAATACTAGTTCCAAGTCCTATTCATTAATCAGGCTCAGAATATGGGCTACCAGTTGAATGATTTAAAACTTGAACCCTCTTTCTACACAATTTAGCATTTCCACCTGACATTTGTTGGCAACATTAAGGGAATGGAATCGTATAGTTAAGTCCGTGATATACATGTGAACTTATAGTAATACAAAATTTGTGTCAAAGTAACAGACCTAAGTACTGTGGAAAATAAACACTGATAAAAAGTATAAACCATACTTTCATTTTCAATTTCACAAATAATTTCAACCAAGAAAATCTCACCCGAATTTCGATCTTCCATTGAACTTGGTTCACCTTCCTTATCGTTCAAATGGGCAAACGCTTCTGTTTCAAATTTGTCATCATCTTCAACATCGAAAAATCTCTTCCTATTTCGTGGCATTCTAGCTATTCTTGCAGAAATTTGTCAACAAATACACGTGTTTTGAACAAAATGTCATCCGGATGACTTCGGTCATGGGAACTATCTTGATCCGAGTGGTTCCGAATAAATCATAACAACAAGTTCTGACGCGAAATTCGGATAATTTTAAGTCGCCAAGTTATTTAAAACACTGCGTCTGATTTTGCTATTTTGCAGTTGAAAGCGTGTTTAAGTGTATTAAAATACTAGATATAAAAGAAGCTTTTAAGTGATTCAGTCGCTCCAGTAATGGACATTGTTTAACAACTGCAGTGTTTTATTCGTACTCTATTTTATTCGTACGTATTTTTATAGATTCTTTGCTTGCTACTGTATGAACTAATTTTTGGATCTATATGTGTTTAGCTGTACGTTGATTTGCTAGAATTAGACTTAATCCAATTTAAAGGAAATATGAGAGAAGACTTCTTTTAAGTTATCTTTTCTTATCAATCATATCTGGTATTGTATGATATTCAATATATTTGTTTGTTGACTTAAAAGTTAAATGCAACCAGGGCTCTCCCTCTCTCTCTTTTGGTGGACTGGGGCCGGAGCATTGGAGGGGGGAATGTTGTGTTATTTTCAGTTCAAGGGGGAATTTCAAAAGCCTAATTGTTATAACATAACCTTCTTAAAATTTTATTGAAAAAGTAAATTCAGACATGTGTATTCTTTTATCAGTTGAATTCTTCATGTATAACACATCTTGGCACATTTCACACCAAATTTCACACCAAATTTATCAGTAATTTTTTTTCTGTAACTTTTCGCATTATGTGACATGTATACTATCGACGTATCGTACCATTTCCTGTGCCGCCTTGCGTAAAATCCGAATTCCTCTCCTAGAGACCGGTACTGAATGTACAAAAATGGTATGCTTATACTATCTCACTAGGCGGACTCCAGGTTTATCTAGTCATTTGTTTAGTCAGGCTAACAGGCATAAAACTTCTTTAAACACAGGGATTTTTACATGATGTAGGTTTGTTGTGTCCCTGATGCGGTATTCAGCCGAGCATTGAGAGTAACCACCACATCTCGGGACCCCTTCCAACTCAGAATTCGCCCTTGGCATTTTCTGGGTGGGTCCCCCCAAAATCTGAAGGGACCCCAAAAATGTTGTTGATGGGAGTCCCAGGGACCCTTGGGTGAAAAATCTTAGGGAAAACCCTGAAACACATATATTATCCTGGTCACGTAATCAATCATCAATGTAACAGGAGTCAGAAAATAAAGTTCCAATGTGGGACTCGTACCCACGACCTTCTGCTTGCAAGTCAGTTGCTCTACCAATGGAGCCAGTGTTCCCACTTACTTCTGAAATTAGGGGTAAGCTTACCCCCTAGGTCTGAAATCTGGGGTAAAAGAAGTATTTTGGGGGGTATGAGCGTTTAAAAAAAAAAAATAAGTATATGCATACAGATCAAACTCATCAATATGATCAAGTTGTAAAGTTATCGATTTAAACATAAACCAGCCTGGTTTGCCGTATAAGTCACAACAACACACCAATCAATGTGCGTTTATTTTTGTTTCATAATGGGTTTTTCCTGAAAATCGGCTATTTGTCCCTAAATATATTTAACCGTTAACGCCTGCGATCTCACTCAAGAACAAAATGTGTGATTTCCAATGTTGCATGATTTATGCAAGATTTTGCATAAAAGGGAACACTGTGAGCAACCAGTAATTGGGCTGATGCTCATACAAACTACTATAAACATATGTTACATATATAAATATATTTTATACACAGCCCTTTTACACTATTTTATCGTTAATTATAGCTGATAAATGATTTTAATGAAGTAATATCGAAATATGCAGGCAGAATCTTCTAAAATGATTTGATAAATCTTTATAATTTTTTAGTCGAAGCAATTTCATTTTTTAATTATTGCCTATCTTCATTGAATTTGAGTAATTACTATGTTAATTTTAGTTGTTACCACAGGTATATGCTGATTCCTAGAGAATTTTGTTTAATTCATAGTCATAGTAAATAAAAAAAAGATCCGACAGAATCAGTTCATAATGGCTTCCCTAAAGTTACCTTACTGTTTGACAAATTTATTGCAAACCAAACCCGACTTTAGCATAATTCATGTGTGTTAAACTGTATTGCTGTTCTTTTCACAAATTACAGGATCATTGTATGTTAGGCAATTATTCCAGTAGCTTCAGAAAGTCTGTCAATGTACATAGATCAATATATTAAAATTACTATTTAGTACTGTTCACAGTATAATTTATTTTTCAGTGATATAGAGGCTTAATTTATCAGTAATTCAGATAAGTTTGTTTCCGTCAATTGAAAGGAATTAGTAACTTAGTAAGTCCATTGGAAAAGGAAATTCAGCATTATTGTATTCAAGTATTTAGTTTGTCCACTTATTTATTAATTTAAATATCTGGTGACAGAAATTTGTTATCAAAATTGTTGCTTAATTATTAAATTTCTTTTCATAAATTTTCTGCCATTCAATTCAAGAGATTATCTGTAAAATCAATAACATGGTTTTTAATTCTCTTGGAAAGTTCACATATTTCATGCATGGTGTAATACATTTGTCCTTTTATCTAATTTTACTAATTCTGTATGTATTTAAATGCAAATTCACTAAAATTAAGAAATTGTCAACTGCTTAAAAACTATTTTTCTAATTATATTAATCATTCTCATGCATTCTTCTAGTTTTATCAATTTTATTCACAACATATATTTTTTCCCATTTGGACCCTTTCCCAAAATGGTAAAAATAAATCACTGATTTCTTTCTGCAATAACTTCAGCAGCAACATTTTGTTTGTCTCAAAAGAAATGAGTGTCATGATTGACCGATATTTATGAAGATATTGAGAGGGTTAAAGTACACGGTTATTGGAGTAATATGATGATAAAAATCTACCTTGTAGTGCAGGAATCCGTGAAGATGTATAGTTTGTATTGTTGCTACCGCATGGGAGAAATATTTCAGTAGACTTAAAACAATAGGAATCATGCTTAAACTTGAGTCATGGTTTACGATCTCATTATTTATACGGAGGAATGGATAAAGTTACTGTAAGGCCAGACCTTTTATTTTTGGTTTCTCAGTCCCGTGTTTCCTGGCTTAGTATAGGGTAAGAGGCAGGGGAATAGTGAAAATGTCAGAAAACTTAAGTTGAATTGCATCTTACTTTTAAGGGCATAAACAATTTTTATGGTAGAAACACGTCCTATGTGATTTATATCACTGACAAAATTGGACATGCTGCTGCTGCTAAGAAACAAAAGTGAAAAAGTTCTGGCCTTAAGTCTCGCTTTTGGTTCTGACTGGGATGCATGTGTTTGTTAAGATTTAGACTTTGTAATCTTTTCTTGTTATTTATGGCTGAATTACGTCAAAAAATAATCTGAATTTATGGTATAATAGATATAAAGTTGAAGTTATTACTTGTTTGAAATTATCTGTGGAGAGGATTTGCGGAATCATTACTCAAGATAAGAGGTAGCAAGATTTACAAGGGAGAGTAAAATTCAAGTGTCTCAGTGTTTATATTGCTCTACTAACTTACAGTTTTCACTTACAAGTGTATTTACTTACCTAAGCTGATTGCCCATAAAGTCACAACTTTATTTGTCCATGTATTGATGTTAACTATATGATTTCTTTTTGTGTGCATTCACAATTGGAAATTGATATTTTGGTTTTTAGTTAAGTTGATATTGCCTGTTCATGCTCTGTCATGCAGTCAGATGTTAAACTCACACCAGACTTAATACATAGTGTTCAATTTAATGGAAAATTCTGTTTAACTTTAAAACCGATTGTTATGTTTTTGATCTCATTTAGCTAAGTAACCTGGGGATCCGGGTTCGAATCCCGGTCATAGCAGGTCATACCCTTCCATGAAAATTTGACAAAAATGTTGATTTTCCTCCATATGTGGAGAAGTTGCCGGCTCCTTGTGGAAGGGTAAGTTAGTACTGGTTAGTATACAGTCCAGGAAAACTGGTTAGGTGTATCGGTCGCCGTATATAACTGAAAAATTGTTGAGAAACGGCATTAAACCCCAGTGACAATAAGTCACATACAAACAAACATTTAGTTAAGTACACTGCATACACAATGTGTAGAAATTATCACATAAAACTAGTCTTTTCCCAAACCACTGAGTTCTATGATATTCTGTGTTTATCGTAAATGGTACCGTACCAAGTGAATCTCTATTAGACATGTGACACATGTGACCTTTGAGTAATTGTGAATGGACATCTTTTAATGATAAAGATATTGAGATAAAATCCTTGTATATTGCTTGGTATCTCCATTTTAATTTATAATAATTATGTGTATAATGTTATACTTATAATAAGAATTTATTTATTTCATGCAATACAATTATAAAAAGATATATTTTTTGTACAAGTCCGTCTTCGGATATTATTTCATTGAAATTTTTGGTATATGGGGTTGAAATAACTTGCATGTATTCTTGTATTTTACAGATGGAAACTTTTCTCTAGTGCTGGTGAAAAAATTATACAACAGCGATGTCAACACGGGCAGTAATTCCACCTTTGACGGTGGAACCGTTACCGGAGAAACAGAGCTATGAGATACTGGAGTCAAGATTGAAGGCGGCGGAAAATGATACTCGTCAACTTATTGACCAGCTCGGAAGCATGGGGTTTGAAGCCCCACATCAAGAGAACGAAGTTAACTCTTACCAGCCTGTGTCCCCTTTTAGGGGCCAAGTGAATGGAGCTAATTTTGAGAAGTTTAAAACTAACTATGAAGCTCTCGTGTCTAGAGTGTGTAAAAATGAAAGCGTTTTACAAAGTTTGAAACTTAATTTAGTAAACTTGCAAGGTGATAAAAACTTTAAACAGAAAAATGATACAGAACACATAAAGGAAAAATTCCACAATGCCAGAGAGGCTTATGAGCAGGAAATAGGTTAGTTTTGCTTTGTTATTTGTATGTGAAGCTGATACTACGAGGGTATAGTGTCCTGATAATGAATGTGATCTTGGTCTGTGTGGCCATATTGGCCTAAATATACCATCATTACAAGCAACTAACCCCCTTAGCTTAAATCAGCTTATTTTTCTATGTATAAACTGTTTTTAGTGTGTATTCATCATTTTGCTATGTACATTAATTGTTGTACATGTTATATTCCTACTATTCTTTATCAGCGTTTTAAACATTTTCTCATTTTTCTCATGTCAATTTTTATTACTCTGGCCCCTACCCAGAATCTGGTCCTGTTAGGGGCCAGTGGAATTCTATGACAAATGATAAATAATGATTGATGCTGAAAAAACATTTGGTAGTGTAAGAATTCATTTGTGTTTCTTTGGGGAGGCTCTGTAATATGAAATTCTATTATTAACAAATTAATTCTTTACAGGGCTTTTTTTCCTTCGATAGCAAGGGCAGTTTATAGGTGTCTTCCCCTCAGGAAAAATCCTTAAATTCATGCAGATTTCCTCTAAAATACAATTTGCATCAAGTTTTTTCTTCCCCTTTTGCAAAAATACAAAAGTGTTTTTTTCCCCAGATTTAAGAAAGGTCCCTTCCTCTGACTGTGAAAAAAAACCCTGCTTTAATACGACCAATATTCTTGTTTCTTAACTTACACTTAACAATTTTGAAATCAAGGTAAGCTCGCAAGACATGTAGAATACCTAAAAGAAGAGCTAACTTCAGAACAGAATGCTAAGGTGAAGGCAAGGGAGGAGATTAGAGAATTACAGAAAGCATTAGGACAAGCAACTGAAACAAGGGTAAAAAATCTCTCCAATATTTCTAACTATTCTTATAACGGTCATTTTTTTAAAAAAATTTAATTGCAACATTGTCAAAGCATACTTTCAGTCCTTAATTTACAAACTTTCCCCAAAACTGCCATCTAGTGTATTTTTCTGAGAAAATTTAATAATTTTGATTGCTGGTAGCCTTGAAACAAATAATGAAATATTGATAAAAAAATAGTTTTGAATCAAGATTTAATTACATAATTATGTACTGTAGTAAAATATTTGATTTTGCCCTTTAATTGCTCTAGATGGAAGTTGCCATGACAGCAGAAGGGTTGAATATTTCTCAGTCAAAACTTCAGAAACGTATTTCTGAATTGAAAGAGGAAGTTTCGCGGGAGCAAAGTCTACGCGCTAGTCTCGAGGAATCCCACAATACCCTGTTAACTCGTGTACGAGAGATGGAGTCACTGGTAGAAATGGAGAGATCAGGGGTAGAGATATAAACCCTTTTATGTTGTTAACTGTACATGCACAACTGTCATACCTTAGTCCTCCTGTCAAAATTTGTGATGAGATCTGGAAACATTTTGGAATTTCTTGCCCTCAAGTCCAGTGAATTCTATTGATTTTCAGATTTTGTCAGTATATATTTTGAGCTAGTAAATTTAGTCCCATCTAGAAATGTTTTCAACTTTTGTCTCTGAACCAGTGATAGTCTTTTGCATAATACTGTGATGGAAATGCATCCTCTTTTTAATTAATGTTCATTGAAATGCTGATTAGAATATTTTACAACATTTGGACTGGTTGAGTTTATCAGAATTTTTCTTCTTGCTCATACTTGTTAGTAATGTCAAACATTCATTGACCACTAAAAGGGAGAGATGTAAAAATCCTTTTATGAATCACATAGCTGCCTTTATTCATATTCATAAGGCAAGAAAAAAGTCATGTTACTTGACCAAAAACATTTGGTAGTAAAACTTCTGTTCTAATTTAACTCCTTTTGTGAGAATACTTAGATTTTGTCATTAGAAATTTAAGGGTCCGAGCCAAAAATGGGGCCCTTTGAGTAAGGGTAAGCACAGCTAATTTTTTCTGGCCTGTGTGGTTATAAACTCTGTTTTAACTCTATAGTAAAAATATTTCAGGTAAAAAACATGACATCGGAATATTCTCAGATGAAAGCAGAATCAGAAATGTTGAGGGAACAAGTCAGAGGAGAGTGTCACAAGAAGCAGATTGCTGAAAGTAGCTACAAGATGTTGTGTGATGAAAAAGGTTTGATTATCCCGTGATAATTTTAGGTCTGCGTCCTGCGTACTAAATTAGTCCTGCGCATTAAATTAGCTGAGGACGCAACGTTTCGCTTTATTAGTGTCCCTGTGGATATGTTTGGTTATATGAACCTAGAAATTATAACAAATTTGTTAATCTAGTCTGACTGTACTCTAACTCCTTGATACCAGTGATTCCATGATACAGGTGTAATCATGAATCATGTGATATTTCCGACATAATGCCACCTACTGGCTGTTTGTGGTTAACTTACCGGAAATTTTGTCACATGCTCAAAAAAGTGTGCACATTGGTTTTGCTTTTTAATACGACCCAGATTCATAGTTTTCCATGTGACCCATTGCTTTAAAATACATGGGTCCCGAGGACTCATTATTTTGAGTTCTAAAATTATCACTGTTATCTTTAAGCAGTTTTTGAGCACAATTTCTGCTGATGTTCTCAACTGTCTTGTTTTTTTTTTGATAATTACGTTCTGGCCAGAATTTAGAGGTTACTTGTTAGATGAAAGCCCATCCCTCTTGTATGCTTAAAATAATTTTAGTTCATGAATTGTCCTTTCGTATGTTAATATTTACTGGAAAATGTTACTTATGAAAACTATTTCAGTAAAGCATGGTTATAATGAACTGGGATATAGTGAAGAATCAGACAAAGTGAAGTATTTATTTTTCTTCAAACATGCAAATCTTTGTCGTGGATATACTAGTGAAATATGGATATACAGAAGTAATTATTTAGGTCCCCTGGTATTCACTAATAACGTGTTCTACTGTATCTTATGTGATGACAGATTGATCAGATGGTAAAATCTGTTTGTATACAGTATACAGGGGAAATGAATGAATGTTTATTTTTATATTGTAGATAATTTATTGATGAAGTACAACTGTTTGGAGACAGAGCGTGGACAACTTGTCACCGAGGTAACAAGATTACGTGAGCAGTACGAAGAGTTGATTAAGCAAATGGAGCAAACACAAACTATCATTGACCAACAACAGGTATAAGAAGTATTAAGCTAGTCAAATATTTTACATGCATAATTTGCTATAATTGATTAGACTGGTTGACAAACTAATGTCAGTGTTAGTTTCTGATATAGTCCTCTGAGGTGCCCAGTCTAATTAAAAAAAAGTATACCATCAATTCTTATGTCACGTAGGTGGAACCATTTTTAGACGTTGCTTTAAGAGAAATTGTTATTTTTTATACAATGTATTGTGCATGAAATATATGTATAATTTATTTTTTGATAGATGTGTTTTTAAAAAGCAGAATCTTTTATATTTCATACACAGATTTTATACATTGATACTGATTTTAAAGAATTTGATTTCAATTTTACACATGATTTTGAAGACATTTGTACATTACATAGGTTATCAATCATAGAAGTTTCTCGGCCGATTTCAGCTTTAAGGTTCACTTAAACATATTTCAGAATTGATTGATTGATTGATTGATTGATCCATCAGGCTTTAGTACTGGTGATTTTATATTAATTTCCAATAATTGATCCCTAAGCTCATTGATTTATTGATTTGTCAATAAATTGACTGATTTATTGATGAAAACTGTTTTTCAACATCTTCAATTTTTGAATTTTTGAATGCTGTTATCATTACAGCATTTAAAGGTATAAATCCAAACTAAGTACAAAAACTGGAATCTAGTTCCTTTAACCACAATATGTAAATATTACAACATTACCCATCATAAATTTAACCATGTTTTTTTTCTCTCTCACTTTAGAGGTATACAAACAAACATAAAAAGTTCTCAAAAAGTAGACATACTGTAAGTCAAATATCACGTAGGGTTTTTATGGTGTCGGAAAAAAAGGTCATCCAGTTATGTTACAGTGGGGGTAATGAAAAAATGTGTTTCATGTCTGACTTTAATGTGACATGGCATGATTATATCTACATAGGTTTTCATGGAGGTAAAAATTCGAAATGAAAAAAATCTTGTCTCTTCTTGCATTATTTTTCAATGTTTATGAAATGCAGTATATTGTATTTTTTTTTCAAAGAAAACAAAATTGATTTGGCTTATATATACATGAATACTGTCAAAAGTTGAGGGACAAAAATGACCCTTGCTGATAATAATTTTAAGAGTCAATAAAATTTCAGTAAATTTCACCTGTTAGTACAAAATTCTCAAGAGTCAGAAGCTTTATTTTACTAATTTCTGGAGTCAAAATGTCATATTAAGGGTCAGATGAGTTCCCTTTTTTATACAAAAGTATCATTGTATATGAATATATTAAGAACCCGACCTCACTGTAACATATACACAATATGATAACTGACACTGGTGAACATTTTGATAGAATATCTTATTTTCTACATTATTTTATATATTCATTTTAGCATAATTTTGGATAGAATGAATTAATTATAGATGTATTGTATGTAAACTTCCAATTAAATACCATTTAGCAGTCTGTCAGGAGCGATATTTTCACTTTAATATCAGTATGTGTCTGTTATAATCTTTATTTAGTGTATTGTATTTTCTTGGTTCAGGTTTAATTGGTATAAAAATTGAGTGTTTACTTTAAGGGTTGTTGAAATATTTTCAGTCATTGTAGAAGCTTCACTGAGGGCCGTTCATTTTGTATTTTCATCTTTTTCATTTTTCTTGTTCTTTTATAATACTTTAATTGGTAATACTATACATAATTTTTAATATTCCAGATAAAGTTTCTGCCTTTGTAGAATTTTCTTTTCATGTTAAAGGGTCATCAATGACTTGTTTGAGCCCTTTTTTGTTTGATTTCATTAAATGCTATAATAAGGGACTGCTTTGGGGTTCTGAAAAATTTATTAGAAATTATGTATTTTCAGCACATGTTGAAGATTTTCTTTTCAAAACAAGGGTCGTCCCCTGTTGACATTTTTTGAAGCCCCTTTTTGTGTGAATAAATAACGCCAGATTTTTCTTATATTTTGACGATTTACCTCATTTTTACATAGGAGATCTTTCTAAGTGATAAATTGAAATCAGCCGATCAGATCACAGAATGTTTGGTAAGAATAACAATTGTCATGAGAATATTGTAAAATTACTGGTGTAATACTCACAGTTGTCTCAATAATTCTTGGGTCTATTTCATGAACATTCATATGACAAATGTAATATTACATATTAACTGTTTGCTTTACAGTAAAACTTCATCATATTATTAAAATAAAGTGTGTGTTATGTTTCTTTATCTAAAAAAGCATGTTTCATAGTTTTCCGGAACTTCTGTTTTTTCTCAAGTCCGGACCTTACTGGTTTTATTGTCTGTGGCACCGAGTTTAAGATTTCCAGTTTTTGAAAATGTGATTCCACAGCTAATGACAATCTTGCTATTCAATAATTAGGGGAAAAATCAATTTCTTGTTTATTTTAACAAATTCCATTCTCATAAGTGTTTTATTCTTTGGGATATCTTAAAAAAATATGAAAATTTATTACTAAAATTTATTACTAAAGTTGCTACCATTGAGGCTACCATAGGACCAAAGAGGATTGATGGTAGTATGGAGGTACATGTATCAGTATCAAGATAAAATATGGAAAACCAGTCTGGACAATAAGTGGTTCTTATAATAAGAGGGTTTTAATATTGAAATTGTTGTTAAGTGTGGAATTACTGTGAATATACAGTAAAGCACAGTTATAGTGAACTCAGAATGAACAATCAAATAACATGAAGTATTTATTTTCCTGCCCTGAACACACCTGTCTTTATTACATTATTATTGATGCAGTGAAATATGGATATTATGAAGTAATTATATGGGTTCGTGGGGATTCACTCAGGGGTGGAGAAATGAGCTGGAAGTCGGAAAAATCAACCGGCTATTTGAGGGTTCTCGCCAGTTACTTTTTCCCCATAATGGACATTGCCCCTTTACCACCTACTGTAGGGAACCCTCTATCCCCCCTTCTACGTTTAGTAACTTACTGGCTACATGAAAACATTTCTACACCCCTGTTCACTATAACTGTGATCAGACTGGTATACTGAGGTAGACATCAATAACTGATATTTTTGTCATATGATTGTTCATGAATAGATCCTCAGGTTGCTTATGAATTAAACAGATTGGATTGATGACATGATAAATTAATTTCATAACTGCATGAAATGCTTCAAGTGTGTAGACTCGTTAATATGCTTAATTAGACTTTGAATACTGTGCTGGCTTTTTCAGATTTTGCTACTCATATTTTTCCATGCATGAAATGTAAATTCATTGCACTATTTGTCATTGACATACTGGTCTGAAGTACATCCTAACTGAACGGTCCAGTCAATGATCTGTGTTAAAATATTGATTGACTGTTAATTGTTTTGTTACATCAAACTTGCTCGATACTTTTTTTGGTGTCAATGAAAGAAATGCTACTTATAAGTCAAATTGTTGCATGGCTTTATAACTTAAATAATGGAGATGATATATAGGCGAAACATTACAGTCAAACCTGTGAAAATGGGCCACAAGGTGTAGAGAAAGTACACACTTTATTTAAAATTGATCGTATTTAAAGTTAGCCAATATTTAAAATTGGTTGTATTTAAAGTTTGTTAATATTCAAAATTGGTCTTATTTAATGGTGGCCAATATTCAAATTCGGCCTTCATTTAAAGTTGCCCTTTTTTCGAAGTTGCACTTTCTTCAAAGTTGACCTTTATCCAAAGGTTTATAAGATAAGCTGTATCATTTAATGTATACTGAAGAGAAGCCTTTCTTCATCAGATGGCTATTAACAGATTTGTCTGTGTGTGACGCTTGTAATGCCTCATTCATACATGGATTTTTTGCATGGCTTGAATTTTACATTCTGCTCAGTGATGTCTCACACCTGGCAGTAATGTATCCATGGCATTTCCTGAAATATTTAATGGTATAATCTCACCATTTTGGCTTTTATGGAGGTGAGATTCAGATGTTTATCAAGGCTAAAGGGGTTTGTCATGTACCCCTCAGGGCCTATGATTATAAATGGGTTATATTTGATGTACGTGACACACCCTTTTGATCAAGGCCTGGTTTCATAGATATATCTGAGATAAAACTATGCTATCTTAGCTAAGGCTAAACAAATTTTGTGTTTTGGGGAACACAGTCCCTCCTAATGAGCCCCACCCTCAACCATGGACGTTTTTTTTTAATTCTCCAAGTTTGATTGTTGTAGGCTGATTTTACTAAAATAAACTTACTGCCTATCTTACCTAGGTGTTTTCAGACTGTTACCTGAAACACACAGATTTCTTATTTTGGTGCAAGATATGTCTATAAAATGATGCAACTTCATAAGCATGACAATGTCTACTTTAATCCCGTAATTCAGTCAGAATTGTTCAAAACTTCCCACATTAAGTTCAGATAATTGTGAAGTGCCTGATATATGATTTACTTCATATGCTCTCAAGTTGATTTTACTTGTCTGAACTTTGCTGTAATTGAAATTCTTTGGGTTGATTTTCTAAACGTTAACTTTCTTGTACTTAAAATTCTTTTGGGTCATATATTTAAAATATTTGAGAAATTGATATAAATAACAAACAGCTCATGTGTAATGATTAATTTTATTTTTTACTGCCCTTATCGTTATTTATATTTATGGCATAAATTGTTGTGCATAAATATTTATTACTTTGGGTTTTTGTTTATACTTGCTCTGTTCATCATGGTAAATCCATGTGAAAACATATGCTTACAAACAGGATATTGTTGACTGGTTCTTCTAAACTTTAGATGATGTGTTCCTTTTTATGAAATACAGAAAAAACTCAATATTAACCCTTCCAGTGCCAATAAGACAGATATACTCATCTGCACCCAGCTCCACATGTTTGCCTACATGATGGGAGTACCTGTTTGATGGATTGGTTAAAGCCATTGTTTTTTAAAAATTCCTTGGGAATACAGTGTCCAATGTGGGCAATATGTGTCTGGCACTGAAGGGGTTTAAGATGATCTTTTGGGTCTTAATATTGAGGTAGTCACATTATCAAGTTGAAATATAGATTAAAAATGAAAACAAGTTAAAGATGAAGTGGGTGCTATCATGAGGTCTTCTTAATACTGAGATGGTTGCTAAGATTAATGTAACAATGCAGTAACTTATTGCTGATAGGTCCTACTCAAATAAAGCACTAATAAGTTACTGGACAGTTACTTTGTTTTTTTTTAAATTGTTTTATTTTGTTGTAATTTCTGGATGGTCTTTTTACACTTTTTTGCACTGATTTTCGTGATGTGTACATTAATAGATATGATTTTTGTATTATTCTGATTGATAAATGATGGTCTTACTGTACTGAATCTGTGTATTTCTTTGCACCAATAGGTGTTATGGTCACAATTACACTGATTTTGTGTTTTTGCACTGATTGGTGTAATTTGGTGTTGTTAAAGTAATTTGATTTATTTTTGCACAATTTCTTGTACACTATTCTTATTACAATGATTTTGTGTGTAGAAATTCTTTGCACTGTTTGATGTACATTAATCTTATTACACTTAGTACATTGAGTACTTTGCACTGATTGGTGAATGGTTTGATTTCTAGAACAAGAATAAAGAATTGGTGGAGGAAAATGAAAATCTTACACAAATGTTGCGCACAACTGCCAATGAGCATGATAAAATCAATGCCCAGTTAAAGAAGGAACTTGAGGTATGGTTTGTGTGTGTTTTTGTGTGCAAAAACTTAAATGTAGCCTATTACTAAAACATTTTGGAAGGTATCAACGCTACACATGGAGTACCTGATACAGTGCAGTTGCAAGACAGGGGCATTATTCTGAAAACTATATTTTTGGAGTTATACCCTTTTCTAACTTAGAATTTTGATCAAAATTGCCTATTAAATAGAATGATGTAAAACATATCAGCATTGGTGCCACTCTGCGTGGCTCCTGTTTTTTTTTTCCATCATCATCATATTTCTTACAAAAAATGTTTGTATTTGTTAAGATTGAAAGGAAGAAAGCTGTGGACAAGGAAGTTGTTGAAGATGAAGCTTCAAGACTTAAAGACAGCGTAGCTGAGATCACTCGTGAAAATATTGAATTCAAGAAAAAGCTGTAAGTTAAAATATTTTTTTTTTTTTACAACATTTCTGTTTTAGAGTTCTTTTCGTTGTGGTTTTAATATCCAGGTTCAGATGATATTTTCAGCAGTATGTCAACCATGATTTATTCACAGTTAAGAGTAGGAAAGTTTAGAATTTTGAATATGATTTCAAATAGTGAGTGCTAATCAGTATAATTCATGTTACCTACTCAATGATTTCCATGGATATAACCCATTGCAAGCGTAGATATAAAATGGATGACTAGTTACTTGTAAGAAATGGCTCAGTTAATGTGTTGTTGTTATTTTTTGTTTGCAGCAAAAGAGCAGACGAGGAAATTAGTAAACTGAGGACCAGGATGTCCACAAAAGATGAAGAATTTAAGTCCACTGCTGATGGTTTGGAAAAAGAGCTTAAATCCCTTAGAGAGCAGTCGCAAGATTTACAAAGAGAGAGAGATAAAACATTGAAAGACAAAGAAGCTCTCCTTGAGGAGGTAAGTATAGTATGAGATAAGCTAGGTTTAGTAGTAAGCTCTTATACTTCTGAAGGTAAATAAAGTATGAATATGTGGTATACAGTAGTTGAGAAGTTAAGCAGGGATATTCCGTTTTTAGTATAACATAAAACTATTATACTGTACTTTTGGTTGATGGTTTAAGGTTCAAAATGCTTATGTAATCATGCCTCACAGTTTCAATACCTGTACTTAAAATTTTAGAATAAAAGTTTCCTATACTTAAATGTTAAGTTTAACTTATAACAGGTTAATCAAACGGTCGACTCAATGGTAGCAGAAAGAAGTAAATTACAAAATACAATCCAACAACAACAACTTGAATTAGACGGACATTCTCGTGCTCGTAGGAAACTCGAGCATGAAAATGCTCACTTACTGGAACGAGTCTCAGGATTTGAGCAGCAGCAGGTATGTATTAAAATTAATATATTTATTCATTTTGTGCGTGAAATAATTTCCATTGATTAAATATTAGTAATCTCCCTTTTTTTTGATCATGCGATCTCCACACTGTTGAGAATAACCCGTGTTAGTTTTGCACATTAGTGTTTTCAAACCATTTCTTGTGATGATGAATATTTTTATAAGTTTGTTCAGGCAGTATTACTGGCTCTTGACTTCGTTGTGGCCTAAAATACTAGTATATGTATTGATTGGAATATTTCATAATGGATATTTCAAGTCTTATTGTTGAAATTTGATTTGTTCTGTTTTGAATAATTGCTAAATAAATGCAAGAGGGTCCCCAGTTATAGCTGGTCATGTTTGAGGCATAATTATTGTATTATTACGTAATGAGTGTTAAAGATATTTGTAAACATAAATGACTTGTTAAATAAGTATTTGAGTAAAAATTCCTTTTGTATTTAAATTTGCATAATGATAAAGACTGCTTACAGCATGTTTTTTTTAGATGTTATTTTTAGATGTTTTAAGAGATTTTCATGGCTGCAGTTGCTTTTTTGTTTTATTCACGTAACAATTTATTTTCCATAGCATGCCATTTATTTATACGAGGTATAATTTCTGATGTTGTGTGATGTTTTCTTTAAAGTGAAAATTCTATTGTCCTTAATATTGTACTCTGGCCATATGTTTGTCTTCTATATATATGACTACCATTGGTAATATGTATACATGATGGAGTATTGGAAATTTGTTTCCCCTTGTTGCAAGCTCAGGCTTCCCGAAAGTTTCCAGACTGTCGGACATGTCAGGCAAATTCCAAGCAGGTCAAGTAACTTTTCAGTGGGTACCGAACCAGACGTCCGGCAGTCGGGCACAATTTACAGCATTTATCACTTATTCGGTCAGAAAAATTTTCATTTGGTCGGACAGAAATTCTAATTTTGCCTGACCAAATCTCTAGCAAGTATTCCTGCAGTTTCGAGAAGCCTGTATGCTTGCAGTTACATTTTAGAAAGTATTGAATGACTATTAATTATGTTAAAGAAAAGAGGTCCTGAAAAATAATTTAGCCTTCATTTTATGAGAATTTATGACAAACTTAATCATGTAAGATAACAGTCTCTCGTAATTCAACCCTGCTGTAGGAAATCCACATTGTCAGCTTTAAATGTCGCAGACATCTGACAAATTGCTTAAAGTCATTGACATATGATAGGAAATCTAGAATTTTCACTGGGTTAATTTTGTTACCCTTACTTTCAAACCTCGATTGATTTTAAATCGTCATATTTTCAGGGTTCGCATTTTATTCGTATCATTTAGTTAAATTGTTTGTTTTTCATTCATTTTCATGGTAGATTATTAAATTTTATGTTTTCTTGTTTGAGATCAATTGATTTAGTTTCATGTACTTTATATACTTTATTGGTTGATGTGGACAAAATTTGTTTATAAATTTATGCACATTTTAAGTATTTTGGTAATATGTTAATATAAAACACAGGAAAAAATGACTCAAGAATTGGTAATTTATTCAGCATGCAATGAATATTCATAGCTTCTTGCTTCATTGGTGATGAATATTCAGTTTCTGCTTTTTTGAATAATTAAAGAAGATACATATAAATCCCGCCTTATGTAAATTAAAGAAGATATATAAATCCCGCCTTATGTAAATAATTGTATATAGCATTGCTTATCAGGACTTTTTTACACACCTTTTATGAAAACTGGATGATTTAATCGGACAATGTGAATTGAATAGTAATTAATTAGGGTAGAAATTCTCCTCTGAGTTCAGATAGAGAAAATTTGGGGTAAATTATGAAATTTAGTTTTCAAACCAGTCCACAATACTGAAGCTTCTGATTGGTTGTTCCTGAGTGGAATTATAAAATTGACCAGTGGTAAGACTTCATTATGTGACTGGTTTCTAAATTTATAACCTTGGGCCCTGTGTTTTTTGAAAAATATGCATAGGAAAATTAGGAAGTGTCTTTTTTTGCTCAATGAATCTGAACAAATCCTGATCTTTTATGAGTCACTGTGGGGATTTTCGTACACCTGTGTTCTGTCCCTTGCTTCCATTTACTATTTTTTCATGCTTATCATTCATAAGTGAACCTTTAACTTTTCTGGACTAATGTATCAGTTCTTTCCATTTTCTTTAAAACTGTGCTGCAGCAGGAAAAGTAAAAAAGTAATGCATTTGGTACATATATTGGAATTCTGAGGTTATAAAGTTTGAGTTTGGAGGACAGTTCTAAACTAAGCATCTGATTAGTTGACTCTGGCTGCCATTTTATAATTGACCAATAGCTTGCCTGCATTTGAAACTGGTCTTCATACACATGCTTAATAACCTTTGGATGTGACCTGATAAGCTTATGCCTAGTCCAAGAAATTAGACTTTAATATTGCTGTACACATTTTGAATGTTTGCTGTCTTAGCCAGAGGACAGTATTAGTATACAGAAGCTGTCTGTTGAGTGAAATAAATTTGACTATCTTATACCATACTCATGTTAAACATTTTTACAACTGAAATGTGAATATGGAGTCACTGGCCAGCTTGTGTATTGTCTGAAATGGAAAATTTGTTTTCATTTTGCTCAGCTTTTCATGTACTTCATGCTATCATTGTCATCTTTTGTTAGCTTGAAAATGAGGTCAGTATTTGTCCGTCCTATCATCGTACTTTGTTGACTAAAGCCAACATATAGTCGTCCAATCTCTAGTTACCTCCCTTTAAATTTGAATTGATTCTGGCCATTAAAATTCATGCATTTTTTTTAATGACTGAATTATTTTCTTGTTTTGGTATTTTTGTTTTTATTGTCCTTAAAAAGATGTTAATTTTGTCATTATTTTGACTTTACATGGCTGTATTTACAGTTTTGTAATTTAATTTGGCAATTTTCCTGAACGGAACAGAAAAGTGATTGGATAAAAACATCAAGCAGACACATGCTCTATTGAGATAATTTTAACTGTATATTTGGCACTTGCTTTGTCCTAAGGGCAATAAATATTTGTTAACGTACCTTGAATTTTATCATAGGGGCTAGCTCATTGAATGTATCGTGTATTATTGCCAAAAAATGGCAGACCAAACTCACATTATACATATATACATTAAGTCTTTGTAACTTTTTTTAAAAAACACTTTAATTTCTATTCACTAGTGTCTACAGATAGCTAATACATTATGCTATACATAACCAAGAAACACTTTGCCCACTTTACTGAAAAAAATCAATTTTGTTTAGTCAAACACAAATTTCACACTTAAAATCAACCTGAATTACCAAACTTTATACTGTGTAAAAACACCAGGGACAGGAATGACAACACATGTTAACCATAAATATCACTAAAAATGCTCTGATCCAGCTAAAAAATAATCCAGGAAATGGCGTAGTCCTGTACAAAAATTGTCGTATTGACTGGAACGTAGGTGAAGGTAATCATTTGTAAGCAGGCATTTCATTGGCTGAAGTTCGCAAATAGGCCTTAAGACAACGTTATATATCATCTTTTCCACATGCTAGCCCCTATCGATTTTATGTGATATATTCAGTGTGATATGCATTAATGTCTGCAAGTATGCTGATTTCAGGGGAGGTAACTAGAACTGTTAAGATTTTTGGAAGAATTCCTCTGTGGTATCATTCATATATTAGACATTCTAAACATCCTTTACACTTGTAAGTGTAGTATGGTAAGTAATTAACTTATTGTATCAATTTTGGAACTCAGTCTTACATTGAAGCTATTTCATTGGTTGGTTTTGAGAGTGGATCAGAATGTTGCTATTTCATTGGTTGTTTTTAAAACTTGATAAGAATGTGGCTATTTCATTGGTTGATTTTGAAACTGGATCAGAATGCAGCTATTTCATTGGCCAATTTTGAAACTGAATCAGAACCAACCAATATCAGGTTTATGTTTTAAGACTGTTTCCAAACTTGGTTTTTCAAAATGAATGATACTACAGATTGAATTCCATTTTGAAAAAATCCTCTTTAACTCTTAATGTGTGAATTATTTCTCACCAACTGTAAATGTCGTAGAAGATTATATTTCATGTGTGTATATTTTTATGTAGGAATGATGTCTTATTTCATTTGCCAATTATAATTGAGGATAAGGGCTGATGAGATTCTGCTGTTATTACATGCAATTTTTAATGAGATCTTTTGATTTGTATTTTATGAATTCATCTGTTCTTTGGTTCGTGTGGTTAGCTAAGATGGTAGAATGCAGGACAGTCCCAAAGGTTGCAGATTCGACACCCCGGTCAGCTTCAGTTCTTTTAGTGCAGATTAATATTAAAAAGTTCTTTGACATTTAGTCTACATTTTTGAAAAATAGGCTTAAAAAATTCCATTAAGCATTTCTGTTGCTCTACTCTGCCCAGTGGTCCAACCGCGTGTTCCCTTGCTGAGGCAAGTCTGCAGATGTTCAAACATCCCTTGTAAAAAGTAATCATATTCATAGTTTCTCTATTCAGTCTGATTTTGTGAATTACGTTGTGTCCACTTACTCTAATTTTATCATGGCAGATATGTGTATACTTGTACTGTATGTCAGCTTTATAACTCATGTTTAACAGTAAATTAGCTGTGTTTTATTCATCTCTCATTAATATTACCATTAGTCTTAATGTTAGTTTACATGTAATGTTGTCTGTTTGAAATCAGTACTGATATAACTACACAGATTGTTGCTGAAAAGTTCAGGAGGAGGATCTATGTAAAAGTGATGTGCTTTATTGATGAAATTTGTTTTTAATATTTACTGTTTATTTATGTATAACACATTGATGGGGGTATTTGTTAGAATGTTACATGTCCGTGTGTTGTATAATCCTCGGTGTCAGGGTTTTATTTTAAGAATTATGAAACAGTTTCTGTATTTGGGTAGAATTTTGCAACCAGTTCCAACTTATATTAAGTGGTCTCAATGGTTTAGTTGTTAACGTCTCCGACTCATAATCCCTGTCCCATTGTGAGTTCAAATCCCACCCAGGACCAGAAAATTTCACCTGTTAGGAAGCTTAGAGTTTTTTTTTATATAAAAGGGTACACAAGTAAAATCAGGACAAAAAACTGCTTCATGTATTACTGGGTGTTGTTTACCCTTTGCCTCATAATTGGGCATTTCCCCACATCTGAAATGGAAGACTTTTGAAAACATTGTGGCAAAGAAGCCATTGCTTGTAATGAGTAATGACTTCTTTTTCCACAATGTTTTCCACTCCATCAGAGAGATTCAAATAAGCCAATTTTCTTGAATAAATTGCTGTTCTGTATATTTGCTTTGAATTTACATGAGCTCAAAATATATTTATGAAGCCAAGGGTTAAACATGTGATACCCAATGTTTTGATGACCAGTTCCAAAACATGAAGGTTCAATAATACGCAGTTTTCCTCATGATTTTATAATTTAAGTTCAATAATTTATTGATTGATTAATTAATTAATTACAGTAGCATTTTATTTATTGATTGTTGTATGATGTCTTAATTGATTTGATTCTTATGATTACAAAGATTGATGTTATATCTGAGTTATGTGGTCACAGATGTGTTCAGGTATAGGAAGTATATAGATGTATATTGTTATATGTTAAATGAGTCATTTCATGCTAGACTGGTTTACTCTCAGCTTTTGCTGTGAGACATACTAAATAATTTGGAACCAGACTGAATGAAGCACTATTTGATTTGAAGTATGTAGTTTGTGTCCAAACCAATCATTTGAAAGCTAACTTTTATTAATCATTGTAGTTTTTAAATGCATCAGTAAACAGTCTAGAAAGAACCGTGTTTATCTAAAGTCTGTATTTCAAAATGAAATAAAAAAGGATTAGTAAACTTTCAATTTTAATAATATGAGGTATAAATGTAGAAATAAAGAAGTAATTGTTACAGTGTCTAACTACTGGCATGATTTGACTCCATGGTTTCTACAGTGGAAAGTCAAAAAAAAGTTTATAAATGAAATTTTTTAATCAGCCTGTATGTCTCAGTAGGGAGTCGGATCTAGGGTTCCTGGGTTCTCTCTATATTGAATCCAGGATGGGACAGGTGTTCTATGTGACAATATGGTTGTGTCTAAAGCCATTTGTCCTAACTGCTGATCATTCAGGTACTTGCGGAGAACAATGTTAGCACTGGCACAGAATCCAGGAAAACTGATTTGGTTAATTTCCCGCATAAATATAACAGAAATTCTGTTTAAACATGTGAACTAATCTGTGATAATTACAACATTTATTTGAGATCTTTGAAATGCTGAACATTGACTTATGTAACAGAAATTGCATCTATATTGATAATATTTTGTGATCATGTATTTATGGAGGCAAAACTTGATTGACTTTTCACTGTAGCTGTGTATAGTTATACATGATAGTTATGATTTTTATTATTGATATTAAATGGAAATAAATAGATCGTATAGACGAAGAATGCAGTTAAAAGTAAATAAATATTAAATGAGCTAGTGTCTTAAAATTGATGTAATTATCTGTTTAATATTGTTTTTTGAACATTAGTCATTCTATTAATGAATAGTTGAACAAATCATGAGACATACTGAGCCTGACTAATTTTCTTTGGCCTTTTTGTACATTTAATGCAGTATTGACTTTGGTCTGGTTGTGGTTTACTGGCTTAAAGTATGGCTGATGTAGTCAGTTAAAATAATAAAAAAATGAAATACAAAGAAACTGCTCCTTAAATATTCTAAATTACCATACTTTTCAATAATCATCTGAACATGTTGTATTGATTTCTTAGTGGGAGATATCATCACAATGCATTGATTTATAATGCAGTATTTACTGAAATTCCATTGGAGTTGTGTCCCTTGAAATTGCTGGATGGATCAACAGTTTATGTATTTAATAGGGAATTAATTTGTGTGTTTGGAATCAGAAACTTTTCTTAACTTTTTAATTGAATTAGAAATATGATGTAGCTTTGCATGTAGTAAGCATAAATAATAGATTCAGTAAATTTGTCCATTGAGTGCAAAAATGCTGTAACTATTTGGAATACTAGTTCCAGCCTTCTCGCACTACTGGGCGGTTAGTGTAACCAGAGTAAGAAAATAAACTGCATGTTTTAAGCTTGGAATTATTTCTGCTGATTTTTCTCTTTCAAATATTTTGATTTGAACATAATCAGTTGAACTGTATGCATGAAGAGAGCTTCTATAAGCTTATAAATTGTCATTCATGTTCAATTTTTTTATGAATATTACATGTGTTTGAATAGAGTTGACATATAAATATGAAAGATTAAGAATTTTGCAATACTGTAATATGTTTGGGAGATACATTTTGAAATTTTCTACTTAAATTTGTAGGCTTTCATTGTATATTTTTTTGATGAAATATAATTGAAACATTATCTTTATTATCATTTATTGTTTGTATTTTTTTTACAAAATTTGGGCACTTGTCATATGATGTGGCCAGCAAGTTCTACTGAAAATGGATAGAAACATATCCTTTATTTGTGCATTGCATTACTTTTAAAATTGCCATCTAGTGCATTAGGTATCTCCATCACCTTGGAGATTTTATAATCGACCGTGCAATGTTAATAGCCAAACATTCATCACTATAGGTGCAGACAGGAATGATAGTCAAGCACCATACTTAAGAACTTGTGTTATCAGACTGTATGAAATCCACTGTTTAACATTCCTTTTTCATATTAATATACTGATTTATTCTTCAAGTGTTCAATAAAGATGAATTCTCTACTGTATCAGGTTATTGTATTTTCTGTATTTTTTTTATTGCTTACAGCAAGCACAAAAACACGTAGAAAACACGTTGAAAGAAATGATGGAACAGAAGAATAAATTGGCGTATGAGAACGGACGTCTGCAGACACAGACCGAGCAAGCAAATTTAGAGCTTGAAAATTTGCGTAAATCTGACCTTGAGGTCACTAAGTACAAACAAGTTTCAGAAGCTCTAGCATCTAAGTACAGTCAGGTAATTTTAAATATTGTGTAGTATTATCCCAGTTGCGGCAGGTCAAACCCTTCTATGAAAATTTGACAAAAAGTGTCGATTTTCCTCCATGTGTATAGAAGTTGCCAGCTTCTTGTGGAAGGATAAGTTAGTACTGGCTAGTATACAGTCCAGGAAAACTGGTTAGGTGAACTGGTTGCCGCATATAACTTAAAAATTGTTGAAAAATGGCATTAAAACCCCAGTGACAATATGTTACATAAAAACAAAAACAATTGTGTAGTATTATTCTTGTTAAAACAAATAATAGTGCTCATAAGTAGACCAGTCCATTTGTATTTCACTTGTATGCATATCAGAGAATTTTATTATTCATGTTATGCATTGTGTGATGAAAATTAAAAAGCAAAGAAGTGTATCAGTCAGTTTATGTTATATTCAGTCCATAAAAAAGGCCAATTCTTCAGTCAAGACTGGTGAAAATGGATTCAGACTTGCAAAATGTTTTCTTAATATATCCACATTTTCAACATTACTAGCCAAATCAATGACTGACTCATGCACAGACTGTTATGCTTTGAGCATCTTTGAAATACTATGCCAGTTTTTTTTCTGACATTCTGTTGAAATTAATTCAGTGTTCAGGTAAAATTTGCATGCTCATATACTGCTTATTATCAAAATCATCCACATTTTTTCCTTACAGTGTGAGACTGAGATTAGTGAACTAAAGGTTACGATACAAAGACTAGAAAGTCAGTTAAAACATGCGCACAGTCAGCTAGATACACGTCACAGCGACTTTAGTTCTGTGAGTGTTGCCAGAGATGAATTGATGAAGGAAAACCAGAGATTGTTAACTAAGTTGCAGAGTGTTGAAGAAAGAGAGAAGCGAAAGGTGAGTCTATATATTAAATGAAATTATAATGAAACAGGAAATGATAGTTTGGTGACTGGGAAATTATTTCGTTAATTATGTTTTTGTTGCCGATTTTCTTAATTTTTAGGATGTAAAAATTGCTGTCCATGACAGCAACTATTTAATCGGCTCTGTTACAGTTTAAAGTGTTTGGTTTTTTATATACCCTACACTTCCATGTATAAGAATTGAAATCTTTTTTCCAAGGTAGTGTATATATTGTCCAGGACAAAACAAACTGGTAGTTGTCAAACTTCTATTCTGTAAAGATACGATAGTGAACACATGGTACTTCTGTTGCATCATCTAGTATATGGCTTGTTCTGTGTATTCCTCAAATCCAACAAATTTTCCTTCGTATCTAATACATATGATATTACAGGTTAGGTCCCTGCAGAAGAACAATGATGATGCTAAAACAGTGAACAAGGAGATTGCTTCTACGTTAGAGTCTGTGATGGCTTCACACACACAGTTACAGTCTGTGGTAGAAAGCTTACAGATTGAACTTGGCAAGAAAGATTCTCACATCAATAGATTGAAAAATGAGAAGTATGAGATTAATAAACATTATTTGTTTCTTTCTGTTTCTAATAAAAAGGGCTGATTATAAACAAAACAGGGTTCTGGGTCTTCAAGGTCAGATTGTTAACCTTTGATAATGGATCTTAGTGTTGTATCTGGGATGAAACAAGGGCAGGGCACACATGATACTGGATTGGGCACTAATATGAGCAGAGTGTGTATTGATAAAATCTACAAAGTGTTTGTATCTCATCATAAATAATGTTCATGCAGCTAGGTAAATGATGTTATTAAAACTTATAATGCAGGTTAAGTAATCTAAAAATGTGGAAAATTAACTGAATTACTACACAGATTTATTAGTAGAAACTGCATTTCTATATTCAGACTTAAGTGGCGGTGATTAGGGCAGCAGGGGATTGTAAAAAAAGGGCAGGGTGGCCTGCCCCGCTATTCCATGCTAGATACAACACTTGATAAATAGTACTGTTGTACTCACTTTCATCTTGTCAACTTTTAAACATGGCCGTGTCAGCTTGCAAATAGTGAGAAATCTTTATGCTAAAGAACCATTAACTTGGCTTTGTTGTTCAACTGGATGTCATTGTACCCCTGACTGATTCAAATTTATACTTGGCTTTTGTTTCTATGGGACCCAACCTCCAAAACAATATGAAATTTTTCTATCACATTCTTGTTGAGGAACTATTTAATATTGTAAAGGTTGTTATAGTGTATAAGGCTTGGTTAAAAAGCACCCAAAGAAAGTTCAGGAGAAAAAGCTTATTTCCTTAAATAAAAACGCTCCTGATTTCAGAGCAAAGAAATTTACCATTTGTGAAATTGTGGAAGAGAAAGTATATAGATACTTTTTTGTGATTTGTACAAATTATGAAAAGATGATAATGACCCTTGTGGTATAAGACCACTAAATCACTGGTAAATCTTGATTTATTTTTTATATTTTATAACTGTACAAAGTAATGCTATGATATAAAAAAGTGTTAATTTGTGTAGTTATTTTATATATTGACCTTTGGAATAATCCCAACATGTTGTTATAACTTTTAATGTTTGTTGTTGTTGTTGTTGTTTCCAGGAATAAGGAACAGCAAGAGTGGAAGGTAGAAATGAGAAGATTTGAAGAAAGGATGGAAGCCATGAGAGAAGAACTCAGACAAGAACGAGATAAGTCACAGAGGAAAACGACGAAAGATATCGGAGAGGTAAAGAAAATTGCCTTAACACTTTCATGGACATAAAAATATCTTGTTTGTTTCTGTTAGAAACTGTTTGTATATCTAACATCCAATCAGAGCCATCTTATTGAGGTGGTGGTATGAAAATCCACTGGCCATGTTTGCTCATTACCTATTTAACTTTAGTGATGTTTATGTGTCTAAATTTGACCATCACCATTATACTCATGGAAATAGTAACGTTTTTAGAGTAATTATTATTTAAAGGTCATGGAAAAAGTCACTTTGGTCATCTCACTGTTGGGAAAGCCTGACATTTCAGTGTGGAATTCAATTGTTTTTGTTCAGTCATTTGTAGAAATTAACATATGGTATATTAGAACCTCCGTATTTAAGTTTTTTCACCGGAGGGTGCCCTGGACTCCCATCTCCAACATTTTAGGGGTCCCTTGGGATGTTTGGGGGTCCCACAAAGAAAATACCAAAGGTTTGAAGGGGTCCCTAGGATGTGGTGGTCACTCTCAATGCGAGTCCCTTGGCTGAATATTGGGTCAGGGATGCAAGAAACCTGCATCAGGGAAATTGTTGAAAAGGGAACTTTAATGTTGAACTGGCTTCATTATCAAGTTCAATTTCAGAGGAAATACTGAAAACTGGTCTGTAAAGAGTGGTCATTACAATGATGCGGTAGTATTACTTAGGTGGTCACATAGTGAGGTTTTACTGTATATTTTATCCCTCAGAGTGCAGAGTGCTGGTCTGTAAAGGTAGAAAAGATGCTTGCTTAATTGACATTATGTTATATCATGATTTTGATTTGACAGATTAAGAAACAAAATGATAATTTATCTATGAGGAACATGGACCTGCTGAAGGCTAACACAGAAATGAGACAAAAGGTCAGAGATCAGGAAGGCTTCATTCAAGAGTTGAAAGACAAGGTCGCCGAGCAAAAAAGGAAAATGGAATATTTGAGACGAGGCAAACACGATGTTGAGGAACACGTTAGAAAAATGAAGGTGAGTGCTGAAACTTGACTGACTGTTTCCATTCAGGACATGATTTGAGATACTTTAGATTGTTTTAAGTTTCTCATTGTTGCATTATTCGATACATGCTGTGACATCTAACCAACAGTTTGGTGTCGAGAAAATAGATTCCTTTTTATGTATCACTGAAACGATTTTAAAGATATCAACACAGCATTTGGAATACTTTATTATCATGACAAGGGGCAGCTGCAAGATAAGGGGCATTATTCTGAAAGCTATATTTTTGGAGTTATGCCCCTTTTTAATTTTGGTCAAAATTACTTATTAAATAGAATGATGTACAACAGATGAGCATTGGCACCACTCTGCAGAGCTCGTGTTTTTTGATGATTGTAATTCTGCCTTGGTCAAAAAAATATTGATGCTGTAATTGAGTTTGGTACAAATTTGTGTGTTAAACAAATAAAATGTTTTCTTGGGTATACTGAATTTGTTTTTTTATGTTCAGGAGATGAAAGCTGACATAGAGGAATTGGAATCACTTAGAGATACGTACATTACAAAAAATCAGGAACAGGTACGAGTTTATAGTCAACATTTGAACTGTAAATCAAATTAACATGTCTTTGCATATCTACATAAGGTCTATGTTGATTTAATCTTTTTTTTGATCTGAGATGATTTAAAAATCTCATCTTTATTTCCAATAACATCCTGAAAATTTTTGGTTCTGTAGGTTTCTTGTTGGAAGACGGGGTTTTCCCCAAGATTTTTCACCCGAGGGTCCCCAAGACTCCCATCCCCAACATTTTAGGGGTGCCTTGGGATTTTTGGAGGTCCCACTAAGAAAATGCCAAGGGCAAATGCCAATGGGTCCCAAGGATTTGATGATTACTCTCAATGTGAGTCCCTCATCTGAATATCGTGTCAGGGACGCAAGAAACCTGCATCAGGGAAATCCTTGGGATTTTATGAAAATGAAAATATCGACAGAAAATGATTGACAGAGACAAAATATGAAACTTTGAGTTAGCAGAAAATGATAGAGTTGGTTGGATAATTAAAAAAAATCATGATTTTAAAAGTGGTCGCTATGTGATGATTTAATAGAGTTGGTTGGATAATTAAAAAAAGCCATAATTAAAGTGGTTGCTAAGTAGTAATTTACAATTAATCTTTCGTTCAATTTCCAGGCTGAAATGATATCAACTTTTATGGCTCAGATAAATTCACTACAGACAGAACTAAGACAACTTGCACATGCCCAATCTCAAACACAGGATTTGGTGAGTCAGAAGGAGAGATCGCTAGAAAAGGAAAGAAAAATGAAGGATGAATTCAGAAGAAAATACAAGGTTTGTATAGATATGGGGCTGGTGTTTGTGTCTCTTATGAGACACTTATTTTGAATAAGATTCAGTAATGCTCTCATTCTAGGCTCTTGATTAGATTTGTAGCCACACTTGGGAAACCTAACTCAGTCAAAGTTATTTATGAAAGAGTAAATTGTCTTGACATGTTAAATTGAAACTGTACAAATAAGTAATCATTTTGTATTAACTTTTTCAGATGGTTTTGTATATTCCTTTTCGCATAACTATTTAAGATTGTATTTATTTTAGAATTCAAGAAAGAAGGAAGATGAAATTGATCAAATGAAAACATCTGCTGAGAAACGTTTGAACGAGGTGCGGGAGGAATCCCTCGAGGTAAGATCTGCTGGGTTGTAAAACTGACTACTGAATTATACCTCGAGGTTATTTTTATGCAGACTGGTTGTTAATTGCGGTCAATTTTGTGAAACATGCAATTCTGTTGAGAAAATCTGATGGGGCATAAGTAGTTCGAGCCCATTCTCCTTGAATACTGAACAAATGTAAGCACATCACGATTACATGTAGAATACTTGTACTGTGTAGCTTTCTGATGCTTATTTGTTTATTTTAGATTTCTAATCATTTGAAGAGTGCTCACGAATGGTTTAAGGACAAATTTGACAATTTACAGCAAGAATTGGTGACTTCCAGGTAGCATAGTTTTTCAATATTTTTCATGGAAAGGATCTGGTCTAAACATTACAATCTGTCATTACTGTTATCAGTCCAACATAATGTATAACATCTCAAACTTTGAAGTATAGAGTGTTATCCAATCAGTGAAGCTGTTGTGTAATTATAACACAGAATATATAACAGAATTTTATTTTTCAAGAAAGGAAATATTTGGTTTAGGAATAATTTCAGCTGAGAAGTTATGTGGTACCAGATTTTAATGTTATAAATCCTGATATCAGTTTCCTAACTCAAATTTCATTTTTTACTCACTATAAACATGTTCTACTGTATTCTGTTATTTATTTGCGATTTTGTTGTATTTTATGATCCGTTATATAATATCTATGCAGTCAGGAATATTTGAAATGATTATTGTTTTAATGGTCGCTGTCTGTTTAAGTTTATATATTTATTGATAAATTATTCTTGTGTCCAACATTAACGCAGGAAAATTCAGGAGAGGTTAGAAATGGAAAATTCAGACCAGAAAAAGAAACTGGATGGTGAAAGGAGAAAAGCTCAGGCAGCTGCTGTAAAAGCCAGAGAAATGATACAGGTAGATGGACTCTAGTACACAAACACTTCAGACTTTGTTTTATGTTATTCTCCAGCTGTAAAAACTGTTCATCAGTTTTACTTAACAGGGCTTTTTTTCCTTCTATAGCAAGGGCCATTTATAGGTGTCTTCGCCTCAGGAAAAATCCTTAAATTCATGCAGGTTTCCCCTAAAATTCAATTTTCTTCAAGTGTTTTCTTCCCCTTTTGCAAATATACTGTGTTATTTTTTCCCCAAATTTAAGAAAGGCCCCTTCCCCTACTCATGAAAAAAGCCCTGCTTAAACAGCTTGACCCCATAATGGATCACAATTAGGCCCAAATTTAAATTTATGGGTCATTGTTTATTGAATCATGTTGACATCTGATTTCTAAAGGGAGTAATCATGGACTCTTAAATATTTCTCTGTGGGGGTCATTTTGGAAAAGTGTAATAAAATGCACAAAAGTGCCACAAGGAAATCCTTGTTTTCATAAAATATGTATGAAAAGGGGTAATTTTTTCTGCTGTTTTGGCTGCACGCATATCTAAAATGAATTAAATTATATCATGTATGAAGAATACTATTTGGTAACACTGTGACTTTACCTAATTAAAAACTACTGTTACTCTTATATAGGCAAGTCGTCAGACAATTTCACGGTTGAGCGATTACGCTGATTTAGCAGACCATGAAACGAAAGAACAATTAAATCAACTGTACAGTCAGCTTCAGCTGGAAAAAGACCATTCCAAATATGTTGAAATGAAGCATCAAAGATATAAGGATGCTAGTGCTAGACAGTTTGGACAATTCTTACAAGAAACTGAGGACTCTTACAGTTGAAGACTGTTTGATAAGATAGTAAAACAATGAAAATATTTTTTTTCAATGAAAAAAGCCGAAACTGCTGTCCTTGTTTATTTATTTACTAACTTTTCAACACAGGCGGCTGTTCTACCTCTTATACTAGGGAGATTTTCCATTCAAATTTCCTTGAAGTAAAAAGGTGTGTTTCTGTGTCACCTTCATGAAGTTAAAGAAATTTCCTCAATAGTTTATACACATACATGTAGAGTTTTTTTTTATATCCTACATTCTTATTTTAACTTTTAGACTGCTTAAAGAGCATAATTATTTAGTCAATTTTTCTTTGTATCTCTGTAGAGAAATCAATATTCCTATCTTTCCTGCAAGTTTTGAGATTAATGATAAATTTTGGATATGTTGCTAATATAAAATCAAAGAAGCTATTTGTACTTAAAGCCGCAGCCGTGGTCCAGTGGTTAGTGCGCTGGACTTGGAACTCAGTGATCCTGGTTCGAATCCCGGCCACATCAGGTCATACCATTCCATAAAAATTTGACAAAAATGTTGATTTTCCTCCACATGTGGAGAAGTTGCCGGATCTTTGTGGAAGGGTAAGTAAGTATAGTCCAGGAAAACTAGTTAGGTGAACCAGTCGCCGTATATCACTGAAAAATTGTTGAAAAACAGCGTTAAACCCCAGTGACAATAAGTCACATAAAAACAAACATATTTGTACTTAAACAGGGGAAATAATCTCATGATATCCTTAATTCCTTTCTTTGTTGCTTCTCGTGTTGAGTTCTCACCCCTGTTTTGTTTATAATTCAGTTTTACCATGCTAAAACCAATCCGTCCAATCAGCACCCACCATTTTGACATTTTTCATTGATCACATGATCTTATGTTGGACATTCTATGTTACAGTCTATGTCAAAGTTTTTAGCCCATCTGTGAATTAAGGCCAAATTAAATACACACATATTCATATAACAGATGAAAAAAATTGTGAGGAAATGTAAATTAATACAAATTGTGAAATAAGGCCATATTTTTATTCCCTCATTTGTGAGCTGTGTTCACAAGTTCTATTGTGTATGGAATAGTGACAGCTTGCATACTTGTAAATTAAAACTATTCAGTAAAAAAAATTGTTCTTACCTATGCTACATGTACTATTTTCTGTAGCTACCAGCCGCCTGTATTTTGAGTGCTATTTCTTTAAATGTCAGCAAAAAATATTTGTCTGTGATATTTTATTGTCTCTTTAAAAGTATCCATATGTCTGCATCTTTTCTGCATTAAAAATAGTCCAGTAATAAACAAATGAACAAGATCCTATAACAGGTTTTTCTTGAAGCCAAATTCTTCTGTTATATTTTAAGTTGCCTTAGATTTATGGGTACTTGTTTTATGTACTTACTAATGATTATTGTGATATGTCCCCTATTTAAGGGTTGTATAATAATTATAAATATATATGTTTAGTATTTTCATATCAGTAATTGTTAACCTAATTGTGTATATATTAATATTAAATACACTTATGTTGTTTGATTTTCTGTCTTATGGCATAAATTCATACATGTAAAATGATTTTGAAATTGGCCAATCAGATGTAATATAAACCAAAATTTGTGATTTTTATGACTGGTAAGCATTAAGTATCAAAGTTTATTTATCTTATGGAAGTCACTATTGTGCTGAGTTAATCCAGTTTTGTGACCAGCCTTCTAGTTCTGCTACAGCGCCCAATTGTATAAACATTGGTTAACTTTTACCAATTAGTTAATTTAACCCAAGGTTAAATTTAACCATTTTGGTTTACTTACCACTAAAAAATCATTTAAACATTTAAAAAAGGGCTGCTATTTTGGTATTGGTTACTGTTTATGTTAAGATTTAACCAGCATCTTAGACTTGGGTTAGATTTATTTGAGCTTTAACAAAAACAAAATTTGGTTAAACAAAATTTTCTACTACAGCTAACCAACAATTTAACCAAAATTTTAACCAAAACAATGATTTAACCCAGTTGTTAAAGTAAACAATATTTATACAATTGGGTGCAGGTCATTTTTGCAAAACACAGATTTTTATCAAATCCTCTGGAAAAGATGATTAACAAAATTATTTAGTTATTATTGTCTTCTAACATTATTTTCTTGTCGTACAATTAACAATAAATTATGATATAGTGTGTAAACCATTTCAGCATTCCATTATGATATGGAAATTTGTTTTTCATGGTACTAACTAAATGTTCCGTGAAATGTTTTTTTGTTTTTAAAGAGACTTGCAGATGTATGTATTGTATTGGTAAGGATCTGGCCTACGTGTGTAGATATGTTAAAATGCCATTTAATTGTTACTATTGACTAAGTTACTGTAAGACCACATTTGGGACCAAAGCAAATAAGTCACAATATAAACCAGTCTGAAATGAGACGGCCTTTATAATTAGATGGTTGCAATATTGAATCACTGGATGAGGTTTTCCTCGTTATCGTATAGTTTATCTAATTCTTTTGGTACTTTTAGTAATATGATAGACAAGGACAAAGAATAAAAAGTTTGTTTCTGTTTAAATTTTGTCCAAAAACATAAATAGTTTCAAATCGTTTTTATTTTGAAACTAACGTTTTTCATCTTGGCCTTGATTCAATAATGAATATGTATAAAATTTGACGAAGTATAGATGAATTATTCACACATTTCAAGCATTTATTGTCTTTAGGAGCATTTAGAATTTTTTTTATTTATACGTACAATTGTCTATGTCTATTGTACTGCAATAAATGGAAAAAATATTACATTCTAAGTACATGTTGAATTTGTTGGTTTGATATTCAGTATGAAGTAAAAATTGTTGGTTCATTATGGGGAACCCTGTATGATAATCTACTGAGCCCAATTTTTGTAGAGCCTTATATCTATGGGCTTCTAATTCATGAGCTGGAACCCAGGGCGAGCTATTTTTCCTTTGTGATAATGTGAATGGAGGTAGTACATGTCTGAGGCCATTTATCCTCTGCTGTCGATCATTCATATGAAGAAGTTAAAATCTTTTCCTTTCATTTATTCATGATATATAATCCAAATTTCAACAACATATTTTTTCAGAAACTTCTTTTATTTTATTTGTAGCAGCTTATGTACAGTTTATTAAGAAAATGTAACAAAGCAAAATTAATACAGGCAAGAACATGCATGCTGCATGTAAAATTAATATTGAATGTAAAAGTATCACTAAATGGGACTGGGAAGATTAATGCCACACAAATTTGTACCAGAGGCCATTGCTCCTTGCTCCAAATATGAAAAATAATTTTTCAAAAACTGCACAAATATCCGTGTTTATGTAATCCAAATTATCTTTTGATAAAAGTTGTAAAAGTATCTAGAAGCCAAACACATTTCAAATCTGTATTTAAAGTTTTCAAAGGGACATACCACAGGACTTTCTAACTCACCATGGTGATGGACATCTCCGGCAGTGATCAGCTTCATATCTGGATATAATGAACTTGAGATACAGTTTAACCTCTCCAGAGTGGCCCCCTCTTGAGCAACAACCTCCCTTCAACATCAGCATGATTTTTCCCTCTGTACAATTTAACTATTAATTGAAATCTCTCTAGAGCAACAACCTCTCAACAACATAATTTTGCTTCTCCTGAAGGGTGTTTGCTTTGGAGGGATTGCACTGTATTTACAAGTTCTGTGACAGAATGTACCAAGCGTTTGAACACTTAATTCATATATCTATTGCACATAAAATTTCAATAAGAAACAATTGCATTCCAAATAATATTTCTCAAATCATTATTACATTCTAGTAGCCTTAAGGCCATAATGACGAAGGCAATGATTATTTTATATAAGGCTAGAAAAAAACTGATCATGTATACAGTAACTTGACCAAAAAAAGTTGGTATCAAAACTTCTATTTTCTTACAGTAAGTTTACAGTAGCTTGACCCAAAAAAGTTGGTATCAAAACTTCTATTTTCTTACAGTAAGTTTACAGTAACTTGACCAAAAAAAGTTGGTATCAAAACTTCTATTTTCTTACAGTAAGTTTACAGTAACTTGACCAAAAAAAGTTGGCATCAAAACTTCTATTTTCTTACAGTATGTTTACAGTAACTTGACCCAAAAAAGTTGGTATCAAAACTTCTATTTTCTTACAGTAAGTTTACAGTAACTTGACCAAAAAAAGTTGGTAGCAAAACTTCTATTTTCTTACAGTATGTTTACAGTAACTTGACCAAAAAAGTTGGCATCAAAACTTCTATTTTCTTACAATAAGTTTACAGTAACTTGACCCAAAAAAGTTGGTAGCAAAACTCCTATTTTCCCTCTAAACATACCTTTTGTACTTCGGAGGCACAATTTGTCCCCAAATATTTTGGTCAGTTGGACTTTGCTGATAGAGACTTTCGTGTAAGCACGAAAATATAGGGTCAGTCTGGTAATCTTAAATACAACTATTTTTTTCTGGCCTTATAAAAAAGTACAGAAAAACACAGTTATAATGATATCAGATAATGTGAAGAATCAAAAAGAGCATTCATCCCCCAAATATGCCATAATTTCACTGTTACACTGTTACAGAATAATGAATTATGAATATAATGATATAATTATTTGGATTCCCATTAATTCACTATAACCATGTTCTACTGTACACATAATTACCATCAATAGAGAGCTTCAACTTGTTTAAACACAATCCTCAACTTTTTACCCTTGTATAACATCGTACAATGTAAATATAAGCAATGTCTTTCCTCAACTAAAAACAAATTATGGTTCATAAAAAAACAAACCCCATATAAGTACAAAATCATTTTCTATATACCACTATAATTATGCAATTTCAAAATTACAAACACGAAGGTTAATGTTAATACTGGCATCTGACAGGAAAGTGGAAGCTTGATTCAGACGAGTGACTGATGTGATATGTAATTCCAGGCCTTGTTGCCATGACAATGCAGAATCAATCCTCCTTCAGTTCCATGAAATTCAAAACTTGATATATATATATTATATATGTAAAAATAAAACTACAAAATTACAAAATAGTTGAACATGCATAAAAATTTAAGGTATAAAATTTTTTACATATTTACCATATACAACACAACATAATCCAAATTAATACCACGTCCGGTTGGATCTGGTTTCATTAATCCGGATATTTAATATGAATAAGTTTTGGGTAGTATATAGAATTAAGGTACCATATTCAAAAATTCATTCCCAATTAAATCAATTCCCAATAACTTTTACCCAGTAGAAAAACATGCAATGACGGAATGGGAATAAGTTATCTCCCTTATAAATAATTTGTTAAATGGGAGACTACTAGATTATTAATATCATTCAAAACCCACCGGCAATATACTTCATAGTACATGAAAGCAGTCGTGACCATGGTCCAGTGGTTAGTGCACTGGACTTGTTACCTGGCAATCTGGGTTCAAATCCTGGTCACGACAGGTCATACCCTATGAAAATTTACAAAAGATGTCGATTTTCCTCCATATGTGGAGAAGTTGCCGGTTCCTTGTGGAAGGGTAAGTTAGCACTAGTTAGAATACAGTCCAGGAAAACTGGTTAGGTGAACTGACCACTGTATATAACTGAAAAATTGTAGAAAAGTGGCATTAAACCCTATGAAAAAAAAGTACTTGAAAGAAACAAGTGGTCAGTTAGGCACACAGTTTCCTTTCTTGTAATGAGCATTAAGATTAAATTTCTCCCTAAATCGTTTAGAGCATGTTGGACACTCGTATGGGTACTCTCCTGTGTGAATCTTTATGTGCCTGGTAAGGTCCGATGGTTTCATGCAACGTTTACCACAATACTGGCAAATATATCGCTTTAAAACCCACTTGTCTTTCTCCTTACCATAGTTTTCTTTTGTAAATGGTAGAAACTGATCATCAGTGCTCGCCGGAATCACTATTCGCTCATTCCCAGTTAATGGAATGGGGGTGGGATTAAATCCTGAAGCAGGCAATTTGGTTTTACTGGCAGGAAAAATACTTGATTTTGATTGGTTGATAGTTGAAGTGGAGGGCGTGTCTGGACTAGTGTCTTGTCCAGAAGCAATGTCAAATGATGTTAACATCGTAGTGAATGATGGTTGGTTGGTAAGATCTTGGGAGGTGGTCACTTGATGGCAAGTGGGTGTGGTTATATTCTGACCTTTGCCTGTGATTGGTTGAAAAAATATAACTGGTTCTCCAGACGATGGTGGTGGGTATGGAATCAGCTGTACAGGCTGATACTGTTGTTGAGTCATATCACCTGAAAACAAAAAATATAAAAGGTAATCATAAAAGACCAAAATCTCAAGGAACCTTGGTATGCAATACCATATACACATAGGAAACTCTCTAATCCAGAATTATCTTTCATGAAGACAAACGTGTTGGTCCTGATTATTTTATATCAGTATCAATTGTAGAACACATTTGTATGTTTTCGTCAAAAAAATGAAGATTTTTCTGATCTAGGAATTATTCTCATCCGCTCTTCCTGTTCTGATCAAGTCCAGATAAGACAGTTTCCTCTGTACAAGTAACTTATCTTAAAGTCATGCATGTCTAAAAGTTCCAATTTTTGGATGAATGAGTTAAGGCAGAACAGCAATAATGTCATGAAGTGTAGAAATAAATCAACAGCCTCTGCTGTTCCTGTAAGGCTACTAAATTATGCTGAATGTACAAACACCAGATCCACAAATTACTGATAAAAGTCATTCATCTATAAAAACATGAGTAAAAGTTGAAAATTTTCAAAAAAATGGAAATCTTAACCTTGGTGCCATGGAAACACAAAAAATCCATAGGTCCCAGACGAGTGAAAAACATGAGGTTCTAGAAAATTCCGGAATACTTTAACTAAATGAAAAGTCAGTTCGATGAAAAGACATCTTATTTAGTCTTTTGCATCAAGATTTACGCCAAAATTAAGAACTATGCTGAAACTTTATGGTTGCCACCAAAATTTAGGATCAATCCAGTAACTACAAACACAAGTATTGCTTTTTTTTGCCTAAGGCACACATAGATAACACAAGATTTTTTTTTTCATTTATCAATTTATTCTAAAATTTATTACAATATTGTCTGATGTCTTGATTAAACATAAACATACAGTCTCACACCTATGTTTTTTATATTACACCTTACAACAATATGACATCTTACGAGAAAAGCCAAACCATGAAAAAGATCAATAAAACATGGCCTCTGTATGGCTATAGATTAAGAGTGAAATACCCAACAATTAAAAATGAAATAAGCAAGGTAAAGTATGAAAAAGAACATCAATAAATGATTCAATTTTCAGAATTGAAGATATATTTTCCACTTAAAAGCTTTTTTTAAAGAAATGGTAATTCACATTTTTTTTCAAAATGGCAAAGTTTGTTATAGGCTTAGAATATGACTTTGAAATTATTAACACTGGGATGTAATCAAACAAGACAATTATTATAATAATTGTAATACAGACAATCATGTTAACTGATTCCATCAATGAGAGCGGATATATGGATTTCATTAATGATCTTACAACAGTCACTTACGATCAATCATAGTCAATCAATTGTTGACCACCAATATGATTCAATAATCGTGTGCTTTAATCCGGTTTTGGAACACCAGATTTTATACATGGTTGGTCTATATTCACAGGTACACTAGCTCAATGACGTCCATTATTCACAGCAGGCTTTGACTTTTGTTAGACTGATGAAAACCAGTCATCTATAACCAGTTGAATTTCATATGTACAAAGAGGTAGAAACATTGGTACTTTACGTTTAGTTCAACGTATCAAAAAATATGTTATAATGAGTTCACTATAAGTGCTTTCAATATGTACACTAGCTATTCACTCGGAACAAAATCACATTTCAATCAGTGTAAATGAAGGAAATATTTCCAACACAACTAATATAAAATCTAACCATGTCTGAATTAAAGATAGACAAATTATCCATATCAGCTGGAACAAAATACTAGATTGAACATAGCACATTTAATACATAACTGTTAATGTTGGTCAAGTCAAGAAAATAGTTTACCACTTTTATCTAGCTACTGGCCGAGATTCTTTGTAGGTTCTGACGGAACACACATATACAACCACTATAAGATGTCAATGCAAGCAATAGGATGCACAATAATCTATCAAGTATATAGTAAGTGGAGGTGGGTGGGGTAATTGGAACATTTTGCCCTTCAGCAACATTGTGACATATTTTAACGTGTCATCAGTTTCACCTTGAACTAAACAATTTTCCCCCTGAACGTTTATCTGAGTGTAGTAACATGATCACCGTTTAAGCATGGGAAGAATTTACATGTATCAAAAGATGTGCTTTCAAAATTGACTTTCTGTTAAATGTTTTCGGGCACAAGTGACATGAAAAAGGTCTCTCTCCTGTGTGTATTCTAGAATGTCGTCTAAGATCATTCATTTGAAAGAACCACTTGGAGCAAACTTGGCACTTTTTCTTTTTGCCTTTAGCCATCTCGTTGAGATCATATTGAGTCCATTGTTTGTCTCCAATGTTGTCTTGGTGACCATCAACATCTTGTACCAACACTGATGGTTCAGAATCGGTCCCTATTAACGCCAGAGAACTTTCATTATCATACACAAGCAGGTTTGAGTTCTTCGAGAGATGTTTCAGAAATGTTGAGGCTTGCAAAGATGAAGGGAACCTGTCCACATCTGAAATAATAATTACAGAAATAAGACATTCTTCCTAAGCAACTGTGGGTGGTAGAAACTTAAGAACATTGCATGTGCAGGCACTATGTGAATCAAACTGGCACTTGCTCACCGTATATACAATCAACTTGCATTTAAAACAATACATATAAGGCTTTAATGCAGGTTGTTTGAGAGAAAAAGTATGAATATCTGTGTATTTATGGTCATATTTTGGGTTTTAAAACCAAAAAGTTATAGCAAAAAAACGAATGTGAGCAAACAATAATTTAATCAGGAAATACATGTTTACACATGGAATAATGGAAGGATCGAGTAAAATAATGGCCCCAGAAGAAGCAAAACTTGTCATGCTTGTGACACACCATCACATAAGCTTCCTTGATTTTTTTTTATTTTTCTCTACAGTCAAACCTGTGAACAAGGCCATTCTTGGGAAAGACAAAATGTGGCCCTTCTTGACAAATGGCCTTTATTTAGAGGTCAGATTGATCTAAATAATCAGAGATGGTTTTTCAAAGAATGGCCTTAATTCACAATATCCGAGTAGCCTTATCTATCTAAATTTATTATAGTATGTTTCTATATGTCCTAGATGTTGGGTGGGTTTTGTGGAAGGTAATATTTTTGGGGAAGGTGGAAGTTTTTAACATGTTTTTTTAAAGAATCCTTTTTTTAATCTATACACACAAACATTAAGACTACACTGTTTCGAGGGCATTCCGCCTGCTTATTTAAACGCAACTGAAATGTATAAAGTCACAACAGATTCTTTGCTCATATCAGACAAAAATTCAAAGAAACAAGTAAAATATAAACATTTTATAGAAAATTTTATTCAACACACAGATATGGTAAAGCGATGTATATATAAAACTTCATTGTTAAAAGACAGCAAAAGATTTTGTATGCAAATTTCAGTTCCATTTTTTTTGCATCAAATACAATAAGTGTTTCACAATGGTTAATATCATAATACATAATACAACATTCCTATAAAATAGCCACTAAATTGTACCAGCCATCCAGGTTTTCTGCCAATACTGAAGTATCATCTTATGAAAGTCAATTTCCCAATGTGAACAATTTTGAAGATGGAAAACTGAAGAACTCCTGGTCCTGAAAATTTTGACAAAGAATTTGTACAGTATGTATATTGTACCTCTCAGACTGATTTTTTTTCCGAGGTTAATGAAATTTGTTTCATCATTTTTTTCCCATTAATTACAAAGAAATTAAATTTTTTTACAACGATTTCTAAAATTTGACTTTTTTAGATAATTGATACTCACTAATTACAAAAAAATAAAACTCTGAGTGTTCACCTACTTGTTTGATATTTACCACAATTTACCATTGAGTCTCATGGCAAAAAGAACACGATAAGCTTCAGCATTCATTGACGCATATCCAGCTACGCATATGTGACGTTAGATGGCGGTATGGAAATGGTCGAGGTGTGCAGAATGACTCATTTGTGACTTACAAAGTATCACCTTAACCCAAATCATATTAAGCACGCCACTGATTACGTTCCATTGCTTACTTTAAGCTGCAAGCACCAAATAAATAAAACATACAGTATATACAAGGTCATACAATGATGTTATGTATAAAAAAATTAATACAGGCTCTAGTTTTCATATATTGATGTCTGAGGGGTGGATAGCCCCATATACAACTTGAGACAGGTCTAAAAGCTGATATTTCCAAGAAAATTAAAGATATGGCAAATTCTGTTTTTAAGCATTTTTAAAAGTATTCACAACATAGACATTATCCTACATTTGTCCTAAACTTTTCTTGAGTATATATACCAGAATAAGCCAGTGTAAATAATTAGGTCTAAACAGTAAAATCTCAGTCAGTGACACCGTCAATATAAGGACAACCTCTTTATAACAACCCTGTTATTTGAATGTCTGTATAATGATACCACCTCAATATTAAGATTAAGTTATTTGGTCACAAAAATGGTCTAAATAAAGGTTTTACGGTATTTACAAGAATTTATCATAATAACAAGAATTTACCGTATTTACAAGCAGCATCCATTGCATGTAAAGCTTTAAAAGCTGTTGCCTAGAAACGCATGCACCTCCTAAGGTGAATAACATATTCACACAATTAAAAAAGAATTATGATAATGTAAAAAGTCAGAAAAAAACACAAACAAGGTATTCAACAACATGACCTATTATAAACATGTCATAGAATGAACAGTATCTGAAAATTTTATCGTCTTTTCATCTTCCAATAATTTAAAAATAACAACGCACAAAACACAAGGACTTGATTGGTGGATGTACAGTGCAGTCTACCAATCAAAAGACTTCATTCATATGCCACTAAACATTCACTTAATCACCATATGAACCAGGTAAGCATCACTACCATTGATTTGATTTAGTCATCACATGTAATAAGATTAAATTAATTCTATTTGGATATAATTAAATAAACACATAATGTCGAAACACATAAAATATCAGCATTATTAAAACAACAGATCAAGTTCCTAATTTCAGTCACATCTCCTGTGAATTCATGTGTAATAACATATGCTGACGTAAAGTCCCCTTACGGTTGAAAGCTTTGTCACATTTAGTGCACTGCCATGGTCGTTCACCTGTATGTATCAGAAGATGTCTGTTTAACACACCACGTCCCGCGAACCACTTCAGGCAGAATTCACACTGTATCCTCTTCACCTTATAATGGGAATTATTGCTTTCCTCTGTGGTCGCGCTATTTTCCGCACTTGGTTGAGATGTCACATTCCTAAGGCTTTGCTCTTTAGGCAACAGGAACATAAAAGGCGTTTTTTCAGACTCACCCAACAGACGTGACACAAAATTTGTGGTCAAGGTGTTGCCATCATCATTGGAAATATCTGAAAGATACAGAAAGAAAACTTGTGTCAACACATTGCATCCACTACATAATATCAACAAATGGCATAATTATCTAGATGCCTCATAAGACTTAGGCTAAACTACAGGCATGACCCAACATGTACCTGTTAAATATCATAACCAATTGACCATCAAACGCATTCATACTGAGGAAAAAAGATAACAAAGTTGTCTCACTTTGATAAATTTTAATCAAAAAGTTTTAAAATTAACAAATATGTGAAGTTTATTGAAGCCAGTGGAACATTAAGAAATCATCATATGATAAAAAAAATAAATACAAAAAACATCAAAGTATTTAAACAAACACCAAACCTTAAAATGAACTTAATCATTCACTTGATGAAGTATCATCAGCATGATTTGTATTGTGGCAATCAAGTAGGCAACAAATTTATAACCATAAATATAAAAAATATAAAAAACAATAGGCAACTAGGCCACGGAAAAATGTAAATATGATTTATACAGGTCACCAAAAATGTACAACAAACTAAACAAGCCACGAGGGCAGACAAGGCAATGTATTGTAGAGCATTTAAACAACAACACTTATAGAAGGATTTTTTTGAGGATTTTTTCAATACATTAGTATCTTCTTATTGAGAGATTTTGACCCCTGGTAAATCAAAAACCATACAATGAGTTACTGTTTTACATTTCATTCATTATTCCTCAGTCAGAGAACCACTTTGATGATAAAACCAACTAATTACAAATTTCTCTTATTCATTTTTTAACCAGTTCTTATTTCTTCCATATTTCAAGTCCACAAATGAGACAACCTCAATATTAAGATCAATTTACTTTGATCCAGAAGCTAGTACATGTATACATATACAGTGCAACCTCTCCAGAGCAGCCCTCTCTTGAGCAACAACCTCCCTTCAACAACAGCATGATTTTTTCTGTACTGTACAATTTAACAATTAATTCAACCTCTCTAGAGCAACAACCCTCATAAAAAATATAATTCCATTTCTCCCAAAGGGTGTTGCTTTGAAGAGGTTGAACTGTAGATATTAAAATCTGGCTGTGTGTAAGCCTTATTGTTAGGTATCAGGAAATTAAACAGAATTTGAGTCTGGGTTTAAAAGCAACATGATGAAAAGCACAAGTTTCAGAATCTAATTACAACTAAATTCATCTTGCCTTATTTAATGATAAAAAATTATTAATCGTCAACTTCTTTCCAAAACAATAAATATCCTTAATGTATATGAACTATAATTACAACCCCTTCATGAATATCAAAATCATTATAGAAAATTCTTTGAATCACATGACTTGACACATTTATATATACATATTAAAATAATAATTAATGGTGGATAAACTCCAACAATTAGGGTATATAGTGACTACCATCTTTGACAACTCTGGCTAGTTTTATAAAGCACTGTTGTGGATTGAGTTGACACCATAAGTTGTCAGACCTCAGTTCTCTGGCAAAAATGTCGATGAAATATGGTAAAACTTTGAGAATCAGAGGCCCTCATGTCCGCTACATTGTTTTCATATTCAGTGAAGATAATATAGAGTTTTGTAGTGTGTCAGTCTTCTGATCTGGTAAAAGATCTAATGTCCTGTACACTGTTGGATCTACACAATACATTAATGAAAACGTTTGTATCAAGAGAATCGCTGCTAAGTCTTTCAGGAGGAAGAAGAAAGTTTCTTCGGAAGCATGTGCAAAAAATGTTGCTTTGCGCGATGAGTCTGCATGTTTGACTTCTGATTGAAGCTCCGCCCACATATGTCACACTTAAATGGTTTCTCACCAGTATGAATGAGTTCGTGACGGCGACAATCTGAGATGCTGAAGAAATTCTTTCCGCAAAATTTACATGGATGTCGTCGTATATCAGCCATATTTAAGTGCAGTTGGTCCAAGCCATGTATCCGACCTAGAAAAAAAAGTAGAGGTTATCCAAATGTTTAATCAGCATACGAGGCTTTTTAATTCAAGGAGACAAAGAAACTGTTCAAAAGGTTACCCACACATAAATTACATTTTAACAAGGATCTGTCAATCACAACAACTCATTTTAATGTATTGTAGTGCATTTATTACTTAATTCAAGCATTAATAGTTTTTACTCAATTATTATAATTTAATTGTGTATATACAATATACAAAACTTGCATTTCTAATTACACAACAGCTTTAATACCACACAAAACCAATTATCACAATATTATCACAATAAAAATACTAAGTTAAGTTAGCATAGAAATCATATCAACACTCTAAGACCATAATCACAGTCAAAATACAACAAATCAACACCACCAGAGTCATACAATCATGTGATTTGTTTTTTTGTCATACGATCATTTTATAGAGTCATATGATGTGTTTCTACATGTCATATGATTATTTCATAGAGTCATGTGATCTGTTTCTATATGTCATATGATCATTTCATAGAGTCATGTGATCTGTTTTCTATGTCACATGATCATTCTATACAGTCATGAGATCTGTTTCCATGTGTCATATGATCAATTAATCTATTCTGCAGAGTCATGTGATTAATACCATGAAGCCATGTGAGTGTATAAAGTCATGTGATAAAAATGATATTAAGAGCCTCATAACAGAATAGATATGTTCAACATGTTCATTGTTAGACCTACATGACTCACTCTAAATTCCTAACAAATCTATCACAATATGGCACGAACAAAACAAGTGTGTCTGTACAGTTCTATAAATCCTATCCTTCTGACATAAAACTGAATTAATCAACTAATTCTCATGTTGTCAGCCTTCTATTACAGACAAAGTTACTGTGGACTTAGAATTGTTATTTGAACTTCTTGGCAAACATTTTACAAATATCGCTTGTTATATTTCATAGTTCTATTTACTGATAACAATTTGTTTTCACAACGTGGGATACACGGATACAGGCGTTTGTGTGCTCTTCCTCGATAACATTCAATATTATACACAATGAATGGACAACAAGCAAATTATTGTAAAACTCCTCGTTCTTTTCAAGACTCGTAATACTTCCAACTTCACAACATTAATTCACTTGTATTCAGATTGCTGGATGGTTTCAGTAGCTTCGTCAAGCTCATAATGAACTACTTTATGACTCAACATGTGACTCTTCTGGGTGAACCCACGTCCACATATGTCACATTTATATGGACGCTCTCCGGTGTGAACCAGCAAGTGTCGATTTAACTTGTACGAATTTTTCCAGGTTTTGTCACAAAACATACACTGCAGCTTTTTTGTCTGTTTTTCCAATTTGTTTGAGTTGCTTAAACCTGGACTCTTATTTTCTTGTTTCCATGGCCACTGGGATGACAAGCCACCAGGTGTTTGTGGAATGTCTAAGTCATTTGATAATACGGCATAATTTCCAAAGTCTTCGTGGAATAAATTAGCTTGATGAATACCTGAAGAATAAATGAAACAAACTAAAATACAAAAATAATTCCCATGACAACCTATAACTATGTCATATGTCAGTGTTTACATCGCATCAAGTTTACTCAATGCTCAGAATCCAGCATATGAAGAGAAGGTAGATGAGGTTTTAATGCTGCCTTTACTTATGGGCTGACTTAGTCAGATTCAGTCAATGTGTAATAAAGAGCTTGTTTTGCTATATTCAAGGTGGCTGTATTCACAAAGGGCTGCCACATTCAGTTTCACTGTAAACAGATGTGAACGTATCATTCCATCACCTTATCACTGAGATTACGAAGTATTTTCCATCCATTGACTACTTTCAGTGCTTTGATAACACAAGTAGTTAAGTATTAAATGTTCAATTGTCATCAGGGGTCTGAAGTTCATCTAACCATTGCCCTATGTCGATACGACCATTTCTATTCCTACTCTAATCCAAAAAGCATCAAGTGTCAGGTACAAGCTGAACATACTGCTGTTCTTGATTTTTTTCCATTCAATGATAGCTTTATCATGGTCTCAAGCCATGGAAAACTAAATTCATTTATATTACACAAGCTGATGAAACTTAGTATAAAACATTTAGATGGGTATTCAAACTGAAAGTATGGTATCTTTTTTCTACATATTGAACATAAAATTCTGAATTGTTTGACCTAGTGTTTCTGACCTAGTTGTTATTTCTGACCTAGTTTTTCTGACCTAGTTTTTCTGAGATACATATTTCCACTGAGCCAGCTTCTCTATGGTATGCACACTTGATACTCTAAAAAGTGAATTTGAAATGAACCATGATAAAGAATTATGTCACTTTGTAAAACAGTAAAAAGAACAAAGACCAAATCTACTGTTAGTTTTACACATGTATTATTATATCATATTATAAATGCTTATAAAATATCATATGATTTTTTACACATTGATAGACATTTAAAATTATGTAAGAATTATTTACTTCAAAATAAAACACAAAGTAATCAATCACACTAAATGCTTACAGTTGTAAATTCTGTAAAGAAACACAAATTTTAAAACAATGGATTTAGTACAAATAAAAAATATCAAACATGTAACCATGACAACCATAATACTTAAGGTTAAATGCCCGTAAATATGACTAATCTACTTCAAACAAAATTAGGACATTCTCATATCAAATCAATAAAGACTTAACTCCATAATAATATCTTACAATAATGTCTATCCAAGTCCAGGATTTTTTGGGGCCATTTTGACAACCAATATTAGGTCACGTTCCCAATAGCAAAAAGCATGTTTTTTTCCAATTGCCAGGCAAAAATTCCCAATTCAAATAAGAAAAAAAAATTAATTTACAGCAGTTCAAATACTTATTGAATGACTAAATCATCCAAATATTTAAAACTTATTTTATAGTTTTATTTGATTATTTTTAGCTATTTCATACAGAGTTACTTTTTCCCAATTTGTCCAAAATGTCGCAAAAATTCCCAGTTCTGGGGTTTTTCATATTCCCAAAATGCTGAGAAAAAAAACTGAAGACATACAACTTTAAAGTTGAAAAATCATTTATCAGCAGGAATCTGGCTGGAAATAAATAAATCTTAATTTTTTTAATGCTGTATCCATCTTAATTTTGAAACAGAAACAGAAATTGATAGGACACAGAGCTACAGTATTGATTACCATAAAACTAATTAACCCAACTTTGAAGCTAACATTCTTTTCTATTTCTCAGACAAACATTGATAATTTGTAAATAACTGAAATAAAATAGTTGCTTTGTCATTTTGCACATCTGATGTTTCAAGTACACGGAAACAACTAAACGAACAAAAATTAGAGAAAAGTTACAAAACTATAGGGACTTGTGTGTAACTGTAGATCTGAGCTTCATCATATTCCCTTTAAAAACAAAATTTCTGAACATATTCACAAATAGAAAGCATGTACACAATTTAGGTAAAAATAAACATGAAATTTCTTCTCACAAGAACCAAATTTAAGGGAAATCGTAAAACCCCTACTCAAAGTTTACATTGGTTCTTTGGTTCTTTGTGGGGACAGCACAAACAAAAGAAAAAATGTCCTCTTTAATTATCAGATTTTTAAATCTTAGCAAGTAAAAAAACAAATTTTACAATGAACAAGAGCTCGGCAGAGCAGCGCCAACACTCGTCTGTTTTACATCATTCTATTTAATAAGCAATTTTGACCATAATTCTAAGTAAAAAAGGGGCATAACTCTAAAAATATAGCTTTCAGAATAACGCCCTTTGTCTTGCAACTGTACCTCATCATGATAATCAAGTGTTCCAAGTGCCGTGTTGATAACTTTAGAACTATTAGAATAATGGGACACATTAAAGTTTTAAAGCACGACAATGACAACAACACAGCAGCAATCATAATAGCTTGACCTTTTCTTCAAAACAAGACAAGCTAAAAATAATTAGTGTTTAAATACCGTTAAATTGGGCAATTTTTTTGCATAACTTATTATATACTAGTATAATAATTATATCTGTTGAGATACAACCAAATTTTGTAAATAAAATAACCTACACTAAACAGATTAAACAAAGCAACCCATGCATTGTGCGTACCGATTTATCCATCGTATAAGAGCAATTATAAACAAAAATAAACTTATCAACCAATCAGAATCAACGGAAGATTTATTTAAACAATCAGGTAAGAATTCTAGCAATACTTACTTCCTATAAACATATCAATCAATCAGAATGCAAAAAATGTTTGACTTGACCAATCAGATTAGACTTCTTATGATGCTTCCTCAATTAACTTATCTGTCAGTTTATATTGACTTTGATTGTTTGACAGAGCTTTTACTGAAAATTCAATCGACAGCTCCACTAATATCCAGGGTGAAATACAATCTGATCACATACATAATGCATTTATTGTACAGGTGGAAGTTAAAAAAGTGAAATTTTGAAAAAAACAAAAAGCTTAAGGTTGGTGCTGCGGAAATAAGAAATGGGAACCAGTCCAGTCAGCACCTGTATATATATATATATATTTGGAACAGGCCGGGAGAAAAAAGGACATTCTGGTACATACTGGAAAATTTTCACCAATGTTACAGAAAAAAAGATAAAAATTTAATTCATTCTAGTATAAAAAATAAACAGACAATAGAACATTATACTCCGATTCTAAGGGAGACAATTCTTGGTGCAAATTTGCAGTCAAAGTAATAATGAACTAAATGCAGCACATCTTCTGGTACAAGTAAGTCCTGCCTACTGCTTCACAATTATTTTTACCACTGGAATTTCTCAAAGCAAAAAAAATCACAGTTCATTCTTCTTAATAAACTGGAAGAAAAAACCTTTGTTTACTTCATTCCAAAACTACGTCCGTCCCTAATCTGCTGGAAATGAAACTAAAGCAGAATTTTCGGAGACGTTTTCCTCTTCATTCGGTGTAAGCTTTTCTTTGTGAGATCGAACGTAATGTCCATCAAGATGCGCTTTTTGTTTGAATGTTTGCCCACACTCGATGCAGATATGTGGCCGTTCACCAGTATGTGTCAACAGATGGCGCTGAAGCAATGATGGTGTGCGCCAGTTTTTTTCACAAAATGGGCAACTATAAGACTTTCGAAGATATTTCCACTCTCCATGTTCAGTCTGTATAGTAGAGCCTGTAGGCATTGTCATCTTAAACATATTAGCTGGTCTTGGAAAACTATTCTTACGTCGATATGGACGTCTCCGAACTATTGGTTCTTCAATTGGAATATTACTGTAATCTGGTACTGAAACAACAAATAAGCTACATTACAGCAACAGTAAAAACAACACACACAATACCTCATTTTTCAATACCTTATTTTTTATGCAACTTTTATGAGCTAAGTAAAGTCAAACAAAAAAGAAATACATATAACCAGTGCTTTCATTTGACCCTTAAAAAGCATTCTGACACTTGAAATCAGTAAAATAAAGCCTTTGACTCTTGAGAATTTGTACCTAAGGATCAAATTTACAATAAAATTAGAAGAAAGTTTTGTTGACTTTTCAATTTATCATCAGCCAAGAGTCATTTTTGACCCTCAACTTTTGACATCTAGTGAAAACCCTGATATAACCATCGTTAAATACACTGGGTTAATAAGTAGGTAAATTCTAAAAACACAAAGTTCACACATTGAAATGTTAGATACCTAACTATCTATATTCACTCAGACTTGTGAATAAATACTACAGAAGGAGACAATGTGACCTTCATGCAAACTTGGCCTTTAATCGAAGGTTAATGTGATCTGTTAAGTCAATGTATCCGAAAAAGTAGCCATTGTTCACTTAGAGACTTTTATTCACAGGTGGCCATTAAATGAGATAGGACTGTAGACAGTACCTCCAAGGTAATTTTAAGTCTATTAATGTTTTACCGAACCAAAAAACTTCTTATAGAATTTCCCCCAACGTTTCAGATATTGAGCAATTTGTCCCCTATCAGGGGCCAAGGTTCATGAACAGGAATACAATGCTGCCAATATAAACATATGAGCTAAGTATAACAAGCATGCATAATGCATAAACAACAATAATAAAATACTCAAAGAGAAGACAATATTTTATACCAGTTTAATCAATATCATACACAACTAAAGCCAAATACATAACATATTTGGTAAAAAATTGAATATCATTCTAGCAAAGTTACAAGCCAGAACAATCAATACACAGACATGTGAATGATAAATATAATTATATGGTCATGTTACAAGTTCAAATATAAGACTGAAGTTCAAATAATCTCATAAGTGGATCAATGGACAATCCATTAAAAAGTCAAACTTTATGTCGTAAAATGCATAAAAAGTTTGAGGAGCCCCTGCGGTCCGTCGTGTGATTATTAAAGTCCCTGAATCCCTGAATAGTAACCACTAGCCTCTCATCCAAAATTAGAGGGAGCTGTCCAGCCGGTTGATGAGTTTACCCAGGTGTATGCCTGGGGTCTTCTTTCATCATTAAAGTTGGAAAAGTTGCCAAAGGACCCTGGCTGTAGATGTGAGGTTAACACCAGAGAAAAAAAAACACAAAGTACAATAAAACTATGATAGATGCAGGGATTTCCCTGACACAGGTTTCTTGCATCCCTGACGTGATATTCAGCCGAGTGACCACCGCATCCTCGGGACTCCTTCCGACTAGGAATTTGGCATTTTCTGTATGGGACCCCAAAAAATCCAAAGGGACCCCTAAATGTTGGAGATGGAAGTCCTGGGGACCCTAGGGTGAAAAATCTTAGGGAAAACCCTGTAAATGTCCCTTAAATCTTCACAGAACACAGTACAAGTACTGCATTAGACTTCCAGAAAAGGTGCAAAATATTAAACAAAAAAAAAAAATAAATAAAAAAAACAGAAACAAATATTTCTCAATAATTTATATCAACAGTCTCTGTCACATTGGTATACTGCTATATCTCAAAACACAATTTTCTAACCAACAAAAAGCATAACATATCTCTATATAATAACTGAAGACATGAGACACAATGTACATAGTTTCGTACTCTTCAGATGAGGATAGTAGCTGAAGGAACGGGGAATTATTTCATCCAAAAGATGAAGCTACAGCAAGGTCTTCTTTAGCGGAAAATCTTCCGTACAAGCTGAAAAGAATTAATAAATCAATAATTAAGTAGAAGAATCGTGTTTTCAGCAAGTTATCACGATAGTTCATTACAAATATTTCTAATACAATTAAAGATAGCATTGTAAATTTATGCCAGTATACAGCTAACTTATATGAGCCTTCAAGTGTTTCATGAAGTCTATGGTCAATTGTCTACTTAGAAGATATAATGCAAACAGATTCCACAACAAACTGTTCGCCATATCACATAATTATCATTAATAAACAAAAACCAGATTACCATTCAATGAATTCTCAGTCCATTTAAACTTCTGACATCCAATGGTTTCAATCAAAGACTCAACAATCATTCCTTCAAAATGGCTAAAAATATTTCTAGGACGAAGCATCAAATGATAAAGACTCATTTCACTATGTGTAAGGGACTCTAAAGCAGAATTTGTTACCACTGCAAAGAAATATGTATGCTCGTCTTCAAAATATTTTGCAATATTTTCTCAGGTGACCATTTATTGCAGGAGAGATTTAGAGTAAAATCATTTGGGAGGAATTTCATCTGGTCATTAAGACCAGGTGACCGTTTCCACTATACTTGTAGTTTTTTTAAATTTCCAAAAAGTAAGGAGAGTACTTTCAGTACTTTGATTAATTAACAATGTTTATTTATCCCGACTCAGGCCTAAATAAAATAGGTTTGTTTCAGGTTACCCAACCCAATCTTTTACCTGCCGACTCAAAAGTTTTTAAGGCATTCAAATCGTAGTGCTACATTGTAATTTTCACAACAGTGTTGCTGATATATGTAAAAAAAACAATGTAAAAGAAAAAATCCCTACCTACTGTCCCAAATTTTTTTGGGCATGAAACCGGAAACAAACCTCATTTGTTTAGGCCTTATAGCAAGATAGAAACACTATACAAGATGACAGATGGCAGGTCTATTTCATGCCAATATTTGGTCAGAAGCATTTGTAATCAGTTTTGTGAAAACAACAGTCGTAAAAAATGACAATGATAACAACAAACATGATTAATTTGACCATAAAACATTTAATCTCATACAACTGATCACTTCTGCATTATTAATTAATTACAAATTAATACAAAGACTATAATTCAGAATGAATTTGATGCATAAATATTCACAACACTTCAACCTCACAACCTCAGTGCAAATCTGTAAACAAGGTTTCCCCATGCATGAGTTCCTCTGACAATACATCACATTGAAAACACATTGTAATCAACCAAAAAGAAAATCTAACAACACTAGATAAATTCATTATAGCGCAAACATTTGCGTTGAAACACTTTCTGAAAACAATTCCAACACTTATAATCACATATAGCATTCACAGAGTAAAGTCATATATAATAAATACACTCACTATACCCAATGTAGCAAGCAAATGATTCTAACAGCCTGCTGCTATTAAGCAGTCCCACATACACTTGAAGTTGACTACATCAAGAATACACATGGGGAATATGAACATCTAAGGACTCTGTATTTGGGTGTTTCCGCATACAGTGCGACACAAGAGAACCTTTCCTGGAAAATGCTGCTGAGCACTGGTTACATTTGAACGGCTTTTCACCGGTGTGTCGCCGCATGTGCCGGACAAGGATCACATTCTGACCGAAAACTTCTCCACAATAAGGGCAACGAAACGACTGTTGACCTTTACCCCTTGCAGCCCGGAATGCCCAAGGTATCTGGTTGGGATAGGTGGGGGCTGAAAGAAAGTAAATGCATCACAGTTTTTAGTCAGATCTAACAACAGCTTTCTGGCCTACAAACTGGTTCCTGTTCCATGGTTACCAATAAGAACCAGTCATCCAGACAATTTTTTTCAGGGTAACAAAAATCAAGATGCATAATGTTTATGAGGTCAATTCAATGACCAGACTTACAATATTTGTGGGAATATTTCATGGATAACACTGACAATTTTGACAAGCAAAGCAATTACATTACTTTTAGAAAACATTTGTGTTTGTATTTGATTAAAGGTTGGCTGGTTAAAACAGTTCTTCAGCTGTGATCAAGGCAAGAATGTTGTTGGTTTTCTTGCAAACAATTGCGTTTGCATCACAAATCAGTTTAAGACATAGAAACATTTGAAAGTTGATCAATGACGTTAACATCACAAAACAAAAAGGGTCAACCAAATATTATCCACAACATCAATAAAAATAAACAACAAATCAGACCTCAAAATATTTACTTTATTTAAATTTACAAAACTAAAATCATAAATTTGAACATAGGCCAGCAGGCTAACAGGGGGCTTCCTCGGACACCAGCCAATAATACATGTAGCAGGTTGTCAATGAGTTTCTTCCCCTCATAGATGTTACAGAAACACCTGGGTTGCCTCCCTTTGTAGATATCACTGTAGCATAAGAATTTCCTCATTCTTTAAAGCCAAACTAACACACAAGTTTTCTTCACTTTCAGGTTGCCAATGGGGACACATGTTTCTTCCTTTTGTGGCTGCCATTTTCAAAGCTTCTTTTTCATAACATTGTCATCCACTGTACTGTGTCTACATAACACAACCCAACAAAAATCATCTAAAACGTTCATCTCCTAACGATATTCATTGACTCTAATTCCTGAGAGCATGGTCTTTCATGGATAACTTGGAGTGAAGCTCATGAAGACATAAAGCAAAAAAGAAAAATGTAACTTGAAACATCAACTCATTTCATAAGAAATGTAGGAGAACTCCATCTACATGAACACCAGCTAACTCCCAAAATCACAGCAAAGGAACACTTCTGCAATACCTTTTTTTAAGTTTGAACCAAAAAGTGAGAAATCACAAAAAAGATCGTAATTCTGAACAAAACACCAAGTTGTCGCAGCACCAGAGAACATTTTCCAAAAATTCCACTTCTGGTTTGATTCAAAAATCAACAAATAAATCTCCATAAATCAAGATGTTGTTAAATAAACACAATTGAGCAAATTTTCTTAAAATAAACTGTAATACTGTTTCAACAACAATTAACAAGAACAATCCTTTTTAACATATCAAACATATGCCATGCCATTTTTCACAAATATTAGCAACCCCAGATAAGCACAATGGCTTATCAGTTAATCAGGAGAAAATCTGTAATTTCCATGTATAGTGGAGATTAAATGTTCATTACATTACTCTCTTTTGTTCAGTCTTATTTGAAATATAAATCAACAGACACTAGAAAAAGCAAATCTAAAGAAACAAAACAATTATGTTTTCATCCTTAATCTGACAACAATAAGTAATAAGAAAACAACAAAATAAACAAACATTCAACATACAGAAAAAAAAGTGAAACTTTTTACTCAATACTGGATAATTTCTTTCTCACCTCCAATTGAAGAGCTAAGTCAAAATTTTAAACTTTTCACTACTAAATTTTTTTTTCTGACCACAAATTAAAGAACTGGTCAAAATGATATTGACTTCGAATCAATTTTTAATTTGTGCACAAAACAGCAAGGAATTCAATGTAACTGATTACTGAGGACCAAGACCACGTTCTGAATCCCAGGACCAACAAAGACATTAATTTGAATAAAAATCCATCGTTGTTCCTCGGTTAACTCATTGTCTTGTTCAATTCATTTCACAAGAATGATTTAAAATGGCATATCTTTAGGTTAAGACATTTCACAGTTATGAGCAAAGCATGTCAAAATAAGTTTTCACATGAGGGAACACATAGGACTGATTTATCAGTCAACGTACTTCATCTTCAATACAACACCACATCCAAAAGAACAAAATGTAGTAGTACTACACCCTAACTTAGTGATACAGAAACCAATTCCCTAATCAGGGGACAAATAGCTCAATATTTGCTTACCATTTATGGGTAATTTATTGTAAGTATAACATATAACTACAAGGGACAAAATAGAAAAAATGTGCATGAAATTGATGAACACAATTTTGGAAACTATGGATACGCACACTTCATGACGATAAGTTTTTACTTATTATAATCATTGCACCTTATTACAAGTGCATACATAAATATATACATAAATATACATCATGTAATTCTAGCCTTTGTCCACCCACCATAAGTAAATGAAACACATTAAAAATCATATAAAAACAACATCATTAAGTTAGCCAGTTTTCTGGCTAAAACAAAGCAATTTTGTCAAGTAGCAAAATAAAGTGGCACAGATTTGCCTCTAAATATCACCAAGAAATATTTCTAAGAACTAATGTCAATCATTTGTATCCACTATATGATGAGTATATCTTTATCATAAAGCTTTCCAACTTTAGTTTTCATGTATTTAAATCAAAAATAGCAGTTAAAGAAAAACAAGAGGGCCATATTGACCCTTTCTGCACTCTCCTGAGTAAAGTTAGCAACTTCTATGGTTTTCTTGTGATTTGACCTAGTGACCTAGTTTTTGACCCCAGATGACTCATGTTCACTCTTGTTCAATATAGCATTTTAAAGACACACAGCCTGACAAGGTTTGATAAAGATCCAATCAAAACTGACCATTAGTACATCAACAAGGCTTTCATTTGATTTGACCTATTGACCTAATTTCTCACCCCAAATGACCCATGTTCAAACTTGTCCAAGACAAGTATCATTAAGACAAAAAGTTCTGACAAGGTTTGATGAAGATTCAATCAGAAGTGTGACATTCAGAATGTCAACGACCTCCAAATGTGGATGCCAGATGCCGGATAGTGACTGATCACTACGTGCTCAGGTGAGCTAAAAAGCGGAAAAAAAAGGTGTTCCTTCATAAATATGTAACCAAGTGCCATATTTGCACATAACATTGATAAAACTTGCATGATTGATGGACAAATTCATGCATTAGTCTTGTAATTAAATAAACCCAGTAATAACATTATGCAAGCAATCATTTACTAACATATACACATTATCATACAAATAATAGAAAGTCCATCTATAAAAAAATATTTTATCCATTGTACATGGAATAACTACCAGATATCAAACTGATTCACTTTTTTTTACAGTCTTGTAATTTGCTATAAAAGCCACAATTAATCAAAGCAACCTATCAGAGATACTCATTAAAACAACTATTTTTTTAAGAATGTCTGCATAATCAGCAGATATTATCAAACAAGGACAATTTCAGAAATGTTATTTTCTCAGGGCTGTCACAAACACTATCGAAACGTAACAATATAAGGCCACCCATTTTATTTCTAAACAATGTTTTCCTCAATTTTCAGGGCTCTCTATCTCCCAAATTTGGGGCCGAATTCCCCACCTCTAGAATATACTTTTTTTCCATATTTTTGGTAAAAATTCCCCACCTGAGAAAAAAAATAAAAACTGTGAAAAACATAAGTAGTCCTGTTTTTTTTCCATTAAACAAATGACTAGATTAACCTGGAGTCCTACTTGCAAGATAGCATAAGTGTACTGTTTTTCGTACATTTGGTACCAGTCTCTAGGAGAGGAATCCGGGTTTTACACATGGCAGCACAGGAAACAATGCAATAGTAATCGTGTCGCACAATGCAAAAAGCTACAGAAAAAATTACCAATACAATTGGTGTGAAATGTGCCAAGATTGATGTGAAAAGAGAATGTGCATGTTTGAATTTACTTCTTCAATAAAATTTTAAGCAGATTATGTTATATTAATTAGGCTTTTGAAATTTCCCCTTGAACTGAAAATGACGTGAAATTCCCCCCTCCCAGGCCCCAGTACCTTAAAAGAGATAGAGAGCCCTGATTTTGTAAAAATGCGAAAACTTCGCAATGTTGCAGGGATTTCCCTGATGCAGGTTTTTTGCATCCCTGACGCGATATTCAGCCGAGAGTGACCACCGCATCCTCGGGACCCCATCTCTGAATTTGCCCCTGGCATTTTCTGTGAGAGACCGCCCAAAATCCCAAGGGACCACTAAAATTTTGGAGATGGGAGTTCTGGGGACACTCCGGTTAAAAAAATCTTAGGGAAAACCCTGCATTGGTGGCCAACAACTTCATTCAACAAAAACAAGAGTGTGACTGGTCCTGGTCATAGAAGAAATTTTTTGCCACAGAGCACAATATGACCAGATAAAATTGGACAGATATGCATACTGGTAACCTCATCAATATTTGACAAATGAGAACCCTTCATCAGATTTTTACAAAGGAATGACACGCTTTCAACAAAACTTGGGGAATTTTTTGAGGAGGGAGATGTTTCTGGTAAGTGAACAAGAAATGCTATTTCACTTTCTGGCGTTCAGATATCAGACATAGTTTTGTAAATTAATGCTAGCACTTATGGCAACCCTGATGTTAAACAAACAGGTCTACTTGTGGAGAGTGGTCAAATTTAGCTAAATCATAATATAGCATCTAAATGTTCATAAATACATGTATAATAGTCACCATTACAAGGTAAGTTTCCTTACAAGAAGCTAAGGTATACACGTAATAAAACTGAACTGTAAAGGATAATAGAATTTTAATTTTACATATGTAAAAGACTGTGACATCTAATGTTTGTTTTTTATTAGCACATTATTTGACCAATCAACACATGAATCCATGATAATTCATCAAATGTCACTGTGTGAAAAAAGGTAACAATAAATATCCATCAATAAATATCAGATGCCTTTTAGTGCACAACAAGTCAAAATTTGTTACTGGGTGTGTTAGGTAAAAGCCTGAATTAGATTAAACGTGGGTCTTGATTCACTTGACATTAAAACTAATGGTATGCTTTTTAAATGTTAACATATCACACAATGTTATTTTGATCAACTACCATTAAAAAGGTAATTTAATAGACTTACTGTAACTGCTATCACTGGCTTCATTGAAAGAACTGGCTTCCACAGTGCCACCGGAAGGAGTGGCCCCGAAACTCCCTTGACTGTGACTCCATGAGTCAGACTGTGAAGTCACTTTTCCAGGTTCAACTCCCGTAATTTCTAATTCCATCTCATTTTCAGTAATTGGTTCGATTTTAATACAAGCATTTGTTGCACTATCATCATTTTCACTACCATGCTCTACAAACTCTTCGGTACTGTTCTGAGATTCATTATTTTCACTAGGTATGTCTCCAGATGTTAAAGTGTGACTTTGATGTATAGATGACGGGAATGTAACACTCGTAGAAGCAAAATTATCCGAATCACTGCTTGTTAAAACTGATTCACTGGATTCTAATTTTACACTTACGCCACTACGCTCTTGTCCATTGTCACTGAATACTTGAGCAGGGGCTCTTTGCATATCTGGGGGCCTTAATGCAGACCCCTGAGTACTGTCCCCTGATAATACACGTTGCAATGAGACTGGTTGCACTTGTAGTCTGGGCACTTTTTTTCCCGGTCCTTGAGTTGGTGTGGTTCTTCCGCCCTGTACGCTAGTCTGAGGTCTCTGATAAGGTGAAGGTCGTGTATCAGAACTCTTCTTTTTGTGATGGCCTGGATAGGAACAAAAATTAGTGCTTGTTTAGTTGTTAGAGTCCTAAGCACTTTATTATTATTTCATAAAAACACAGTAGATCAATAAGACTTAATAAGTAAGTTCATTTCCTGAAGAGACAGAGCAGACAACCAGTACCATCATCAACAAAGCAAAATGTCAGAAAATTATGTCAGAAACTCGCCAGTAAGGCCAAACAAAAAACCCGGTTTGCACAAATATCCCGAAAAATAAAGGGTTGCAGGGTTTCCCAAAGATTTTTCACCCGAGGGTCCCTAGAACTCCCATCTCCAACATTTTAGGGGTCCCTTGGGATTTTTGGGGGTCCCACACAGAAAATGCCAAGGAAAAATTCCGAATCTGAAGGGGTCCCAAGGATGCAGTGGTGACTCACAATGCGAGTCCCTTGGCTGAATATCGCGTCAGGGACGCAAAAAACCTGCGTCAGGGAAATCCCTGGGTAGGTAGGTGGACTGACCATTTTTTTTGAAGATATTTCTTAAGTTTGAAGAGACAATTAGCATGAAAATATCAACAAGAAGAAAACTGATCAGAGACTGAAGAATCGTGGCAAACATAGGTTTTGTCGAGCGAGCGGAAACTAGGATTACACTTGATGCACATAACATTCAATTAGATTTTTTTTAAAAATGTGAAGGCAAAACGGTATTATTGGCTGTGTATTTTATTGGCAGTATAAATTATTGGTTGTGCCACAATTTTAATAGATTTGAACAGATTTGTTCTTCTCAGGTTTAGATCTTATACCAAAAAACTTTGGATTACCAATCAAGCCAACATGTTTTAGAATAATATGCTAATAGCACAGAACACAATGTGAAACTTTACTTAATCATACTTTTTAAGCAGTATCCAAGGAACTGTGATTTGATTTCATCTCTCCCTTCAAGGAACCCTTTACCAGTAGTAGATCCCTGATGAGACAGAGTACCATCGTGTATGCTGGCAGTCAAGATCATTGTCTCTTCTCCAGTGTGCTCTGACAGCTGTTCAACCTAAAAATAGGATAAAAATTACAAAACTAACTCAAAATTTACTCATCTGACACTTAAAATGCCAATTTGACCCTCAAAATTAGTAAAATAAAGCTTCCAACTGTCAAGAATTTGTACCAAAAGAGTCAAATTTACTAACATATTTTAACAAATTTTGTTAAATTATTTTCAGTCAAGGCTTACTTTGTACCCTAAACTGTTGATTGTATACCCTGTACACGTAGAAGAAATATGGGTCATTGCATGGAACTTGAAGGAGAACCAAACAATTTCTAAGCATTTTAAATCTTTATAAAAAGAACAGTGTTCCCACTCACTTAAAATCTTGGTTAAATCGCGCAACAAAATCCGAAATCATGAAAAACATTTTGATCTATGATACGAATATGTTAAGGAACAAATTTTCTGGAAAACCCATCATGAAACAAAAATAAACATGCCATGATTGGTTTCATGTATTCTACATAGCGACTATGTTTTTTTTAAGTCGATAACTTTATAACTTGATGAGTTTTATGTATTTACTTAGAGTTTAAGATATCTAGAGAGAAAACATGATAACCTTTCTTGTTTGTTCGAAACTATCATAGAAAAAACATTGAAATCAAAAGGCATCATTAGTACAGTGGAACAGCTTACATTTGATTCGTATGCATTTATGTATGTTTTCGTTTTTAAAAAATGTTCATACCCCCAAAGTACTTCTCTTACCCTCAGATTTCAGGCAGAATTTCAGAAGTTAGTGGGAACACTAAAGAGGAAACTGTCAAAAAACCTACCAACAACTGTATTTGTGACTTCAGAACAGATTTCAATATGGCTTTATAGCCTGGAATATCTTTGAGTAATTCTACATCTGACGACATCCCGGCCATATTATTAAGTCTCCCTGTATTGGTGGTTCAGTTTTTTTGCGACAAAATAACTTCACTTTTAAAATCTTTTACAAGTTACAACTAATCCATGAGATATTATGATGGTAGAGTATGTACTCTAGTCTCTAGTATAGTATTGCTCATTTGTGTAATGCCAGGCAAATTGTTCCACATAATAAAATCCTCCTGAAAAAGAACAGAATAAGTAACGTTTTGCCCCATAATGCATCAACAAAAAAACTTTCAAACAGTAGTAAGACAATATTAAAATGATACAAGTCATTATGGGATGAATTGTTACATCATTACATACATGTATAATGGTATGAAGCAAGTTGAAAACTAGAGATGTCTAACTTCTAAGCAATAAGACCAATCTTAAGTGTTTTGTCCTTGGAAAAAGACTTAAAAAATAGGAACTAAGGCTAATTGTAATATATACTATATTTAAACATCAACACAGGAAAAAGACATCATCAACATGGTTACTCCCAAAAATCAATTTCTGACTACTAGGACGTCAGAGACACGTTTTCAAAACTTAAAGTTTCAATTAAAGTTTTGAAAACCTGTCTCTGACCTCCCAGTTGTTAAACCAATATCATTATGTTATTATAGTAAATTGTGAGCATGAAAAATCCATGGTCCCAACCATGGATCGAACCTGGGAACCCGCACTGTAGGCGGACATTCAAAAACATGGCTAAAGAATCAACCCAACGGCAAGGCTGTTGAAAGTGGCCTATATTTCTACAATCACTACATTATCTGCATGTACTTCTACCATAATACATACGGTTGCAATGGGTTAAAAAAGCTGAATCACTCATTAATTAAAATTAATATCACATACAAAATGAAAATAGTGAGCCAACAAGTAATTGTAAATAATTTCATCAGATATCAATATATCAGACAAAAATCAGACAAAAATCAGACAAAACTACCTTTCAATTTATTATGCTCAAAGTATTGGTTAATTTGGTACGAAACTTATCAATGTGAAAGAACAATTTACTGACCTAGTTAAGCAACGGTTTCTTTGCGACCCATATCACAAACCAAAAGCATAAGATTTATAGTGCAAAAAGTGCAGTACCTAATGATTCGTTCTAATGTCACAATGCCAAACTCATAAAGCAGCTGATTAATCGAATATTAAGACAAAATTATTGGATTTCTTCTTCGCCGCATTGTTTTCCACCTTTGTTTTCAGTGAGTGCTCAAGGGAAGTTACTCTAACAAGAACGTGCTACACCAATCGTAACTTCTCGGCGATTTCCGTAAACGTTGACGGAAAAGGTATTTCGATCGAGGGTCACACTAATCTTCTCACGAATTCCGACGACGTTGGATAATTAATAATATTTTTATGGAGAGACTCTATGTTGTAATATGTATAACTATTGATTTACTTGATGTATTTTTATAAGTGCGTTTTTAATTCATTATGTATCATTTCTTATATCAACTATATTCAAGCAGTATGAATTCATTAATGTTTCATTTTTTATTTATTTCAGAAACGTGCATGAAAGAAATATGTCACATGTCTGAGTATTGTTTACTATTCTATTTTTGTTTTCTGTTCATTGTCATAATGTATTTGTTATCTTATTAAATATTTTGTTATTTATAGCTATTAAATTTTGTTTTAAATAAACGAATATTATTGGTGCTTATTTTTCGCCAGGGTCTTTCTATTTGAGTGACCCTGTTTTTCGCATTGCTTTGTTGGTACCTGGCTGTATGGTTAGAACAAAGATCTATACTGTAAATCTCTACATAGTATAGCTCTTTGGTTAGAATCATTCATATGAAAATTGAAAATATCGGCGAGAAAAAAAACAACAACCGAGACTGAAAAAAAGTCGGTCAGGGACTCTACATTACGGAGGTCGGCAAAAATAGGATGGGTTGGGGGGTCAGAGCAAACTTAACTTAAATTCAGCAACGCAACTGATGACTTTTTGATGTTGGTTAATGGTTTCGTTGAATTTATGTATTAAAAACATGAATGCATAATTCTTTGAAGTTCAATTTTATTCTTTGACAATATCCAAGGGAAGTAACTCGTACGAGCGTAATAATAAAGCTTTACGCATTTGTCTCCCTTATTACATGTCGCACGAAAAGTACAAATATATGACGGGAATTTTTATCCGATATCGAATAGATTATTACAATACGAAAACCCCAATTGTTTCTATTAATTGAATATTAGCTTAATTCTGACTGTATCGTACCGTCGGAATATTTGCTGATGTAACACAGTGTAACGAGATATTGATAGTTTTAATGCATAGGAAAATTTCTTGGTTTCCGCTAACCCGACCGACCTTGTTTAAATTCTGTCCACCTACAAACCCTATGAAGTCTTTATCTGTTTTGTGTCATCGTGAAATTTTGTGTAAAAATTGTATATGTCATTAATTTTAAGAGAACTTTCTTTTTAGCTCATGATTGTAGATAATATGATGATATAATACTGTGGGATGTTCATTAATATTATTGTTCGTCTGGCGCTCACAGAACTACAGAACGGCAATAATTGCTGTTCTTAAGGTTCTTCCGTGGAATTCACAATTTGTAGAATATTCAGACTCAAGGAGTTAGAAGTTGTTGTTGGGATACCACCCGGTATTTTACTCTCTGACAGTCTTATTGTTACTATTAAATACTTGCTGATAAGCCACGGTTTCTATGTACAATCTGTAGTTTCACAACTGTTAACCTGTAGTGTTAAAATAGTCACTGATGTATAAAGGTGTTCCTTATTATATGAACCCAAAAGAAATTAAAATCATTGATTTACGGACCCCAATAAGACGTATTATATTTAAATCAAATCGCTGGGAGTTCGAATCCCATATGGGGAACAGCCAAAATTTAAATATGAGAAAGCTAGTTAACAATAGGTCGGTGGTTCTACACTGGTGTTCACCCGGTGTCTTCCTCCGCTATTAAAACCGGAAAAGTTGACGAATGACCTTGGCTGTTAGTGCGACGCTAAACCCCAGTGAAAAAAAAGAAAAAAAAAAGAAAAAAATACACTACAGAAGCAAGATATTACATAGTTACAACAACACAATTTGGCATGGGTTCGTCAAAGCTTCTAACCCACTTGACTGTCTCAACTTTTACTTTCTGTAGAACAAAAAAAACAGAAATTATCATGTCAACACTCTGACCCAACTACTGACCTAGTAAACTTTCGCTTCAGTTGTACAACACACAGAGACGTTAATCAATTAGTGTAACATGATGACTGAAAATAACACCAAGTAGCCGGCCTTTCCCAGATCACTTATAACATCAAGAAGCCGGTCGTTCCCAGACCACTTATAACATCAAGTTTTTCATAAGAAGAACAACGCTGAACAGTTTTCAGTGCTCAGCTGGTACCTTGCGCATGATACAAGCTCTGTGTTATCCTTGTCCTAATGATAGACTAGTTGCTGAACTCTACAATTTTACCCCTTCCCTTACACAATCTTCACAGGAAATGCGGCTCGTCTAGGAGTTTATTGGGAACCAATTTAGTGTCGCGATCACCATACACATTTATGTCCATTTAACTGCAGTTGATCAATTTGCTACAGAAAACAACTGATATTGTATCGTTGAAAATTTTCTGCATATCTTTAAGAAATACACACCAATGTTTTAAAGGAGCGGAAGAACATTTTAAAAAATGCATTAATGCAGTCATAAGTACCACCAATAGATTTTTACGTCATTGGAGGCATCGACATCTTGTAGTAGATTGCTGGACACCAGGGTTCCGCTTCATACACCTACTGCAACCATCGCTTTTTGTGTCACCATACATTCTGATGACAGTGATTCAGATCTACAGCCAACTGTCAAATGTAAATCAACGTAATACATTCAGTTGGGAAGTTTTGATTGATAAAGTGCACTCTTTGTTAACATTAAATACCATCTCGGTGGTTCGAATCATTCATTCATTGATCTTCTCAAATCTTGAATTAGTGCGACTTTTGATGAGAAGCCCAAACTGTAGACTTACAGGATGATTGATAAAGGCCATGGTGATTTGATGTAATCTAACGGGGTTTCAAATAAACGGTTCTGTCACAAATTCATTAGTGCTGCCCATTTAGTAGCTCAGTTCCGTCCACACATTGAATTAGCACCGTCCATATAGCAAGTTACGTGTTCTCGGAGTCAATCTGCCCCTCTTCTGATTTACGAAGCATGTTGGGAAGAAGGTAACTCCTTCTGGAACCTGAGTGACCAAGTTAGTTCTAGTGGATAAGTCATGGGAGAATTGGTTAAAGAAACGTACCACTATGTACATCTGAAATACAACTGATAAATAAATGACGTTGAACCCAAGACATACGTACAAACCTATCATTGTCATACTAGCTGACCACATACCGGTATACAGTGCAACCTCCCCCAGAACGGCCCTCTCTTGAGCAACAACATTTCTTCAACAATAGCATGAATTTTTCCCACTGTACGATTTAACTATTAATTTAACCTCACTAGAGCGACAACCTCTCCACAACAACATAATTTTGCTCCTCCAAAGGGTGTTGTTTTTGTGAGGTTGCAATGTATATGAAATATTAAAAGGCTTTATTTATATTTTATAGATGACAAAGCAGTTTTTTAATTCAAATATAGAAAGTCATGACGGATGTGGTCATGAATCAGCGAGTTTGATGCAAAAAATATTGATGGAAAGCGAATGGGTCAGTCATCGAGTTTTAGCACAATGTTTGCATATATTTGTTTAATATCTGTGTTCCTCATCACTTTGGTCTACGCTTTTATGGACGAAATATTGCGTTTTGTAGAAAGTGAACGGGACTCGGACATGACTTCTATCGGACATTGTTTTGACATAGAATGCTTTTGTTCATGAAATCTATTGACAAATAAAGAAATTTTTAGTAAATATTAAATTTATTTTATTTAGTCATTTCTAATACAGTATCTTCTATTTATTCCTTATTCCATCTAATTTTTAAACAACATAACAACAAAGACCATATTCGCAAAAAACGGACTTCGTTCCAAAGTTAGCAGGGTAATGCTGTAAGAAAAGTCTGTTTTATTATTTTTCCCAATAGACCTATCAAGTATCTATCCATCGATAAAAAAGTTATGACTGAATTAATTTGGAGACTATTTTCCCAGCTTAATTTTGTAAAAATGCCGGGGTACTTTTTTCAGGAACTGAAAAAATATGATAGCTCTTACGAAGAGGTCATTTCCCTAATTTTATCATGTATAAGTTTACAATGCGACTCTTTTTTATAATACATACGATGTGACCATAACTGAAACTCGCCGGACACTGTTTTAATACACACAATTTACTGATTTAATGTTTTTGTTTCTTGAATTATTTGTCGGGACGATTTATTTAGACTAGTTCAAATTCTTTCTCAAATAGAAATTGATTAATTGTTTTGTGTGTGGGTGTGCGTGTGGATGTGTGCCTAGGATGAAAGTAGCCAGTATGACAGTTTCCAAATGTTGCCAGTAAAATGCCATTTCTCACGTGAACTTTTATCAGAGGTTCGCTCGTTTGTTCTTTCTATAGCACCTATAATTTGGTGAAAAAATTAGACTGGACGGTCAGACCCAGAAGTTACTTATAAAATTCTATAGTAACTTCCTTTCATCAAAATCTTAAAATCCGTTCAGCTTTACGGGAAATCAATTTCTGAAACCTTGAATAGAAAAAATACGGAATCCGGTTAGTGCTATCACACTATCATAATATCCAATATCGCGTTCAGTTCGACAATCAATCTCTACCCAGAGTTGTCGTTCATTATCCATCACATACATCTCTGTCAACGTCTGGAAAGTAGTTCAAAAACATGTGTCCGAATCTCCTTTAGTTTCCATATGACACACAAAATCAAGCTTTTGATTTCTGTCAATGTACATTTGTTGTCATAATTTTACAAGTTTCTTCGACTTCTGCGTTTTGTTTCCATTTAAACGATCTAATTTTGTGACCTAATTACCGAAAGTGATCAAACAATATCCGTCAGGAAAGAGTGCGTTTGATAAATACAATCTTTTTTTCTGATTTTCTAGCGAATTATAATATCTTTTGTTTCGAATGTATTGCTCAAAAGAAATCTATTCATTTAGTTGTATATTGTATACATTCTGTGGTTTTATTTCTGGTTTTACAAGAATCTTGTAAAACGCTGAGACGTTGACAGAGAAGTATGGGAGAGATAACGAACGACAACTCTGGATAAAGATTGTTCGACAATATAAGCCAACTCTTATGACGTTATTTTTCGGCGCTTCTGAAAAAAGTTCGCCATACTGAAACTTTGACATAGAGGTCAGGAGGGCAGACTTGATTTGAGTTGCTAATATAAACATTTTTCGGCCAAAAATAGTCGAGAATACGAAGTTGGAATATAAATTTGTAATTGCATGTGTGAAAACCACATTAACTATTGTACGTTACGTCAGTGACACCAAATGACACGCACATACTAACGATGACAAATTACAATGGTTAATTACCGTCATATGACGAAAGAAACGTGTTATTGATCGATTTAGCCCGGCGCACAAGTAAGAAACGAACATAACGAATAAATTTTCATTAAGTTTACGTTTCTACTTTTAAATTTATGTTTATTTATCTATTTGTATAGCTTTAACCGCAACCATTTAAATGCCGTGCGTGCGAAGTGATTTATGTATTTTTAAGTTTTTTAGCTGGATTAATTTGAAATTTTCATGGTGTCATTACTCAAGGTGACATAAGTGCATGGAAAACACCTTTGTTACCTCAAGTTATCAGAAATGAAGATTCGCTCATATGTACATAAGCCATAGATTATTCTAACACATAATAAAATGTTTCAGCAATTATATATTAGAATCAATCTTTGTTTCATTTTCCCGCAGAAACATCAAAAAATGTGTTTACCCAATGAGTATATTAACACACGATGGTATATTCAAGCTTACCAGGGTATGGACACATGACTTCACTGACAGCCAACATTCGTAATAAAAGCTTGCAACACTTTTAAGTGTGGGTGGGTAGCTATTTTTGTTAACTACAAATGCTTAATATACAGAAACCGAAAAGCAAGACTGAAGCACGAAACAATTTTTTGTGCAAGTCGCTAAAAACTGAGGTCAGGGGATTTTTTTAAAGAGTTGGTCACGTGACTGCAAAACAACATTTTTTTAAGGACGAGCCTAATGTCAATTTTTGTTCGATGAGCCGTGGTGCTCAAACGATTTTACCGAACAGTATCAATAAATGGGGAAAATAGGTCAAATTATGTAAAATGATGTTATTTTAATGATTTTTAGTGGAAGCTAACCTAATTTAAAAAGCGACTCGTCTTGTGTTAGAACAACCTAAATGAGTTTAGAGTCTTATTTTGTTTTTATAAGATTTTGATCTATTAATGTATTTATGAGTCCATACTGTAGAGCGCAGTTACTGCTAACAGCCCAAAATCCTACAACACATATACATGCGCTCTACATTTGTCATTTGTTTAATAGCATTGACTGTGTACAGAAAGACAACCACAAAGTATATACACACGGAAATTTGTCATGAACGAATACGTTTACAAAACACGAAGCAGTGAACGATTCACTTTTTGAAGCAATAACAATTTAAACGTTGTTATAAAAAAAACCTTTCCATCTGAAAATTGACCTTTGTGTCTCCCTTCGGACCAACGACCAATCGACCCTTCGACCTACGTAGCAAAAACCTACCGTCTAAAATAATTATAAATTGATCAAAACCATCAGACTGAAGCTGCATCCTGTTTACAGCAAATAATATCAATCTACATTGACATCATTTATCACTGATAAACACGATAGATTATTTAACTAACACGCATTCATTCGACAAAAAACGTATCACGTGCAGGCTTTCACCAGGAAGTTAATGTTATTGTATTAGAATTATTATAACTTAAAACTCTGTACTAGGGTGTAAATAAAGCCCCGCCCCGCCCTGCCCTCTCCTGTCCTGCCTCGCCCTGCCCAGCCCTGCCCTGATTGCTCTCTCCTGCCCTGTCCAACTCTGTTCTATTCTATTTTTCTGTTCTGTTCTGGTCAATACCCTGCCCTGTTCCGACGTGGTCCGTTCTTTTCTGATCCTAACAGTAACATTATGTATTGTATCATGACGCAAATCACTCTAATTAACGATATTAACACACCAGATGTAAGCATGTCAAGTGTACATGAATATTACATTATCAAACACAGAACTAGACAGGTGATTAATTATAATATAATGACGTAGATTTTAACACTAAACACTTCATTTGTACAATATTACGTTACGTTACCGTTATTAAATCGTGCGTATGACTTCGTCACGTCCACTCGAAATTGCTAGTAAAAATTCAAGCCGTTGAGACTAATTTAAGATTTCACCGCAGACACATGACCCGATGGAGTAATTATATTTTCTTCAGTCTAATCACGACGAAGAAATCTTGTTTAATCTACGACAACACGATTTATAATTAAACACAACAACGTACATTTAAGTACATACATTAATATGAAATACACCATCAAAAGAGAATATCATCATAAATTAAACAAATATCTTTGATTAAGCAACGGATTTCAATAAGAATTTTCCACACGTCGGATTTTTTTTTCAAATATGGACAAAACATCACTTAAATACTTAATATACTTTGAATTAATTTTATATCACAATTGATTGATTTTTTTCTAAACTTGGGAATATTATGTTGAGGCTAGCTCCGAAGATAATGAAACAATTGCGCACATTACATGTACATATAATACTCACACAGCACGTATTGAATTAAGGTACAGGAAAATTCAAATTTTAATTACCACGAATATGGCTTGTTAAACATACTGTTTAATTGTTCAAGCAGGACGTGCAATTTCAAACAATTCTTTCATGTTACTAGTCATACGTATGGTGTGCATGCACGCGCACCTGCATTTTATTACGACTTGTCCAAGCAAATGTGGCCATTCATAACTCAAAAAATATATGAACTACATGTACAGTCAAACCTGTGAACAAAGGTCTCCCTTGGGAAAGACAAATTGTGGCCTTAATTGACAGGTTGTCTTTATTTGGAGGTCAGATTGTTCTAAATAACCAATGGTGTTTCAGTTTTCAAAGTATGGCTTTTATTCACAGGGTGTCCTTTATTCGGAGGTGGCCGCAAACACAGGTTAGACTGTATGTATATTATAACAAACCACATCAAGATTAATCATACCTCATTCACACCATCTTGAATATATTTTATGCCTATCAAAAATACAATTTTATCAAACTCATTTGATAATGTATATGAAACGTGTTATGAAAGGTCAATTTGTATTCATAACGAACATGTGTTATATTCTGTACATTAGTGAAAGTTCATAATTTGATACCCCAAGTGGTTATGTCTCTGACAATTGACTAACCCCTCATTGCTGTGAGATCGAATCCCAGAGACCAGACAAATTCGAAATGTTAGGAAGCTATCCGGCAGGCTAACGGGAGGTCGGTGTTTTTCCCAGGTGTACATCAGGAATCTCCCTCCATCGTTAAACCTGGAAAGTCGCCAAACGTCCCTGATAGTTGGTGCGACGTTAAACCCAGAATGAAGCAAATGAAGCTTAAATTTGTCAAATCTTATTTTAAGAGCATCAGACCAGCTAAATAAGAAAATATGATAGCACATTACTTAAACATCTAGAAGTTTTTATCATTTTTATTTATAAAAACAATAAGGACATGTTTAATGGGTTTATTTATTTATTTCTAATTGATTATTTCTGTTTGTTTATTTACCTTATCGTGTAAATGTTATGTAAAGCTTTCAGTAGACCAAGCTAAAGCTCGTGTGTCACGTACCGGTACGCACACGTCCCACGACCGTTCCTTCGTTGTTTCATTTATTAAATGCACTTTACATATGCTTGTCAAATGCGTTGTGGAGTTTCGTTAGTTTGTAGATTTCACGCATGCTCGTACTTGCACAGGTTGTCTCGTCATGTCCTAATGTACGGGACAAAAATGTTTCCTTGCTTGTTGCTGTCGAAATGAACATCTTCATCTTGCTGGCTTTGATTGACAGCGGTCGTTCAACAGTAAATTATTGGTCAATGTCCGCGTGTTAAACAGATGTAATTAATGGATATCGCCGGTGAACATGCGGCGTTTTTGCTGTTAACTTGTTACATAAGTATGACATTGCAATACCGGCGTATGTTCTGTTTGATACGAACGCATTTTACGACATTCTTTGACGCGATATATCAGTAGACTTTTATATACATTGACGGCTAAAGCTTTTCATGTCCAGTAAAAAGTGAACGAACATTTACAGGCCTGTTTAGTTGTGAGTTAGATTCAAAGACGGAAGGATGGAATCAAAAGCTCTTTTATTGTTGGTTATCTGCGGGTTTCTTGCCCTACAGATGACGCAAGTAGAAGGTATTACATATTTTTAAAAAAATAATTCTTGAATCAGTCATAAGTACTGTTTTTTTGCAATTATTTTATAATTATTTTGAACATACGACATAAAATATAGATAAATATATATATCCATTGTTTCTTTAAAATCCATTGATATAAAATTTAAAAAGTAAAAAATTATATAATCATTTTAATTACGGGTGATTATGAATATATAGATTTAAAAAAAGGTATAGAAAGACAATTATGAATTATTTTTACAAATTCGCATTCGAGGAAATCACCAATTGTCAATGATTCACGCTGTTGACTAAACAATTTGTCATTTTTATGCCTACTTGATAATTAATATAACACAAATTTGTTTATACCTCAGTTTCTAATGTTTAAGTCATTGCATGTATGAAATAATATCCATATTGTGAGAAAGGTTATGAATTCATGTTTTGATTAAGATTTACAATCATAATTTAACTTCATGCATCTTCTGTTCATGGTGTATCAACAAATGTGCCTTTTTTATAATTTTACAAAAGTATACCTAAAAACTAATTTTACATCAATTTCAGGGGTAAATCTAGAGTATTTTTGAATTCTGGTTCAAAGATCGATATGACGAATCGTGTTTTCATTGTTTTGGACTTAATATATCCTTCTAAAATATTTGATTGTCTGGTTTCAGACCTTTAGCATTAGTTACATTCAACCAGAATTTATCGTTTTTACCGATTTTATTCGATACTCATTCCACCGATTTTACAATTTGAACGATTTTCATTTTTTCTACTGATTTTTTTATCGTTTTTATCGATATTCATTATCGATGCAAAGTTCCTGACAAGCTATAGATAAACTTTTTTCATTATCTCGCAACGAAAAGATGGTGCTATAGAATAATTAGTATTTAACAAGAAGTTGCATGACATTTCATGTATCAAACGATGCTTTGTAAAATTCATCGTCCTGACAAGGTTTTAGTTGCTAAGCTGAAGATACATTGATGATGTAATTGCTTTATTGAACTATCGGTAATCAGATAACAAAAGTTTAACGCACTCCTCTTCTTACAGTAAAACAGCTTGACCGTCCGTCCGTCCGTCCGTCCGTACAAATGAAAGATACATTAAGGTGTTAGGGTAAGCGGTTCTTTCCGTACAAACTGCCGTTGTAGGGTTAAATATTTCGTGTAGGGTTAAAAACTTGCATAGGAAAAATAAATGGGAATAACCCCATACTGTAGCTCTCCGTCCGTCCGTTCGTCCGTCTATAGGTTTTGACACATTGTTGTAATGCTGTGTTACAAACGAACAAAGCAGACACTATATTTTTTTATGTAAATTAACAATACTATTAATTTTCCTTGCGGGCGAAAACACATATTTCAAACGTAATCATATCTGACAGTAGTTTGACAGTGTCATTATAAAAGCGTTGTTTTTGTAACTATTTCTGCATAAATATGCACAGCCTTGACTGGCGTTTTTGCTAAACGTCCGTCAATCATAAAATCTGTCGATATACCAAAATTTGTCTCATTAGTATTTATATATAAACGTCGGGCCGTCTGACTCGGAGCAAAGTCTCGGGACTTGATATTTCAATTACTTTACGTTATCAGAAGAGAGTGTTTGTTTTTTATTTTTGAATGAATATGATGATGTACCAGTAACGGTTTTGGTACACCATTAGGATACTTGTTGGTTTAATGATCTCATTTATGCTCAGATAAATTATGATAAAACAGGGACCTGTCTGTTCTAGTATGGAAGTGAATGTATTTAGAAATCAGTAGGCGCTGAGAAATATACAATTACATACATGGAATTACCGAGACGTGACAAAGTCTATGGTTGATACAAGGTTTATTCAGATTTGCAAGATAAATGCATTATACAAATACATGAAGTAACAAATGCTAAACTTTCATCATTCTATCTGCAAAGTTAGAAACAAAAGATGTAATATAAGTAAGGTATTAAAATAGAATTTTGTTTGCGACGGTGTAATTTTTAAGACGATTAGTAAAGGATGATATTATTTGTTTCCTTATATTTGTATACAATGAACATTCTAAAATAAAATGATATTCATCTTCGATTGTATTACAGGCAAGACATTTTTTATTTTCACGAGGTATACTTCTCGGTCTATGCTATCTACCAGATTCAATGTTAAGATTATGGAAGGCAACAATCAATCTTGTCATTGATGTTCTATATTTACTAATATTAACTGTTTTTAGATAAAACTGAAAATCAAAGTTAAAAAGTGAACGATAGGTGACTGCCCCGGGGGAGTCTAAAAATACACTGTTCTAATATGCTACAGGGTACAATTATAGGAAATTCCTGGATACCTGAACAATTATTTCATTATATCCATACAATGAAATAAAGATGGAGGTATTCGTGGGAAAATAAATGCACTGTATCCGAGTTTTCACTATACCCGAGTTCAATAAAAATTCTGACTACATTCTCGCCTCTACATTGCTTACAGAATCACTTAGTTAACATAGGTTCTACATCTGAAGAATTTCAAAGTGTTTGTATTTTAAAAAAAGTTGGCCGTTAAACGATAGAAACAGCAATTCATATCGTAATACCTTGATTAAGACTTTAGGGGCAGTTTCTAAAATGACAAAGTAAACTGTTATTTATCACCACAATAGACATCCGGGCACTAAAGGGTCATGAATCATTCAGGACAAAACACGAACTGTTGTATTTCATTAAACTCCAAAATTGAATTTCATTCAAAAATGACGTTCGGTATGTCGTTTGAGTTCATATTTCATGTTTGATTCGGTTAAATTCTGTGATACGTCTTCTTCTTAGCAACTTCTTCTTCATCAGTTATTTTAAAGTAATTATTTTATTGTCATTCAAATTAAAAACACGTTATTCAAATTAAAGAGCATCCGAGCACAGCAAAAAAAGCCGCGCACACGTAAGTCGTTTCGTCATCGCGGTAGCATGCATGCATGTTCACGCATATATTTATGAGATGAAACGATAAGCAAGTGCTCAGCCTTTCAGCCCTATTTCAGTTGACAGAGTAGAGTTTTTGCCACTTCCTACATTTAATTATATACATTCGTTTTCCTCCCCTGATTTTGTCATTGAAACATTCGGCTTTGATCAAGTATTGTCATGCATGCCGTTAACACCAAGCTACACAACATACAATCGTTTGAAGTCCTCGCGATAAAGTGAGGACCATGTTAAAAGGGACAGATTTAACTTGACAATGAGAACAAAGGCACTTCACCAGTGTCTCTGATGATTACAAGCCAATTAATTATGTTCCACGACGATAGCTGTAGCAACTTAATACGACAAATTTAAACAATCGCCCGCTACACGAACAATTACCGACATGCAAAACTTTTTTTTTCTAAATCTAAACATATTAAGAAAATCTATCAGAAACAAGGGGCGCAGTTACCATTTACCCAAACTTATTCGCAAATAAAAAATATCCATGTTACAAATGATTCATGAATGGTACAGACAGAAAATTATACTAAATTAATACGAATTTTTGGTGAGGACAAGTGAGATCAAAGTTGCTTCACAAATCAATGAAAAAGTGTCGTAAACTCTGAAGAGGCGCTCAAGAAACTCTCTTACTCTTTCCATTTGAAAACACAAATCAACTGAGTAATATATTTGTTTCTATAGTAATATAAAATACAGGCGATTTCAATTTAACGTTCATCATAAACATGGTCGTGTGAACAAATATCACATAATTATATATATACCCCGGGCTATTGTGTTTTGTTCTCCGTCTTTTAAATGTTTCTTTGTGTTTGGTGTGTTTTTAGTCTGGTGGTATTTTAGGGAAGATGGGATAATTCAGACTTTTTCTTTCTAGGAATTATTTTCTACATTTTCCATATCTACACATTAACGAATAAATAAAGAGCAAATGGTTTAATAGAGCAAGCACCATGAAAAGGCAACTTGCGCATGGTATAAGGTACATGATGGTTCTACGGTTGAACCTCTCTAATCCGAACCTTTCCAATCCGGAATCTTCTATAAAGGTACATGATAGTTCTACGGTTGAACCTCTCTAATCCGAACCTTTCCAATCCGGAATCTTCTATAAACCGAACAACTTTGTTATCCTGGACCTTTAAATTCCGAAAACCTCTCTAATGCGAACATTTTTGTCTGTCCGAACAAGTTTGGGTTAGAGAGTTCAACTGTATTTTGTTAATCAGCTTGATGGGCCTAACTAACATGTTTGATTGTATTCTGATCTTGTTTTCCAGGTATCTGTTTTACCTACGTTTGCCGTAGACGTTGCGTATACCGTGCACCGCGTTATGAGGAATATGCCTTCCGCTACTTATGGCCACGTGCTTGTGGGCGAGTCGCTGTGGAAAGATACGGTATAAAAGCCTGCTGCGTGACCTGGGGACGATATTAAAGCCCAAATAATCCTAAATATCTGCTTTGTTTTACGGTAAGCACTTTTAGTAATCTACATGTACAGTGTAACCTCTCCAAAGCAACACCCTTTTGGAGACGCAAAATTATGTCGTTGTTGAGAGGTTGCCGCTTTAGAGAGGTTAATTAGATAGTCAAATCGTACAGTGGGGAAAAAGCATGCAGTTGTTGAAGGGAGGTTGTCGCTCAAGAGAGGGCCGCTCTAGAGAGGTTGCCCTGTACTTAAATTATACATCCACATTTATCATATTGCGTTACCATCGAACCAGGCAAAGTGTTTAAAATATTTTACAAATTTAAATTGTATCTTCCTGAAAACTGACAAAATCCATACACAACACACTTGATTTAATGCGTGTAAATACGTTGTTTATAATCATATTGTTTGTCTTTAACGAGAACATTTTATCAGGATGTATAAAATAACATGAGCAAATTACACACAAGTTCAGCTTGTCCTCCGTAATTCATGACTAATTTCTTGTTTGATTAATTTCTTGTTTGACTTGTATCTTGTTTCCTGTTTAGAATTATCATCTGATGACGGACTACTTTCTTTCAGCTGTGGTACAGGGGCGCTTGGCTTTGATCACATGATTAACGGATCTACTTTCTTCTGCAAATGCGACAATTGATAGTGTTGTTTTCTGAATTTTGCTATACATCTTTAAATCTATACATTGTGTTTGTTATTTGTTCATTTGTGTGACTATCTATTTATTTATGTGTGTTCGTTCCTTGTTTACTTCGTAATTAATAAATACATTTGAAACTCGCAATACGTTTGCGTTTCATGGTTTTCGCTAATAAAGATTAGTTATTTTACACGACCACATACCACCTTCTATGTACATGCGCTCTCAATCTTCGACCCTTCATCATTTGGGAATGGAATAATCGTTTACAATAAGTAAAAAGAGCCGTACAACATGATCCACACAGTGTACCGGAAAATAACCAGCTCTGGGTATTCGGTTTGATATGGCCATTTTCTTTTACTAAACTCAATCTGAGTTGTCGTTCGTTATCCCTTATTTACTTCCCTGTCAATGTCTGAAAAGTAGTCCATAAAGTCCACATCTGATATACAAAATTAAGCTTTTGTTTTTCTCTAAATGTGTATTCGTTGTCATAATATTTCACGATTACTTTTGACTTCCATATTCGTTTTCATTTTAGCGATTTGACTTTATGACCTAATTTCTGAAAATAGACAAACATTTTCCGTCAAAAAATAGTGCACCTGATAAATGGAACATTTTCTGTTAGGTCAAGGTATTGTACAAAAGAAATTGTTCCACTAAGGTATAAAATTTTACAATTGTGGATTTGTTTGTTGTTTTAAAAAGATCCTGTTAAAGCTTAGGCGTTGACTGAGATTGGATGGGGGATAACGAACGACAACTCTGGATAGAGATGTACTAAACTGGCTCCTGATGACTTTTATAATACTTTATCGACTGCTAAAATGTGGGAATTATTTACGTATACGTATTATTTCTTCGGTGAAGTAGACTTGTCGTAAGTCCTTGTATCGATCAAACAATTTAATATTTTAGCATATAACACAAAAAAAGATATTTACACCAATCGTGGTTGTGTTTCATTGCAAGTCATGCAAATTACCTGTCAGCTTAACCACGAACGATCAGTCACTACGCATGGTTAGTTTTTAACCTTCTAAACAACCAGAGAATATGTTTATGCGGTGAAACTAAAAAATAATGCAGGGAAACCAGTGAGTTCTTTTAATTGTTTCAAGAAGGTAAAAAATGCTGGATCATAGAGGTCAATGTTTATCACGCGGTCGCTTTGTTCACGTATACCACAAGACACAAGCGAATTAAACTACTTGAGAATTAAAAAGTCAATTAGTTTCATTATTTCAACGATACATGACAGATTTTGTATCTTAAAAGCGATCTGTATGGCATGTGGATGTGTTATTTAAATCTACTCCAACTTAAAATTACAGTAAAATAGTAAAAATATCGATATTTAGACCACCTTTGGAAAAGTCACTAACAGGAGAGAAGAAATTTGACCTTTATCACACAGTAGTTCTTAATTCGGCACTTTGTGTAGACTCTTCTATCAGCAAATGCCTGCTATAAACGGTCGTTGTTGTGAGATAATTGTTATTTAAAGGTGACCATGATTAACTAAGATTGTACTGTTCATTGAAACCTGTGTATAGATGCATCACAAAAATATTATTTGCCTAGCTAAGTCATTTACTAAACATCAAACAATTTGTTGTAAAGTTGGTACTTCGTATAAACATAAAAATGTGCATGTTAACGTTAATGTTTCAGACATTTAATTATAACAGCTGGTGATAAATCCTCATAAACAATTAATAGATGAAACACTTTCTTTTTACGAACAAGGGATACCAGATTTTTATACGCTTAAAAACTTAGTGTTTATGAAACTGGCCCTGAGTCTGCAGCGTTCACAGAAATAAGTGAAGACACGCCAGTTACGTAACTCAGTTATATACTTGTGATGTAGCTTGCAACCACGTTTTATCTGTACTGAAATGGAGCTCGGGTCTCGTTCGTTGTATCCGTGCATACAATACAACACAGTTACAGTAAACTCGGATATAGTGAAATTAATATTTTTTTTCCAAAGCCTTTCTGTATTTAAATGTGATGGCTATAGCAAGATTTGGATATGGTCAAGTAAATATTCTGGTCATTAAGAAATCACTACAACCATATTCTACTGTAGACAAACTCTGACTCCAATACAGTAAAACCTCGTTATCTCGAGCTCAATAAGTCATCGGAACATGACTAACTGCTCGAGATGAACGTGATGCTCGTAATAACGAGGTGCTTTTTGTTGGTTGAAATTTAACTAATTTCCAATAAATGACGGAGCTTTAAAAAGTTCCTAGAGGTAAGTCGTGTGCTCGTGATATCGATGCTCGTAATAACGAAGTTTTGCTGTACTTCTGGATCGCTTTTTTATTCATAGAGCGCGTGATTTTACTCTCTGTTCATCAAATTCACTGATTTATAAAATGTGCATTTAGATGTATAAAAACATTCCGTCGTTTTTTGACGGATTGGTAATCACATGACTGATTGTAGTGGAAACAATTGTCGTGCGTCATAGAAAGACGTATCATATGCACTGCAGGTTAGACAAAAAAAACAAAGGAATACGTATATGTAGTTATCTTTGTCATTTGTTTACGTTTCGAAAGGGTGGAAAATAAAATCAGTCTAATAGTTATATATGATCCATCTTTGTACTAAGTTTTGCTCTTCTATATGTTCAGAGACCACACCTTCCATGATATTAATCGAACGTGGTAGAGCAAACTAAAACTGATTTGTTTTAACATATATGTTTTTTTGTAAGTTAGTCTATTCGATATTATTGAAGTATTATCCACCCTTTATTTAAACTCAAGAAAACATTATAGTAATTCATACACTATTAGGTTTATTTCTACAACCCCGTTACTCAATATTTGATCATATTGGGATTTTGGTATTATTTTTTTCGTCTGGGTGAGCTCTTTAGTAAACATAATAACCTGCTTGTAGATCTATCCTAAATAGGTAAAACTCCTTGCAGTTATAGCAGTTCAAACTTCAAGTGCCATTTTCTCAAAATGTGAAAAAATGACGACTTGACTAAAAGCAATATAATTGGTTTACTTTGGAACACGTAACGATATTAATGAGCATAAAATATGTCATAACCGATCAAACTTAAAGTTTTATTTTAAACTGGTACATGTTGTAAAGGAAATACCAGTCTATACAATCAGTAAATTAAGACTGACGAATGATGTTGGAGATAACACAAGCTGCGGGTAATGATTCGTTTAAAATGTGTTTGATTAGCTGACGTGCATTAAACTGCACGACCGTGAAACGAACACGCAATTGTTCATTCTTACATTATGTGTGTATACGCGTCAGTATAAATACAAATTGAATTAATCATCAAACACTAACAAACTACAAGTCAAACCTGAGACAATATTCACCAATATACTTATGGAGGCCACCGATAAAAACGCTATTTTTCATTAATGAAGTATGTTTAAATTATTTCAATTTAATGGTTACTTGGTTCAAGGGAAATAGCTTTACCATTCTTATCGTGTGAAAATCGGTGCTTGCATCATTTCTTTTTCAGAAATTATGACCAATCAGGCAGCAGCTAATTGATTAGATCTACCTAACTTTTATAGCACACCACAGCACAGCATCTCGCCGCACCACATTACATTACATAACATTACATGACATAAACTTCATGCCTAAGACTCTGTTTCTTATGGGAATGATATTAAATTTATCTGCATTATTAGTCATCTATAGGTTCATAGGTTTTAGCATTCCTATCTTCATTATTAGCATCATTTTTGTATTGATTTTCATATCCTAGTTTAAGCAGTATAGATCAAGATCATTGAGCATAGATTGCAAAGTTTCTGGCGTATGTGCAAAAGTATCATCCGCAAATAATAGACCAAATAACTTTAATTCATCTATTGTAAACAATCCATCGATGCCATCACTTATGTTAATTACCAGTTCCTTAACAAAATAAAGGAAAAGTAAACTGGAACTGGGATCTCCTTGTTTTGCACCAATGTTGGATTTTAAAAAATGGGGATATAAAATAAATGAGGGGCCTGCATTATAAGGGCGATAGTCACAGACTTATTCGGATGACGTTTAAAATGTAGATCTGAATAGAAAACGTTATATTTTTCTCCAGTTATACATTTTGTACTTTGGAGATACGATTCGTCCCAAAATACTTTCGTTCTTTTGGGTCGAGGTCAAGAAATAAGGTCGGTAGACGCGGCTTTTTTTCCTTGCTTATTTTTGTTAAGTATACAATGCGATATCCCAATATAAATACATGTACATCCATGAAATGTCACCTTTTTGGTGTAAAGGTCAGACGAATAAAAACAACACGAGGCTATACAGGGTGGTCGCTTGAACAGAGAAAAATGCAAATAAAAATTTCTTTTTATTCCTTTCATAACTTTTAACGAAAAGTCCCGGGAAATAACCCTTTCTTTACAGTAGCGAGTGAATTTACGCATTCCGTCATGGTGATAATTTATTAAAATAAGTTTTGCTGTGAAAACATTGTTAATTATCTTAAGTACATTTCCGTTAATTTTAGTGTTAAATATTAACAACATATATTTAGGTATCTTCAACAAGGCAGGATATATTTGTGAGAGGTCGTATTTGTATTATTTTTTGTCGCAAGAAATGTTTTTAATATCAAATTTAGTTACTTGACCGATAGTACAATCTAATTTTATTTTCTTATTTTCTCATCGAAATAAATTGTAGCCCAAATCTTGATTGACAGAGAGGTACATCTAATTTTGTACATTTTTATCAATTGTCACAATTTGCAAAACATGTTTATTTTGATTTCTCGTTATATATAAAAACAGTAGACTGAAAATAAAAAGTTGGCGAGGTTTTCACGAACGAAACACTTCGTTGTTTGGAGCAAAAAATCCATACATTTAAATTCGTTACCATTTTCATCGTACAGAAAGTAGTCAGTTTTGTTCAAAAATTCGTCCGATGTCAATACGTTAATGGTTGCGGAAAGGCTACGCATGCGCATCTCTCTTTCATTGTTTCATCAAACGCTTCGTGTTCACCGGGAATATCTCCACTAACCATTTCAATCAGTGTTAGTTTCAATTACAATCAATCAAATAAACAAATCAACTAGCGTGTGACGTACGCATAACAGTAGATAACTTTATCGAACAAAACACGTTGAAACATTCAGATATCATTTTGAAACGATAATACAAAATATATTCTAAGTTCTTGAAACATATTTCAGCGATTTTGACAATATCGTTTAACAAAAAAATACCTACTCACCTAACTATTACGTACACATATAATAGGCATATCACAAAAACTAACATATAGGCATATCACAAAAGTTTTGGTGACGCAACCGCAAACCAACATTTTTAAGGATGCTTTTTGTCAAGAAGTTAGTAACACTGAATTGCCTGAGAAGTTTTGGATCGCCCCCCTCCGCTTATACCACACTGATACTAGAAGTCTAGATTGCTGTGATGACCTTTTTTCTGTGGAGACATTAGCTTATATGAAATACATATCTTAATTAGGCATGACTATAGTGGCATATTACTACATACACTTAATGAGTAAGTAATATTTTCGAAAGCTTTCGTAAAAAATGTTTTTTTATTTTTATGAAAAGTTTTATCGTCCACTCAATAAGTACGTTTACTCTCTGGTGAAGACATCTTATCATGAAAAGCTAAATATTCGTGAAAGTGTCTTTGTTTTTCATGAAAGTCTGGTAGATTTTCGCGAAAATATCCTGATTATCTTATGCAGAAATATGCCTCCACAATTATATGACTAATATCAAAATGCATTCACTTAGATTAATGTTTGCATAACCACAAACACACGTTAATTGTATAACTAATTAATATAATGTTGTTAATTTCATTGTGTATATACATATACGAGTACATGCACTTTTGTTCAATTAAATCTAACAGCAAAAAAACAAGACATACCACAAAAGTGTATATTTAAACATATTGTACATTAAATATCTAAAGAGACGCGTGTATTAAATACACATGTAATATTTATGGTGTTTAAAACGCAAACTTCGCATAAAATTAATGCATCTTTAATCGTAAAAACATTATACACTAGCTATAAGCAAAACAGTCAAGCTGTTTTCTACATTGATAGCTTTATTGTCAATATGTGCCTCTGCTGCGTAATCCCTGTAGCAGATTTAAAACAATGTTCATGTTTTTTTCAATGAATCAAGATATTTTTATATTTTTACCTCTGAGAGATAAGAATGAAATATTACATTTTTTGCACGTAGTTTTATGGTTTACTCGTGTAAATTTAATTTCATTATCAAGGAATAAGAACGGAAGGGAAAATCTATCATTTTTTATGTACAGATAAATTCTCTGAGTCCTGACACTGATAGTATTATCAAAAACGTACGTACACGTTGATAGTCCTAGTCTCCAGTATATTAGCGTCTTCATTTAATTAAGTTGATTGTGAAGCTAATTGTTCTGAAGTACAATGTAAAACACGTGATTTTTCTTAATTAGTAGCAATCAGTGTTGCTTGAATCGGGCTTGTTTAATTAGCGATCAATCACGAAGCGGTACAAAATTGTACTACGTGTAATTAGTTAAATTGTTAGGCATATCGAAACATCAGAGTTTTAGATGAAGTGGATTCATTTATAAAATATTTAAAAATGAATTCTCTGTGTGTTGTCTTATTTTTACTATGCAGCATCGTGGCTTTTCAGATGACTCATGTAGAAGGTAAAAACGACTTTATCTTCGCCATTGCTTTAAATTTCTAAAAGTGCCTAACAGCATTATATTACAAAAAACATATGGGGCTATTTGAACACCGTTTTTATCATGGAATGGTGCATTGCAAATTTGCAAAACAGAATGCTATTTTTTTTACATCATTGTTATTCTCAATGTGAGAAATATTAAACTAAGTGTTAAAATGATTAAAGTTTTCATCACTTTGAATGACCAAGTTTCAGACGCGAATTAATCTCGAACCAATTAAAAACGACTCTTCAGTTTTACTCACATTAATGATTTTGACACACATCGAAGTAGCTGGGGGCAAAAATATCGATTTTCCTCCATATACGGAGAAGTTGCCGACTTCTTGTGGAAGGGTAAGTTAGTACTGGTTAGTATACAGTCCAGAAAAAATGGTTGGGGTGAACCGGCTGCTGTATTTAACCGAAAAAAATGTTGAAAAACGGCGTTTAACCCAAATGAAGTTCCTGAATCAGATACCATTGTACTTTTATATATAATGAGTTTCAACAATGTAAAACTCAACAATGTAAATGACAAAGGCGGTCTCCATGGTCGAGTGGCTAGGGTTTCGTACTTGTAATAACTAGCTCCTCAACGATGTGGGTTCAAATCCAACCAGCGACAAAATTTCTCATATGGAGAAGCTGTGCAGTTAACGTCGATGGTTCTACTCAGATGTAATCCTGAGATATCTCTATATAATAAACCAGATAAAATCACACATTTCCTTTCATTGGTCAGATTTGATTTAGCAAAATGAAATTAAACGAAGGCTTTGTGATTAAATTTTTATCACAATCATATTACCATTCGGTAATCAAATTAAATGTAAATTAAAGAGAATTTATAACAAACAGGATATTTAATGGTTTTTGTCATATTTCAATTTTCTGTTTACACATAACAACTGAAAATCATTAATCTCGTAAACACATTTTGGGTTTTCCGTAAAAAAACTGCGAATACGGTTTACTGTTAAGCTTTTTGGCAGCGGCCATCATTTCTGAAAATCAATGAAATGTTGAAATGAACAAATTTGATCGGTTTTTGCAAAGCGTCAGTATTAATCAATTAATTTGAATCTACTATATAACATTACCAATACTATATCGATATTCTGAACAAATCTCTTCCATGCATTTTACACTTTTCAATGTCCGCTTCCATAAGGACATACTTAAAATGTTGGTTTGCGGTTACGCGACCGAAACTTTTAACAGTTGGTAGGTAGACATTCGTGTTAACATTATATACTTGTACTAAAAACGGAAAGTTGGAATAAAAAAATTTTAAAACGATTTCAGTAAAATGTTTCCCATAATCCATTGCAGGTATCTGCTACGTGTACATGTGCCGACGTCGTTGTATATACAGGGCCCCTCATTACGAGGAATATGCCTTCCATTATCTCTGGGAAAGAGCTTGTGGAACAAATAATGTGAGGTGGTGGGGTATGAAGGCTTGTTGTAGAACTTGGGGTCGATATTAGGGTCCTGGTCCGGCAGATATACGCGACGGTACTTTTTTTATACAGTAAAACACGGTCATAGTGAACTTGGTTATAGTGACTATGGATAAGGAAAATATCACTAGACAAAACACCTACAAAAAATCCCACTTTCCCGTAAATACTACTTTTCCCAAATCCTACCGATCCAAAACACACACAGATAGAAACATACAAACATTAGAGGACAAAACACAGTCTGCCGAAGGATACCACTTTGGCACGGTCAGTAGCAAAGTTACAGGGGGGGGGGGTTAACATAGTTTTGTATGTGAAACCGCCCACACTCGCCTCCATGGAACAATAAAAATATGATTACATAAGTAAGAAAATAATCAGATGCTCAAAAACATGTATTTTTCCAAGAACATGCGCTTGTATATTTGCTTGGTATTGTGAAATATGGATGCAAAAAGTAATTATGTGTGTCCCAGGAATTCACTATAACCATGTTCTACTGTATGTATGAAAACGTATTGAATACATAATTCGTCTAGAATTCTAGAACAGCACGTGTACATACTCAAGATTAATCAATGTATCAAACTTTTGGAGGGGAGACAGCGTAGAATGTCCGACCTCTGATCCGAATGTCCTGTCTTCGAATCCCGGCTTCGACGGGTTTCGTTCATGATCTTAACAACTTCACAGAACTGGTGTGGTGTCCAGGAAGCGTACTAGAGCGGAATTACTATGAGTAAAATTGCTTGTTTCGCACTCGAGCTAAAATAAATTAGTATAAACTAAAATTTTGGACATCTCGTAATAAAAATAACAATAGGAAATTCTTATTTATGATATTGCTCTGGTAGACAGTATGAGTCCAGACAAATATAAATAATATTCGTAATTGTAAAACAAACGTAACAATTCCCCATGTATGGTGTCCTGAAATTTCTTATCAAAATGAAAATTTAATGCCGTTATATACTGGTAAATATGTACATCAATTAGATTCTCTTTTGAATTATTTCTTATATTTTCAGATTTTACACGTATATGAAAGGATCACGTGATTTCTATTAACCATCAATGAAGATATTAATTACAAGGACCCGGGTTTGGGTATTATTGGCAATATTCCTATATTTATCATTTCGTGTGACATTTGTAATGCTTGTTCGCGTTTATTCTAATAAAAGCGGTTTCCCGTTTTCTAATATGTGTCATGTTGTATTTCTCGTTGAAGGAAAAACAGTCTGTTAAACTTGGGGTTGATGTTTCGACTACCGATCTCATTAACATCCATTGTGAATATCACACAGACACAAACTATTTTAGCATACAGTGCAACATCTCCAGAGCGGCCCTCTCTTAAGCAACAACCTCTCCTCAACAACAGCATGATTTTTCCCACGGTACGATTTAACTATTAATTTAAAATTTAACTTCTCTCGAGAAACAACCTCTCAACAACAACAACATAATTTTGCTTCTCCCAAAAGGTATTGCTATGGGGAGGTTGCACTGTATATAAATGCATAATGTAATGTAGAGTAAATTTCCATGTTTTCTACATGCATGAAATATATCATTTACAAATTGATTTTTATATTCAATCACCACGCACACGGTTCGCAGCAACATGCAAAGAAAACATGCATATAACTGACTATTAAAAAAAACATAAAATCAACAACCCTGTAACTCAACTGGTGTTGCTTCTTATCAATCAGTACGGATTACACAATCACTCATTTAGTCAACAAACTAATCAGTTCGGCCCGGTCAAAACAAACAGAACCACCGTAAATACCCACGGCATCTCCAGGGATTTAGCTCCCGTTTGTTCGGTGATGAGACATGTATGATGTTTAAATCATTTTTTTGTTCCAAATATCTCCCTGATCCTGAGATCGGTAAAACATACAGCACATGTTTTATTATTTAAATATTCGGAAGAACAAGAACGTGAAAGATGCATAATTATTTTTATACCCCCCTTTCAGACTTAACACTAATCATTTTTTAATGCAAACACCAAATTCACGCTGGCTATCCCAGTCACCTGACAGTCCATCGGCTGAATTAATCTACGTCAGTTTGAGCGTCTTGAACTAATTTAATTGTGCAATTAATTCTTCTGATGAATGACATAGCATTTTTCCTAATGAGCAAACAATCTCTCTTTATCTGGTATATGTCCTTCTAATTCATAATCAATCACAAAAACAAAAGACTAGTCGAGATTTTGTATATAATGATGAAGTTAAATCGTGTTCCGCGCATTTGGCTATAGCGCATCGAAACGATCGGATTGCATTTGCTAGGATTGGGGATTTTTTTAAATGATGAAAAATGAATTCTAAGTGTGTTGTACTATTCTTATTATGCAGTCTCGTGGCTCTTCAGATGTCCGGTGTAAAAGGTAAAGGAAGGCTTTATCCTTGCCTTTGTTTTCTAAACAAAATTTCTAAAATGACGTAGTTTAAAAAAACTTGTGGAACTAGTTGCATGCCATTTTAATTATGGAATGGGATATTGCGCTTCAAGATAAAAAAAATGAGATATTTTTTACCGCATTGTTGTTCTCAAAGTTAATCAAATTTATTATGTCGTTTGTAACGTGGAACAAATGGTTAAAGTCTACATGCGCGGGTTACTCTAGTGAATGGATTAATTCTCATTTGGCTTGTAACATCTTGGACACCGAAGGAAATTACTAGATTAGACAGTATGGTACTTCTTATATGCAATGACTATCAACAACTTAATGATGAAAATTTAAATAATGAATTCATTCTATCAGATATAGCGGCTTACATAGGAACAAGATGCTTTCTTATCGGCATAAGTTTCCATAAATAAGCTGACATTTAAATCTTGTAAATACTGTTTTTTTTGTCAGTAAGAAAGTCTGTGAATGCATTTTATTGGTAAACTGAGCATGTAACAAGCCGGAAAGAGCCCAATGTAGCTAAAAAAGTAATAAATAAATTCGTTCATTCTTGTAAAATAGTAGTATCAATTAACCACTTTGAGTTTACCAGATAGCAATTCTTCCATTTCTACCTATACAGTTTCCAACATTTTTATTAAATGTAGAAAAAAGATAACGATTTTCTCGTCCGCCATTTTCACTTACGGAACAATTATATCTGTGTTTAAGGCCACCTCCGAATAAAGACCATCCTGTAAATGAAGGCTATTCATTGAAAAACGGTCACTAATTATTTAGAACAAACTGACCGCCGAATAAAGGCCATATGTCAATAAAGGCCAAACTTTGTCTTTCCCAAGGGTGGCCTTTGTTCACAGGACTGACTGTAGTTGTTTCAATTACTTTCAGTATGTCGACGATTCCCACAATTAGTTTCTGGCACGTGCCGAAAAATATGTGTTTCATGTTGTCTTCAGTATAGTTACAATCTTGAATTAGTAGTCACGACCCACCGCTGTGAGTTCGAATCCTACACAGGATCAGAAAAAAATCACGTGTGAGGAAGCTGTCCAGCTAGGAAGGACGGTGGTTCTACCCAAGTCTTTTCTTACCGTTAAAGTGGGAAATGTCGTCAAATGTCCTTGGCTATTGGTGCGAAGTAAAACCCTAGAAAAAGAAAAGATGAATATAATTTCGGTATAATATTCCCCATAATCCATTGCAGGTATCTGCTACAGTTATATATGTCGCAGAAGATGTACTTACCGGGCCCCTCATTATGAAGAATACGCTTTCTACTACCTCTGGCGTAGAGCTTGCGGCAGACGGGCTGTGAATAGGTGGGGTATCAAGGCTTGTTGTAGAACCTGGGGCCGATATTAGGGTTACAATATGGCAGCCACACGCAAAGGTATTTTGTACATATGCATTGAAACACTCGGAATATAATTATGTTTTTAATTTAGACCAGTACTTGAAACCGATGATTCAATGCACCAAACTTTTGAAAGACACTTAATGACAATAATCAATTGTGGAATCATTATTTGTGAAGCGACTCAGCCTTGACTGGGAGTATGGGATCAGGAAAATATAAATATTTTTTTCATAAAATGGTCAGCAATTTCTAATCCATGGTGTACTAAAATGTTGAAAAGTACAGTTGTGTCATGCACAGTATAACCCCTGAAATCGGACCCCCTAAAAAACCTGAATTCTCTGAAATTCGGACGATTTGTCATGTTCCATTTTTTCTCTTCAATAATATTGGGCCAGTCCGGAAGGGGTTATACCGTATATACATATTGGATTGTGTAATTTCTTTAATTTTCAGATTTTTGATCGGGGGATCACGTGATTTCTGATGACCATCAATGAATATAGTAACAAGGACCCGGATCGTAGATGTGACTGGCAACATTCATATATTTATAACTCTTATTTATTTATAACGTGTCTTCTATTGGAATGATTGTATAAATTTATGCCAGGATTAAAAGCCGTTTTATCTTTTTTTCAAATGCATGCGTTATGTGTTATTTCTCGTCGATTGTACAATGAACTGTCATACGATTGAACATGAAGCTGAAGGTTTAACTCCGGTGCATAAGTACTTATTTTGGCGGAGGTTTTATTTTAGCTATACTGGCGGTCAGGGTCAGTTGCGCCATTTCAAAACACAGCCAATTGAAAGCACCACCATTTTATTTATATTCATGACCCCATGAAATTGTCAACGAGAATTTAAATTTGGCGGTCTGAGAGCATTTGTGCCAATTTATGACCCCGTCAGTTCAAAATTTGACACCGCAGATATATTGCGCTATACAGTATATAGTGACCACATAAGCTCTTTTCTTAATCCTCAATACTATCGTACTGGCACAAAACTTTTTGAAACCTATCCAGTAACAAGCACAGAGCCAAACAGCCAGTTTGATAATCAATCGTATGTCCGCCGGGACTCGACGACATGTCATATACACTTAAACCCGGAGCAAAACACGGGGTAAAAACAGTCAAAGGTAAAACGGATGAAATTACAAAACCACGTCCCAGCAAGGACTTATTACGGACTTGATTGGAGCAGAAATATGTGAACTCTGCTCTCTTGAATGTAATAAAAAGTATTGAAAATTATACCCACGGAACATCAAGGATATATTTCCTAATTTTACTTACTGGGGTCTTCAGGTAGGAATTAACATATTTGCATCGTCCTCCACGCAATATAAATATGATGTAAATATGTATGAATTAGAAGCGCTATATTTTCACATTCACTGAAGAAAATTTAACGCTAACCAATAAAGTGACTTTTCGGATGTTTGTACAGACACAATTTTCTTGTTGTCTCTTGTCTACTTTTAGCCGATTGACAATTCAACATTATTACTAGAATGATCAAGTATGAGCGCATAAAATGTTTCAGATACGATTTTATAAGTCCCTTTCACATTGTGACTCTAAGTCGCCGAAATTTTCGCATGTTGGTCGTGATTTCTAATGATGGCGACATGAGTGAGATGTGGAGCGTAGATTTTCAAGAAAGACTCTTCGTATTGAGTAGCCCTGAAACCTAAAACTGAATTACAATTCAATACTGTTGTATCATTTATTTTTGTTAGGCTCAATTTTCGTGGATTTAACTAAAATAGTGCCTTTTGTACTCACACCTCTCGTACGTCGTGTCCGTTATTTTAACACTATCCAGCATGGCCCTCATATTTCTGTCTGTTGGATATTATATGTAAATAATCATTAATCATCATTGAACATAAACTGAGACCTGTTTCGTTACTGATTTTTGTAAACATACTTTCCTAACTGACGATTACTCACACAATAATAGATCGTCGTAGCTTGTTATTTTCCTGTTTCGCAACATACCGGAAGTTGTATTGTAGCACAATTTTGGATACCGCTAAATTTCGGACGGTGGACGGATATCTCGGTATCTATATTCATGGAGATTTCGTGAATCAACCGACCAACGAAATCCACGAAATTAAATCTTCAAGGAAAATTAGTAAAACCACAGTATATGTTTTTTGTGAAGGTTACAAGAGCCTTATTTTCGCCGTTCAAGGACGGCGACATATACAATTAACCAGATTTGACCATTTCTTCCTGTACACCGCCTGCTCTAAGCCAATCAGAAAGGAGAATTTAATACCACATGATAAAAACATGGCGGACAAGAAGATCTCAAAAGGGTCTCCTATGGGTCACATTATGCTCCAAATTTTGTCGGGTTATTTCTTAGTATAATTGACATGCCTTTTTAAATGTATGAAACTCGAAACCAGTTTGTAGGCATCTGCGGGGTGAACAATATTTCGAATATTTCACTCAAAGAAATTAGTTTTTATTGTTCAGAAACGAGTCCATTTCTACAAAAAGGAGGATTTATTTGATGAATATTTACATATGAATACTATTTTAATTAATCATGAAATCCTTTGTTTCCTCAGAACGCAACACTTTGATATTTTAGTCATGTGTTTTACGTAATGCTCTTTTGGGGCACTTATATATTGTTGTTAACTGGTCCCTGTTCCTTGTTGCAGTGCACCAATGGATCGTTGTCTCCGTACAACCAGAGTTAACGGGAACCAGTTTAATATCGTCGTAAATATAGTGTGTTGCAAACTCTCAATGAGAAATGAAACCAGAAATGAAATCTCTAGGAAATCTTTATTCAATAGTCTCTTTTTGGAAATGCTAATACTTGTGTAGTATAGGTTCGGGGTGCCGTACAGCACCATCTCCGTACTTGTACCAGGACATCAATGATCAGCGATAGACCCAAGCGTCTTGCTAAGATAACACATTCAGTTTATATTATGAACTATCACCGTTTTATTTACAATTCTTGAGCCACGCATTGGGAGACATTGCGTTATACAAAATACATGCACAATTATAATAAAATTCCAGACAATTTATAATTTCAACTGTTGAGTAATAGATATAAGTTAACCGCGATGGCTTTCAACAAACACATGACAGTTTTCTAGTGTTTGCATTTGTATTTTTTCAGGCTCTTGTTGTACAGGATAGGGTTCTTCCGTAGCCACTCAACCAAAAACTCCTCCTGATAGTCATTATAATTGTAATATTCCCTTTTTAAAAATTGTGTTTTGCTCTTAAAATCTAAATAATTAAATGAGTATTTTGAAGGTAGATTTTATATTAAATCTGAATATGTTCATGATTTATATAATGCTTTTTTGTAATGCTTGAATGGTACATTCGTGTATTTATTAGTTTTGTAAGCTGATAAAATGATTTAGCATTCATCAATTCAAGATATCATGTGCAGTAAACATTTCATAATAACGGCAATTGCCTCAGCTGGCTGCCTGCATTGTCCATTAGTTGAAAAAACTCTGCAAGCTGTTGATATTGCATCAATGTTTTTACCAAGATGTATTAATTCCTTGCCTGCAATTGGTGGGATAGTGTACCTTATTGTTCGGATGCATAACGCTAAATCTTTCTCAATCAATTAAAACATTATGCGCACGATTTATGCTCTCATAATTAATAATCAGTCACAGGAGAGCCTCTCTACACTAGCAACATTTGAATCGCTGTCAGCATACTCGAACAAGCTTTCTGAGACATTTGGATAGCATTTTTAAGATTGGATTTATTTACTATATAATATTTAGTTAACATAATATTATAATTACGTGTATATCATGAATTCTAACTGTGTTATGATACTATTATTATGTAGTCTTACGGGTCTTCAGATAACAAGAGCCCAAGGTAACAAACGGCATTCATCTTCGCCATAATTAAGAAATTTAAAGTGAACGACGACAACATGAAATATGTTTAACAAAATTATTGTTAAAGGAATGAATAGCTGCAATACAGGGAAAACATGGGGCTTTTAGTTCCCAAACGCTCACATTTCAACGGAATTTGCGCTGTTGGGTGGTTAATTATTAATTTAGAATCGTTTTAGAAATCGTATTACCCATTTAAGCTGAAGTTGAAAATTACTGGTACGAGTTTATTTCTAGTATTACTCGTGGCACTGGCGGAAGTAGACATTATTTTTTAGACATTCATTCATACAACATGCATTTAACGATACAGTGACATTGTTAGTAATCCGATGGACACATTTTACAATTGATTTCCTGATATGTTCAGTGAAATGATAATGCTTTAAATAACGGATTGCTTTTCTTTAAGGATTCAATGTGTAAATGTTTACTGGTATTTTTTCGGCAGATGACAAAGTCGGAAAATAACACAACAAACTACCCTAAGCTTGTCTGCTCTGCTCAATTGGTAGATCATCAGTTCCACGGACCTGGGATTCGTGAGTTTGAATCCTGGAGGCAACACGTGTTCTCTGAGACGATATAGTTGAAGACATTATGTCTAAGACCATTCGTCTTCCAGCGTGGATTGGAATGATTCGTGTGGAGAAGCGGGTTGTTACTTGCGTAGAACAAGGTGAGTACTGGTACACAATCCAGGAACACTCGTTTTCGGCCCACCAAAGTGTGACTGAAATACTGTTCGGGATAGACGTGAAACCAGAAAAAAGAAGAATGATCAAAAGTCGTATGTTTCTTTGATCCATTACAGGTATATGCTACGAATACATTTGTAAAAGACGATGTGATGGCCTGTCTCCATACTATGAAGAGTACGATTTCTACTATCTTTGGTCTGGAGCGTGTGGACAAGATGCTGATGGACAGGATCTCAAGGCTTGCTGCAGAACTTGGAGTCGATATGGAGACATTGACAATAGGATTGACATGTTGAGTGTTTACTTCGGCAGGATATTTAGACTAAAACATGTACCCGAACATATTACTACTGAAAACGAATCAGTGCTGTTCTAAAATACATAAAAATTACCATGCGGGTCCCGCAAACAAAAATAAGAAATTTGATAAAATTAGGACGTAGATCGTGACGTTACTTGCATTATTGCTTCACATAGCACGCTTTTGAATTCAGGTCCGTAGTAATCTAATTACGAAGGCCGATAGACTTGAGTGATTAATTGCTAGCGCCTGAACGAAAAAATCGTGCTGCATGAAGCAATAATGCATGCAACGTCATGATCTATTTCCATTCTAACACGTCATTAACATGCATTTGAATGGATAGACATCGCCATTTCCAAAATTTAATTTAAAACACGGATTCCAGAAAATTCTATGTGCTAAAACATTTCAAATTTGCCACTCAGACTCATATAACTACATAGACTCGCTACAACATATGTTATTATACGCTTTTAAATTTGAAAATAATTGAATTAGTCTTTTCGAATGTAGATTTTGTAATAAGTCAATAAATTGATTCTTGATTATTATAATGTTGTTTTTTGTACACAAACATACATTTTTCTAAATTGTTATAATTCGTTATTGTAATTTGATAAAAGATCAGTTTTTCCTCCGAGAAGTCAATTACCATGATGACATCGTTTAACATACCAAAATAAAGTTCGGAGGAAAATACATGTTCATTTCCTGTCTTTTTAGGTAAAACACTCGCTTAAGTGTAATTAACAGTAATTCTTAAATTTTAGTCTTTTTGAGGTGTATGTGAATTAAACTATTGTTTTTCATATGTTGAGACATCTGGTTTGTATTTTCTGTGTCTATGTATTGTGTTTTACCAACCAGTGTGGACCTTCGGGCCTTGTCACTCCCTATAGGGATCCTTTCGAATATAACTCCCCCGGGATTCGTGCATTTACGATGCCATTGCAATGTATTAAAGAGCTTTTCTGTTTGCCTTGCTGGCTGTCTGTGTGTCTGGCTGATCATAGTGACACGTTACGTCATATTGGCATTCACCTTAAGGTGATAATCAAGGTCAAAAGTCAAAACTTATGAAATGATTTGTGGTCTTTTATCCAATAGGCATTTACACTTAATTTAGTCGCAAACATCTTCCACATTCCACATTGGTCAAAGGTCAAGTATTAAAATTAATACAGGCATGCAATGATTTTATTCATTATCACGAAAACAGCTGATATTTACATCTTCTATAGTCACTTATATCGTCCGTGTCGTGAAGGTGTCAAACGTCATTGGTCAAAGCTTACTGAATTTCTAGTAAGGCATGCTATGGTTTGATTCACGATCAATAGCAATAACATTATATACAGTCCCAATGATTGTCAGTCAAGTAGCTGGCATTCGTTCACCTGTTTTATATCATCATTTTGATAAGAGTGTAGGCCAGCTGTATTCGACTTTGCTAAAGTTTTTATACAGCTCCTCAATTTAAAGAGTGTTATTTGAGTTACCCCGAAGAGCTATATTCGAAAGGACCCATATGGGGTGTGACAAGCATGTATGACAGCCAGTTTATGCGTTTTGTTTAATATTGCACACAATGACTTTCACGTTATCAATATGATCTGGAAATTAAATACAAAATAATCAGCAATCTTAAATAACGATCAGGGTTTATCATCCACGAAAAGAAAACGATCAATAAGTCACAGTTTTTAATTAAAAATCATCTGTTTCAATATAACGTGTTGAATTACATATTTTGGTTTATGGTGAAAACATTCAGTTACGTAAGTCTAATTATATAAGGAAGAAACACAGAAAGAAAGACAGAACGGTCATCAACTTATCTCCTTACATGCTGATGGATTTTTTTCACATTTACCAATCGTACGCACATTGTTTGGTAATTACAACATGTCCACCATGATTGTTTGAGCTGTCTGATTTGTCCTCATAGTGTAAAATCACTGATAGATCTCCTTGTGATGACGTTAAATGCAAATTATGTTTTATACTAAGCATCCTGAGATAGCCTAATTGGTTTAAAAGGTAAACAAACAAATGAGTTATTTAAGATTAAATATTATTCTTTCATATCAAGTAACAAAAACTCTAACCAACGCACAAAAATAGCGTTTTATTGCGACACTATACCCCTTAATCGACTTCACTTTGTTAGCGAGGACCAGCTTGGGGACGGCACTGTCGGGGGCTACGTAAGGCACAAATTAGTATAAATCGATACATAGAATCTCTTGCAAAATGTTGACATTGGTATTTAAATTGACATATATTTAATGAAATTTATCTATTTAATATATACCAGTGTCATTGGTGTTTTAAATGCATTTTAAGGCAGTTTGAAGAATTGAAAATTTTAATATTGCCTTTATGCATTAATACTGTAAGGTTTAGTAAACGAATACCATTGTTTCGATATTTCATTGAGATAATAAATAAACCGGTTTTATTTCAACGTAACCTTTAATTTAAACTTATCTGTATACCTTTGGTAAAATAGTGAAAAATACTCCAAACAAAGAACAGTGTCGAAAATGTGGTAACTTCGTATGGACATCGGAAGAGTATATTTTTGAAATTACGTTATTCCATTTTATAAATCCTTTAAACTTTTTGTGCATGTGTAAGTCTGTTTTTAAATTACTACATTAATTAAACAAACGTTCTTCTTATCAATCAATCACAATTCAATGTTGTTTATTATCACAAATATCTCGCAACTACTTATTTAGCTATTGGAAGAGTTCTGAAACTCGATTTCCCCCTAGAGAGCCTCTTTATCAGCGTGATATCTGACGTGTTTCGTATTGCGTTGGTATCATATACTATTTTGAAATAATTCGTCATTTAAATTTTTGCTAGATTTCATTAAACGATTAACAATTCTGGTTGGCTATCAAAATTGAATGGGTTGCATTAATTAATCTAATAAGCGTTGATTACATGCATAATTGTCTGACAGTTTTATCGTTAATTGCTTGCGTAGAAAACACTAAGTAGGTGTTATGTTTTTTTGATAAAGATTGCCACATTATTGGAAGATGGATTTCAAAGCGGTTTTCGGTATTTTGTTGCGGAAATGATTTTCTTGTGAAGGGTGCCTCAGAAGTTTGATATTTTTTTTCGTTTTTATGGCGTATAACGTAATTGTCAGCGGGGTTCAAGCTACGTAATTCAGGTACTGTAAATTATACGGATCAGCTGAGTGACATAATTAACTTCTTAACCAATAAAATCTATTATTTTGTATGGTTTACTACATCACTATCAAGTAAATGGGTAATTTTGCAATATATAAGCAACAAATTCTCTTAGTCTTGAGCGCAACTGAACAAAATTCATTTGGATAAATCTTTTGTGTTGGATTTATATAAAAATAGTATAAAAATGAATTCTAAGTGTGTTATCGTACTCTTGTTATGCAGTCTTATGGCTCTTCAGATGACCAGTGTAGAAGGTAAAAAATGACATTTATATTCGGTGTTGCTTTAGATTTCTGAAAATACTTCAAGTCAACTAAAACTTTATTTATTTATTGTCGGAAACATTTAAAGTGGAAATATATAAGCTGTGTATGACTTTTTACTGACTTTTTGATGAACAACTTACGCAAAAGATAAACTGAACATTTATTTTGTAAATGAAATGAGCTACCAAAACATGACAACACACGTGTATCTTCGCGTTATTTTTAAAAATTCTGAAACGATCCGTTCTAGAGATTAAATCTTCTTTTATTTTGAATTATAAACACTGTGTAAAGTATTTATTAATCGTAATGTAAAGCTTAAAATGACGGACTGGAATACATTATAATGCATAGCCTAACATTATTTTCCAAGTTTGCTGGTATAACTAATTAAATGTTTATATGTGAGGGTTTTGCCATTATACTCGTATACTGTCTATAAAACAGCGATTTAATCAAAAGTGTATTCGTTCTTTATTCCAGTCTTTTCTTTTCGGTACAAGCATACTGAGTTATTAAAAACATTATACGGAATGTTTAAAATTTGCGAAGCCACAAACAACATTTTTAAAGATGATGTCAGGTTTTGCAGTGATACATTCATAAAAATAGACGTGCATAGTGTTATTGTGACTTTATTCATTCATATTACATGTAGAACATATTTTTTTCCAGTTTATTACATTCTTAACGTTTTCACTATTGATATTTGAACAATCTACTCTCCCATGTAACCGTATATCTAATATAACCATTCATTTCTATTTCATATATAAGATATACTAAAATGATTTTAGTGAAATATTCCCCATAATCCATTGCAGGTATCTGCCACAGATATGTATGCCGCAGAAGATGTATTTACGAGGCCCCTCGTTATGAAGAGTACGCTTTCTATTACCTCTGGCCTAGAGCTTGCGGCAGACTGGCTGTAGCATGGGGTATCAAGGCTTGTTGTGTTACCTGGGGTCAATATTAGGGCTCTAATCAGGGAGTCATACACAAAACGAAGGTAGAATTTTTTATATCTATATCAACAATAGTGAACGTATGTTATGTCACATTGTCTGACCCAGAAGTAGTCTTTAAATTATTATATAGGCATGATACATGATACAAAATGTATAAAAAGTTTGATGTTTCATTCGTTAGCTGGGTTTTCTTCTGTATTTTTAGCGTTTATACGTCACAGTTCTTTCTTTCGCTGAACATAGAAACTTTGGTCATGTAATGATGCACGAATTTCACAACTGGACCGGGAAAGTCGCGATACGACTTTGTATTGAATTTATAGTGACCCGATTCTCCCGGATACTTACGAAAAAAAATCTTTCCGTAAAAATCGTTTAGCTTACCTATATTCTTTATTTTCAGATTTTGTCGAGTAGGTGAAGGGATCATGTGATTTCGTTAAACCTTAAATCTTTAACTTATCCATGGAAAATAAAAACTAGGACGCGGGTCACAGATGTTAGTGGCAATATTTATTACCGTGTGTTTCATTTTGAATGTATGAATTTGTTTCAAATAATAAAATATGCTTTAGTATGTTTTCAAATGTGTATCGAGTTTTATTTCTCGTCTTAATTGTATTCAACGAAAACCAGCTACGACCAAATTGTTATCAGCTCTTCTCTCTCTCTCAAAATACATTTCAGATTTTATATCAATGACTTCATTAGAATGTGATAAAATTGTTATGTTTGTGTCCTTTAGTCTCATCAAATTAAACAAACTGACATTCGCACGTGATATCAAATGCTGTTTTTTAAAGCTTTAACTATATAATCAAACTCTTATGTCGTCATGACCTTGACCTTATTACGGAACTCAGGAAGATGAATTTTGTGAATTATTCATTTTCTCAGTAATAAGATATTCATTTTCCACTTTGTTCTATATTTGGTCTTGGACTATGACATATTTTTAATTTAAGTACTGATGGAATGCGATTATAGAAATATGTATCAATGCTGGAGGATGACAATATCGTAAATACTTTGTCTTCTTGCTGTTGTCTAAATCGCGTCTGTTGTGTAGACGTGTGGCGCGTATGAATATATCAAAAAAAAAGATTGGAGTCAAGTAACTTCTCATATATTAAACACTTCTGTTATGCTTACAAACAGAAAATGTACACAAACAGGCTTTACAACTTAGATATCTTATACGAATATCCATCAATACTTTTTACTTCTCACACAAAGAATTATTCCCATAAGGGAAAATAGGTCTGATGGCATTAATCTTAAAATGTTCTCGATTCTATACTTACTTCACTCTACTACTATACTCTACATTTAACCCCTACCCTGCTGTACAGGTATTGGCTTGTCAAAAACATCACTGCTGTAATAGTTTATCATCTGACATATTGCACGCTGATTAAATCACTGGTCTTAATTAAACGTTATTAACCATTGAGAATTAATGATACGTGAAAGAATAAAATGACGACAAGGAAATTAACAACAATGAAATATAATTGTTTTGGTGATATTTGAATGAAAACTATATTTTATTTAAACAAAAAAAACACAACAAAACAACATTCATAAAAGTATACATTATTTACACAACAAGCTCATTTTTTCATCAAATAATGACAATTCTATTCATATTTATAATATAATACATAAATGTCTCATATGTTATTAAAGTAATGTTGATAGTGGATAAGTAATTATGCATCAAATATAAAAGACATGAGGTTGTCTGTTCATGCACAGCCAAACACTACGATATTCCAAATAGTTGTAAAACAATAGCACACACATCCATTATTTACAAGTCTTGCAAATAGCCTTTTCGCGTTGCATACACTCAAATACAGTCTGTTTCCATTTAAATACAACGTGACTTTTTAATTTTGGATTACATACAATGTTATCGCAAACAACCCGCTGCTTCTTTGCGCCTGGACTTGGACTGGTGTGCTGAATGAAATGTCTTTCTGTTAAATAGTTATCCATATAAATATGGTGTCCTTTTGAAAGTGAACCCGTTTTGTCCATCTTACCAAACATTACCTTAGAGTCTGTGTAAATTCCAAAGCCTGAACATAGTCAGCACAATCCATGGCACAATGGTTAACATCCATTCCAATACACTAGCAAGACTTGACTCCCAACATGGATATATAACTTTATTACAAACCTGTTTGGTATCATCGGATTATATACCCTAAATTTCACATGACCTTTGAATGGACATGTTCCTTCATCGAAGCTTCGATCACGCTATGGTCTGTATCTCTGACAGTAAGTTTGCAGCACACTCAAACATGGTCTAATTTTGAATAGCCGATATTCATGTCTGTCAAACGAATTATCGACAATATGAAAATTCGACAGTAGCAGAAGAAATCTATCTTTTGATATATGTTTAACAAAGAATAGGATAGTTGAGTATTCAGTTCTTGTCCAGTAGCCTTCCACAGAATGTTTTCTAACTCCTCCTATCAATATGACAAGTGAAATGAATGCCTACATTTCATCAACGGTCACATCTCTCCGTTTTTGAAGGCGACTGTATAAGGTTTCAGCAGAGTATTGTGAATTTGGTTAGCAGCATAAATATTCGTCCGGACAGTCATCATTTCCCACGTATCATTATCAAATACAACAGTAAACATGTTTAATGGTGTACAATGATCTGGTACTTCGAATAATTATATAAAATTGTCGTCAAATAAATCACCAACAACGACGGGGTATCGATCGTACGCCGCCCACTTTCTGTGTCTATCGGATCTTTTGCGGATTGTTCCAGGTTTAGGTAACGAACAATTTAACAAAATATTTCTTAAAATGTCTTCATCATTGATCCTTTTCATCATCGATATCATCATCACTTTCACCATTAGGCCACAACTGATTCAGAACATCGTCAACATTCATTCTGCGATTATTTATAATTTGACACTGTGTACAACATTGTAAATACTTTTCGTTTGCCATTGCATTGCGCATCAGCGCAACGCATATTTGGGATGGGGTTATTTTCTTGGCATGGTGAGGTAGCAATGAATAGTTCAACAAGGCGGTTGGTTTGATTGACAGGGATCTTCTACTCAATGTACTTAAAGTAATGATGGAAGGCGATTTTAGAAATGTGTATTAATGCTGGAGGGCAGTGATATCTTAATCCTTTGTCTTCCTGTTGTCTAAATCACTGTTGTGTAACCGTGTGTCACATATGCATTTATAAACCAGAGATCTTTTAAAGACGGCCCTTTCTCGCTCAACTGAGTAAAGATTGCAACTGATTTGACCTGCTGACCTACCTTTTTTACCCCACATGACCCATGATCAAACTTGTTCAAGATATCATTCAGACAAACATTTTGACAAGGTTTGGTGACTATCCAATCAAAAACTGTGACCACTAGAATGCTAACAAGGTTTTCCAGAAAGTTTGCCCGGTAAACTAATTTCTGAGCCCAGATGACCATGTTAATTTTTTCACATTCTGACAAAGTTTAATGAAGATCCGATCAAAACTGCGACCTCTAAAGTGTTAATGAGGTTTTCCGGTGATTTGACCTGGTGACCTAGTTTTTGACCACAGATGACCCATGTTCGATCTTATCAAAGATATTATTAGGACAAATATTCTGACAAGATTTGGTGAAGATCCAATCAAAACTGTGACCTATATAGTGTTAATGTTTTCCATTAATTTGGCCTGGTGACCTAGTTTTTGACCTGAGACGACCCATATTCGAACTAGTCTAAGATATCATTAAGACAAAAATTTGCTGTTTTATATGTAAGTATTCATTTGGTATCTATTGTGTTAATTTAACACATTTTATAACATAAATGATATCGTAGTATATATGTATATATATGTATATGTATATATGTAGTTAATAAAATGTAGTTATCTGTTTAATTCCCACAAAACTTTTTTGATATGTATCTTAAAAGACTGTTTATCACACATATTTTACTTAAAAAAAACATGGGTTAATTGAGGTATTGTTAGCTCCATCTATATTCTGTTACATTGTCAACAAATATTGGCTACACACATTGAACCCCTACTACACATGTGAGGTTATTCATGTTTGAATTAAACATGAAGTATTTCACATTAACAAGTCACACTTGAATATTAGAACACACAAGTACAATGAAATATGATTCATGTTAGATCCATCCTGAAAATTCAATTCACTATCAGTAACAAACAACCAAAAATACCTTGATTTACCAAACTCCTATCATGTTCAGCAGTGTGGCTCAAACAGAAGAACTATATAAGCAAGGTCAACATTTTCAGCATTTAGCAACAATGTCAAAAAGTCTTGTGCCAAGGCATCTATCAACCCAGTATTGTAGCTCGTGAATACCAAATGATACAGGCACGGTTAAAATTTTCCGATGAGCGGTTAGACGGACAGACAGGACGAAAACAATATGCTGATCACAAGACATATAAAATATAATGTGCTGCATGATAAAGCAAGTTTATGCCACAGTCTTATTACAGTCACATGAAATAGTCTTGCTAACATGAGTCTAGCCAGTTGTCATATGACTGTTGAACACCACATTCACTATTAAATCATTAGTGCAGAATCTAATCCACTTTTCGCTATCTTCATGAAATGCAAAGGGTTTTTCAGTCGTCACAAACCATCAGCTTGGCCATATCGTGTGGCTCAACAATAAGTCGAGTCTGTTTCCATGTTTCCGGAGTGGACTGAAATAGGCCTGTAAAATATTTTAATATTTATGTACATATGCTTAAATTAAATGTTAAAAGTCCACAATAATGAATACGGAACAGCTAATTAGTAATATGTCTGATCAAATTAAATGATATTAATCATGCCATTGTGGTGTAGTAGTAGAACACTGCTGAACTGCAAGATCCAAATCTTTTGGTCTCACAGGTAGTGCTGGTTAGGAAGGAAGTAAAACCCAAGACACATTCATTGAGCATGTTTATAGACAATTGACCTTCTCCACAATCAATGTAAAATGAATAGGTTGAAAAAAATCAAATGTAAACTGTATGACTTTTTAGTATGTGGAAAAATAAAGACGGGTCATTGAGTCCTTACAATATAATCTGAATAATTTTTTTTCTATCATAAATGATACAATAATTGATTAGGTAATAATACTCATGTAAGCAATTGAATCAAACTGAGTTTTGTTTAAAAAACATATCCTGTCAAGGAATAGGGTCCAAAACCAAAAAGGCCCCTGAATAAAATTTAATTAGGAATATGTAAACATGTGAATTATATGCGAGAATTTTTCTTACACAAACTTGAACCTTATGGACTGGTTTGATTGAGTGTCGTGGAACTATATAGATGCGTACGCATTTTGTTGTTCTTTTTCAGATAGAAACGATGACATAGGAAAGCGATGTTACATCGCCTTCCAAATGATAAAAAATGGCCGACAAAAATACCCCAGAAAGGGGCGCCTACCGGGCACATCATCCACTGTGTTTTTGTCGGGTTATCTGTATGTATAATTGACATACCTTATTTTCATGTATGAAGCCAGTTTGTAGGCTCCTGTGGGGTAAACAATATTTCGACTATTTCACTCAATACCATTAGATTTTATTGTTCAGGAACGAGTCTATTTCCACATGATGAATATTTAGACATGAATGTTAGTTTAATTCATCATGAAATCCTTTGTTTCGTCTGAATGCGATACCTTGATAGTTTAGTTATGTGTTTTACATATGCTCTATTGGGGCAGTTTTATATCGTCGGCAATAGAATGTGTTGCAAACTCTCAATAAGAAATGAAACCAGAATGAAATCTCAAAGAAATTTTTATTCAATATTCTATTCTTATACTTGGCTAAACAGCGATTCCATTTTGGAAATGCTAATACTTGTAACACTATTTATTCTTGCACTATAACATCCAAAATAGCCTTTTTAAATCGCTTGAATCATCCATCGAGTCGCAGGGAGTTAACTGTGAACATACTGATTTTTTCTGATAAATAAAGTTTAAATAAACATCTCGCAATGACTGATTAATGTGTCTTACATGTAGCCCGCCACAGCTACTAAACCCAGCCAGTATCTTCCATTCCATGTAGCCTTTGCAGCAGAAATATGACTCACCGTTAAAAAGTAGACCGACGAGGGTCATTCAATAATTAACGTGTATTGTACAGTCTAATATACTACCGTTTCGATTTGGGCAGAAAGCAGTTTTACTCGCAGTATTGTTTGAGTAATCTACTTTCCTCAAGCACAAAAGAAGTGTGTTAAAGAAAAACAAACATGATATCAACTAGAAACCAAAATATTTACGACAGCAAGGTAATTAAAACAAAGCCTTCAGTTTTGAACACTTTGCACGGTTTCGCAAACTTTTAGATGATCCCCGTTAATCAAACCAACTGTCTTGTTGAACTATTCATTACTATCTCACCATGCCAATTGAACCATTCATTGCTATCTCCCCAAGCCAGAAAAATTACCCCATCCCAAATATGTGTTGCGCGACGCAATAAACAGTGTAAAACAATGTACATAAAGTTAAAATAATGGATGTATGTACTCTTGTTTAACAAGCATTTAGGAATATTGCAGTATTGGCGGTGCATGAACAGACAATCTCATATCTTTTATATTTGACATATTTTTATAACTTGTTCACTATCAATATTACTTAAATAACGCATCATTTTGTACTTATTTCCAAAAAGATGATGGAATATATAAGCCGTAGCTGGTTTTCATTGACACCCTTTATATTATCATTTTGATCAAAGTGTATGAGAGCAGTATGCGACTTTGCACATGCTTTTTTCTGTATACAGCTCCCCAATTTAAAGAGTGTTATTCATCGAATAGAGCTACCCCGGGGAGCTATATTCGAAAGGATTCCTATAGAATGTTAGGGCCTATTTGACTGCTAGTGTAGATATTTTGTTTTATATTGCGCACAATGATTATATGATTTCAATGTGATTTGGAAATTTAAATACAAAATAATCAGCAAACTTTAACAACGCTCAGGGTCTGTCATCAACGAAAAGAAAACGTTTATAAAGTCACGGTCATTTATTAAACATAATCATCTGTTTCAATATTACGTGATAAATTACATAATTTGATTAACGATGAAAACATTGAGTTACGTAAGTCTAATTATATAAGGAAGAAACACAGGAAGAAAGACAGAACGGTCATCAACTTATCTCCTTACATGCTGATGGATTTTTTTTTCACATTTACCGATTGTACGCACATTGTTTGGTAATTACAACATGTCCACTATGATTGTTTGAGCTGTCTGATTTATCCTTATAGTGTAAAATTGCTGACGGTCTGATCTACTTGTGATGACGTTAAATGCATGTTATGATTTATAATAAGCATTCTGTCGTAATAGAGACTTAATACTCGGTACTTGTATAAATTATACGACTCAGCTGAGTGACATAATTAACTTCTTAACCAATAAAAACTGTTATTTGGTATGGTTTACTTCATCACAATCAATCAAGTGGGTCATTTTATAGCGGCACGATATATAAGCAGCGAATTCTCTTAGTATTGAGCGCAACTGAACAAAATTCATTTGGATAAATCTTTTGTGTTGGATTTATATAACAATAGTATAAAAATGAATTCTAAGTGTGTTATCGTACTCTTGTTATGCAGTCTTATGGCTCTTCAGATGACCAGTGTAGAAGGTAAAAAATGACATTTATATTCGGTGTTGCTTTAGATTTCTGAAAATACTTCAAGTCAACTAAAACTTTATTTATTTATTGTCGGAAACATTTAAAGTGGAAATATATAAGCTGTGTATGACTTTTTACCGACTTATTGATGAACAACTTACGCCAAAAATAAACTGAACACTTTATTTTGTATATGAAATGAGCTACCAGAACATGACAACATATGTGTATTTCTGCGTTATTTTAAAAATTCTGAAAAGATTCGTTCTAGAAATTAAAACTTTGATTTTTTTTATTTTTGAATTATAAACACTGTGTAAAGTATTTATTAATTTGTATTGTAAAGCTTAAATTGACGGACTTGAAATGGACTCATTTTAATGCATTGTCTTATATTATTTTCCAACTTTGCCTGTATCACCAGTGGCAGGAAATTATACAACAAATCTCAGTCACATATATTTGTGTATTACATGATACGAACTCCCGAATGAATTTCAGCAATATAATTGAGTAATATATTTAATTTAATAATTGATAAATACCTATTTTATATAATTTAACTAATTAAATGTTTATGTGTGAAGTTTTCGGCATTGTATATGTCTCTAAGTTAGCGATTTTGACAAACAATGTTTTCGTTCTTTTTTTCCAGCTTTTTGTTTTCAGTACTAGCATACTAAGTTCACTAAAAATTATTAGCATACTAAGTTCACTAAAAATTATTAGCATACTAAGTTCACTAAAAATTATTAGCATACTAAGTTCACTAAAAATTATTAGCATACTAAGTTCACTAAAAATTATTAGCATACTAAGTTCACTAAAAATTATTAGCATACTAAGTTCACTAAAAATTATTAGCATACTAAGTTCACTAAAAATTATTAGCATACTAAGTTCACTAAAAATTATACCAAATGTTTAACATTTGAAACAATAGATGGCTTTGGGTTTTACAGTGATACATTCATAAAAATAGTCGTGTAGAGAATTATTGCAAGTCAAATTTTGTCCATTCGTAATACATATATACCATTTTGTCTAGTTTGTAACATTCTAAATATTTTCACAATTGACATTTAAACAATCTACTCCCCTCATGATATCTTATATGACCATTCATTCCTATACTTATATACAAGATATACTAAAAATGATTTAGTAAACATTTTCTCCATAATACATTGCAGGTATCTGCTACAGTTATATATGTCGCAGAAGATGTGTTTACCGGGCCCCTCATTATGAAGAATACGCTTTTAGATACCTCTGGCCAAGAGCCTGCGGCAGACGGGCTGTGTATAGGTGGGGTATCAAGGCTTGTTGTAGAACCTGGGGCCGATATTAGGGCTCTGATCAGGGAGTCAAACACAAAACTAAGGTACTATTTTTATATCTTTATCAACAACAGTGAACGTATGTTATGTCACATTGTCTGACCCAGAAGTAGTCTTTAAATTATTATATAGGCATGATACATGATACAAAATGTATAAAAAGTTTGATGTTTCATTCGTTTGGTGGGTTTTCTTCTGTATTTTTAGCGTTCGTACGTCACAGTTCTTTCCTGTAGTAAGTACCATTGAACATTTGATCGTGTTATGATGCACGAATTTCACCAGTGGACCGGGAAAGTCACGATACGTCTTGATATGGAATTTGCAGCGAATAGATTCTTCCGGGTACTTACGGAAAATTCTCTCCATAACAACCGTTTAACTTACCTACCTATATTCTTTATTTTCAGATTTTTTTCGAGTAGGTGAGGGGATCGAGTGATTTCGTTCAACCTTAGATCTTTAACTTATCCATCAGGGAAAATAACAACTAGGACGCGGGTCACAGATGTTAGTGGCAATATTTATTATTATGTGTCTCATTTTGAATGTATGAATTTGTTTCAAATAATAAAATATGTTTTAATCTGTTTTCAAATGTGTATCGAGTTCTATTTTCGTCTTAATTGTATTCAACGAAGATCAGCTACGACCAAATTGTTATTAGCTATTCTCTCGCTCTCAGAATACATTTCAGATCATCAATTTACTTATATCAATTACTTTAATAGAATGTGATAAAATTGTTATGTTTGTGTACTTTAAACTCATCAAATTAAACAAACTGACATTTATGACACGTGATATCAAATGTGCTTTTTAAAAGCTTTAACTATATAATCAAACTCTCCTGTCGTCAAGACGTCGATCTTATAACCGAACAAGGTGAATTTTGTGAATTTTTTCATTGATATGATATTCAATGTTCACTACATTCTATTGCATCTTGGACTATGACATGTGCCTAAAAACACATTTACTCATTAACTTAAACATTATTAAATACCGCTCGAATTTGTTTTCAGAGGAAAATGGTATACACATCTTACAGCAAATACTATAGAGAAAAATATAACATGCATCGTAATCTTATGAGTGAAAATATCACACGTCATTGTTCATCACCGTATATTGAGAACTGCATTTCCGTAGTATAAACATCGAAATTAATTGCCGTGCGAACAATAAATCGTGACAATCGCTTGGTGAATTAATGAAGATAATGACTCAATAAGGTACAAACGTGCGCAAAATGATTAATTAAGTCTAAGTCATGTACCGCTGTATTCCTGGTTCATTTATGATGAATTGATATTATATTTTTGTTTGATATTCATGAAAATGGATTGTCATTATGCGTTAAGATATATATCTTTCCAAAATTTATCAATTTTAGGGATTTCCCCGAATGTGTCGGAATGTGCCATATCCATTTTCATAATAGCATTTATACATGTTCATTCTTATCGTTCATACTTAATTAAGAAACAGTCGTTGATCTGTCAAAGCAACTGCTAAACACGCTTAAATATAGAGTCAGACACGACGCAAAAAGCCTTTTGTTAATAGAGGTCGCCGGATGAACAATCGATACTGCGTAATGCATGAGATCTCTCATGAGAAACCCGGGCTTTGGCCCTGTCTGGACAGGATCCGGTTTTCATGCTGAACGCTGTAAAATAATTTTGTTGAAATAACAACCCTTAAAAACTCGTTTATTAAAGGTCAATCTGCTTCAGTTGTATATTTTTCACTCTTTAATGGCCTATTGCTGACGATATGTCCACACGTAATTGTGTCAAACCCTATGGGACTCGAATAAAGATTGGCAATAAAAAATCTTAATGTTGAAAAGTACGAATTGATTTTGTTGATTTTCCAAATGAATATTGATACAATACAACAAAATTGAAACTAAATTACAGAAAACACCACCATAGATAAACTAAAACTTTACAATAAATATGTACGTGAGTAGATTAACAACGGTATAGATGTATTTTAGAAACCGAATCATGTACGCATGACAAATGAGAGTAAAACTTAAACAAAAAACACGATGTGAAACAGCCTTAAGACATTCCTAAGGCTAATCAATCATATTTATACGGACTTTTACGATCTTTGCCGGAAGAGGCCGAACACTTTCACAGTATGTATTTTCTCCTAGAAGAGAGCCTCTCCGCCGAGCTCAGTCGCCAGAGTGCTTAAGTGTTGAGAAATAGGTCGCGGAACCGAGCTTCCGGACTGACATAATACATGTATATGTTTCAAAATAAAATTGTACTGGTGCATTGTGAATATTGCATCTAAGATCTGTGTACCCAACTTCTGATCAACACTTCTTATGAGAAAATTGGGAGCAGATTGCTAAGTTAGGAGGACCATATTAGAACCCCAGTAGACCGATAAGTACCAGTGTTGTAAAGGGCAGTTCGAAATTGATTTCCCTTCAACCGAATCCAATCAAACGCGTTATAGATACAAAACAGCGAAAACACGAGAGTATTCACCCAAACATCCGACTCTATTCTTGTTTTTCTTACCCTTAAACTGTCAAATATTAACATAATCATCAACATGTTTCGCCGCATTGTTTACTTTGTTATGACTGGAGAACGTTAATTTCTTTTTTTCTGAAAACTGAAAGCTATAGCCTGTTAATTGTCTTAAACCGAGTTTTGTCGTGGAACCAATGAAGGATTTATTTGATATACACAAGAGCAACGCGACTACACGTCGCTAAAAGTCTCCACACTTGCTGCGAGGTACATGAAACGAGCCACACTGCAGGGATTGTCCACTACCCTACATGGCGCTCCGTACTACCCTTTAACTTACGAGCATAAATTTTGAAATATACAAAATGTAATTGACTAGCAGTGTGGGGATGGGTATAAACGATGCTGAGGCCATCCATAGGAAATTGTTGGTATGCAGATTCATTAAAGTACCCCCGACCCCTAAACAAATTTTAGTGATTTTGATTTTTTACTTTTTCTGTCTTTGTTCTAGCTTTTCGTTTTCAGTACAAGCATATAATGTTAACAAAACAAATTTCTACCTACGGATGAAAGTTTGGGTCGTGTAACCGTAAGCGACATTGTTAAAAAATTAAACTCCGGGGAACAACCTCTACGAGACCAACATCAACATTAATAATTCAGATATTTGGACGGACAAAGAATGCGGAACGTTATCAAAATGAAAGAGCTTTAATCTTTGATCTGTAAATCCAACAACGTACGAGTACTTGTTTGCGTAATACAACATGAGGAACAGTTTTTAAACGGTTTGTTAGACATAGATCTTGGCTAACTTAAGGGCTAACTTAATAAAATACTCGCATCGGATTCTAAAACAATTGTTCTTTGAGTCTCTAAACGGAATTAGCTTGTTTTACATTTAGCCATCCAATAACTTTTCTACTGAGATCACAGCAGTGGATCTTTGATGTTTCATTTTCCGCGAAATGACAGTTCGTGTTATACTAGTATTTAATGGTACCGTAACCTTTGAACTAAAATCTTAACATCGCGACCACGTGTGTCATAATGGTCATTAAATGAATCAAAGGGCGTTTTAATTACCAACGTAGTTTGTTATTTGTTTTATGAAAAGAAACTGCGTCCTTGTAGAAATGTATAAATCATGCAACTCGCTTAATTAAAAGCTAATTGATTGTTAGCCGCGACAAATGTGTTAAATATTGAGTCGTTTACTGACAAACCGCGTGTCTTTACTTGATTCTGTTGTTCTGACAACTCCATACTCATGTTTTAACGAACTTTCGTGTGATACAAAACCGCACATCATGTTTCATACTTTAACCAAACAGTCGAAAATAGATTGTGACGCATGAAAATGTTAAGATATTTTTTCTGGCATTTTAAAAGCGATTTCCCATTTATCATCCGTCCATCTGATAATTTTTTATGGTAATATTATCTCAAAACTTGAACACACGTCAATTTTCGAGAACTGTTCACAGCCATTTGACGTATTGGACGACGTAATGGTCCTTAATAAGGCCTAAAAAAGGTTTGTTTCCGGTTACCCGACCAACCCATCTTTTACCTGCCGACTCATGGGTTTTTACGGAATCTAAATTGTTAATGCTATATTGTAATTTTCACAACAGTGTCGCCGATATATGTAAAAGAACATAAAAGAAAAAATCCCTACCTACCGACCCATATTTTGGGGGCATGTAACTGGAAACAAACCTGTTTTTTAGGCCTAAAGACAATACCTTTAGATTAATCTTCTCATACAATCGGCTGTTTCAGAAAACACTGGACGATTTCCTCCATGGTCAAATTTCTTAGAAATTATGTCGCGGGTCACAACTAAAAAAAGCAATATTCCTTTTTGATGATATGGCATGTACTGGTAAGCCAATAGTCTAAGATAATGTACAAATGACTAATCTAGGTGAAACTTGGCTAAAAATGGTAAAGATCTCATCCAGATAAGGTTAATGTCTTATAAATAAGCCGGTGATCTTAGTCAGCTAAGCCCACGATCTTCACTAAATATGATAATGTATTCGACCAGTCATTGTCATTACACACCGTGTCTTATTAATACTAGTAGCCTCCGAATACTCGTATACGGCAAAGTTCTTAATCAATGAAATAATTTATTCTAAACCATTCGTAACAATGTTCTTGGAGAAATTAGGCAATGTCACAACCAAATTAATGATAAGGGCCTAAATGGGGACCCTTACCTACGTACATCCGAATTATACATTTATCAGAGAATTAGTTATTGCGATTTGTGCAAAAAATAAGACAAGATATTTTGGGAATAACTCGCATACCATAAAGTTGTTTTCGGCATTTGTCGACAGTATGACAATAAATAACACCTAACACTTTGCCGTTCAGGGATTGACAAGTTGACTCAAACAACGTTGGGACATTAAGCATGGTTTTATATGACGCGCGTACGTTTATGATCAGGTTAGGTCAACATTTGTTTTACGACTAGGAGAATGCTTTTGCACGTGTTCAATCGAAATCATTCTGAATGTTTGGGGAATACTTTATACACTGCTTAGTCATTTTGAGGTAAATTTCAAAGTATAACAATAGTTATTTGATATTATCCAGACTTCAAATCGAACCATACTTGTATAGTAAGTATACCATTGTGTTAAAAACACGATTGATTGATTAGTGTCATTTACAGAATACATTCTTCTGAAGGTGTGTTTGTTTTACATCACTATTGGGTAGCAATTTGTCTTAATCGACTATAAGTTGAGAGCGAAATGAAACACAAAAACAAAGATATCTCTGTCAGTATATCTTGGTCATCAATAAACATTAATTGGTTAAAATTATCGATCATATCAATCAAACGTGTTTCACAAAATACGTATAGAGTGTAATACCATGGTTACATTTTGCGTACTTCAATAGTTTTTATGGCGCCTTGGAATTCACGCCAAGTCGATTTAAGATTTTGTGAAATTTTAATATTCTTTCTCGTGTTAAAAATATTTAAAGTACTATGGGCTTAAGAAATGTCGATGAGTTACGGGCCCTTGATTTGATTTGATTAATTCTTTAGGGCGCAGAACTAGATATTTTATCCTTGAGCTTTCACGTCGCACCAACAACCGGAGTCATTTGGGGAGTTTTCCAGCTTTAGCGGTCATAGAAGACTCCGTCCGTATATCTGAGAAGAACCATCGACCAACTGTACACTAACTGGACAGCTTCCTCACATATGAAACTTGGTTCAATGTGGGAATCGAACTCACGGCGGTGAGGGGCAAATGTTAACTAGTCAGCGACTATAACGACCACGGAGGTCCTTTTACATTGATGATTATCTTGGCTAAACCCAAGTAAATATATAATCAAAACAAAGCTAAAAAAAACATGAATAGTTTCCCAAGTAAATAACAATGTTCGCATATAAAGATATATTTTTAATAGTCATATAACGATAATAATGTACATATATAATACAATTAACATACATTTAATTGTCATTCTGACGTGACAGTGCACATAGTATATATTCTAATATGAAATCTGGTTTAAATATATAGAGTACATCGGCATTATGTAAAACACGAGCTTTAATAGCATATGCTATGTTCAACTGTAATTAAAAGATAATTAATTAATCTATAATTAAACGTTTGATTGCGGCTTTTCAGGCACCGATTTTATTATTACTCCCATAAGTATTAAAGGGACTGAACTCCAGGTTAATATCGTAAAGTCAAAATAATGAAATCTTTCAGTTAGTCTCTTTAACCACTCGTGGTTATTTTTAAATGATATTTTTGTTGATCATGATTGATGTGTAAATATAATCGGCCGAAATGAAACCAAATTTATCATAACATGTGCGTGACAAACGCTTTATATTTCCCTATGCATCTGGAGGTCTAAGTTTGTGTTATAGTAAAATAACTAATTCAAATCATGGATGCAAAGAGAGGGAATTTCTAGATTTTAAAACATAGTTTATAAATTTGAAGTCTGTTCCTTTTAAAACTTAAGGTTAATTAGAACTAAATATTTACATGAATCAGATTTTTTTTGCTACAAAACATACAGTTACAACATAAAATATGGGTTTTCAAACAATATTTGAATCGGGCAAATTAGAAATCGGATCGAAAGCTGGGGACAAACATAATCTGTGGATGGCCACCTAGCACAATAAAAAGAATTATGAATATGACTCGAATACCGGATAAGTGGTATACGTCTAACTGGACTTTACACTCAACCTTTATTTGGGATCTGATCAAGCTTAGGAGGACGATGTTCAGACAATTGGTGCAAATTTGTGTTAGAATGTTTTAGAATCTTATCACGAGTCAGTCATGTATCATTAAGCTTTTTCATAGTTATCTGAATGAGGATTTCTCGATCAGAATTTATAAATATATATATATATATGTACAATAAATATCACAAAAATCACTTGATACGTCAAGCTTGATAGGCAACAAAATGCGAACAATTAAATAGTCGCCAATTAACACCCACTAACACAGAGTGAGTTTAGCAAATTGTTTCGAGGATAGAATATTACAATGGACCCTCCATAATCCGGACCACAGTAAACTGTACATCTTTAATCAAGACCCTTCATATCACGAAATCAAATTTGTTAATAACCGTGTCTAAAGATAAAACCCTTTCCAATCCGAATACATTCCTAACCCGGGTTCTTCCCCAAGTCCGGATAAGTCCGGATTAGAGAAGCAGCACTGAAATTGTAATTGCGTTATATGATTAGTAATTGTGTAAATCTGAGCGGTCGTTTGGGTCATATAATATATGATTTAAAGAAATATAACCACAATGCTGACAATTACAATTTGGTTACAAACATGTGCCTACGTGAAACATTGTACGCGTATATTTGTATACAGAAAAAATACATAAAAAATAGTCAGTGAAAAAGACAAAATGTCGGCTGAAATGTATTTATAAATCGTCAAACGGTTCAGTCCCGTACTTACACATGGCTAAGACATGGCGGTTAATAGCTGCTGTAAATCATGTAATTAAATTAATGACAGTAATATTAATATATCAAGCTACGTTTCAGAATACAGTACATTTTCGGAATGTTAAACTACACGCGGTCTGTGACCACTCCTGGGATGAATATTTTTAGCACGGAAATACCTCACAGAGAACCAGTTCAATAGTCAGACCACATCATCATGTAGGCCACTTATTCTAGGACCGGCTGATAATATATCTTCTATATTTCAACCTGATTATGAGACCACCTCAGTATCAAGTCATTTCATTTTTATAACCACCTATTTTCCGTCCGGGTTTTTCTATATTTCGAATTAATAATGATTTTTCCTCAATATTGAGACCGTGTTTGGCCAAAAATGGTCATTTAATTATGATAATAATCACTGGTTTTATGACAATTAATGACAAATAACGGTAAAGACAAACAAATAAATCCACTAATACTACGTATATGTATGTAAATGAAACAAGCAATGCATTGTCATAAAAAACACCTGTGTATTAGTAACTAACTGTAGAATGAATAAACTGATTGGCTTTTGTAAATATTATTTTGACGAATGTGGGCGTTTTATTGGGTGATTTAAATTTAACTATTCAAAATTGAGCAATGGAATTGCTGTATTCGTAACCAGGTCTCTAAGTCAACATTTTTTTCAACAGATGCTCTTTCCGATGCTTTCAATATTTAGTACTAAGTAGGTACCGTTTCTTACATGATTCATATAAAAATCCTAAACGTTTAGTTTTAATGTGGCTAAAGCACAACGCCCAAGTGATCGGAACACCTTGGTGGTTCTTTTATAATTTACGGAAGATACGGACATACCCGTAGTTTACCGATTGGGTTATCTTGCTCAGTCATCTAACTTAGTCATACGCAGCACTTCTTACATACGACGCACAATGCACATAAACGTATAATTTGATTACGTATAAAAATATAATATGGCATTTCTACGATGTCACAAAATATCACATATTTGTTATTTATATAAGTTATAATCTTTGGGAGTAAGCATCTTCCCCATCAACTCCCTCAGCCCCTGCTTGGCTCGACACATCGACCCCTGAACTGCTCGATTTCTCACTCAATGTTTCCTTTTCTTTCTTATGCAGTTGTAAAGTCGGTTGGTTGCCTCGTTTTGAATATTTCTTCAGACCGGCTGAAAATTCCGACTGTTCTTTCGCTACTTCCTCGTCATAGGAATAATAGGCATTGTTTCCGTACCAGTTCGGTTCAGACGCCTTTCTTTGCATTTGTTCTTCGAAGCCAACATTTTCAAGATCTGCTCTAGAGGGGTGAGAACCGAGCTGTTTAAAAAGATAAACGTAAAATAAATAAAAACAATAAAACTAGAGAAATTATTTAAATTTCGCGAGTTTTGATTAGACACCGGAAGTATAAAAACAAATAGAATGGAATGGTAACCCGGTTTCCGTACCATATCATAGTGCACCTAAGTCTCTGTACTGAGTTGATGGGAAGCAGACAAAAGAAGGGATGAAAGGTATCAAAGGCGATAACCAAAGACTATTGCAATGTATTGATATGGAATGTCAATTGTTGTTAGTGGGCGGATTTCACATTGGCTATCGGTCATCGACATATCTCGGCTCTGTCAGCCTAATTTTATTAGATTACTAGTGACTGTTGTATCATCCATTGTATGTTTTGACGTAATACTATATAAACCTGAAAATTGAGAAAACGGGAAACAAGGCTAAAGTTATTTTAATTACGTTTAGTTTGACTATTGGTTCAAAGTTCAATCGTGTAAAAACAGTGAAATTTGTTCTTTGCGAGAAATTCAATGTAGAACTAGTTTATCATAGTTCTATAAGCGACCACCGCTAAGGAATTTAAAGTGGATGAAAGAGAGAAGGGAGATCACAGTGAAGAAGACTGGTAGAGATAACGAAGTAGAATGTTGTTTGAATTGGAATCCGCTGTGTAGAAGACTTGACGTAAAAGGATGGTCAGTACATCGGAAGCTGGATGGAAGGGAGATCACTGAGTATGACGTGGTTAGAAAGGGAGACAACTGCAGGAGAGTTTTATGAATAAACTGGTTCCCGTGAACTCTGGCTGTACAGAGACTTTGGTGCACAGCAACATGGAAAGGGGACCAGTTTATTTGATGAACCACTGCTATAGATGACAATGTTATGACAAAATGACGGAAATCATTAATGGAAAACATGAACAAAGGACTAAAATACTAATACAGTGCAACCTCTCTAAAGCAACACCCTTTGGGAGAAGCAAAATTATGTTGTTGTTGAGAAGTTGTTGCTCTAGAGAGATTAAATGAATAGTTAAATCGCGCAGAGGGAAAAATCATGCTGTTGTTGAAGGGAGGTCGTTGCTCAAGAGAGGACCGCTCCGGAGAGGTTGCACTGTACATAAAACGAATACAAAAATAAAAATACGAAATCAGACACTACCTTAAACATTGGCTTTCCTTCCCTGTATCTACGTTTAGCTCGGGTAACTAGGGGGATAACTACAGCAAAGAAGATCACACACAGCACGAGAACTCCGGCAAACACGGCTGGCACAGCAGGGTATGAGCTGGTATCGACTTCAGGTCTATCAATGTATATGATGAAAGGTAGCGGGTTCGAAACAGCGACGCCATTTTCATCAGCTAAATACACCTAAAAATGTAAAATACATCCACTGTTAAATTGAGATCAAAGACCGTAAGAAGGAGTGAAGGAATCTGGTCACAAGGCTATAAAACTTGAGTTGAGAACAGTCTCCGAGGTCAGATCTCAATTCCATTCTTAAAGTATTATGGTTGAAAAGATAAAGATGTCTAATGTTTAAATACAAACTCAGGTCAGTCATGCTGTCAGAATAATGTATCATTTGAACTTTATAGTTGTACTTGGCCTAGCCCCCCCACCACAGGCTTTAAATTTACACTTTATTTATCAGATTTCGACTTAAATCCAACAGTTTAACCAGGAAGTAGAAAAGACCCAAGTTTCAAAATTTATAAAAACATTTCAGTTGTTGATCATTAGGTAAAGAAAATGCAGACATTAATGAAAACAATTCTTGTTGAGTCCCCCGCTTTGTGTTGTTTGTTTTCATGTGACATATTGTCACTGGGGTTTAACGCCGTTTTTCAGTTATATACGGCGACCGATTCACCTAACTAGTTTTCCTGGACTGTATACTAACCAGTACTAACTTATTTTTCCATATGGAGCCGGCAATTTCTCCGCATATGGAGGAACATCGACATTTTTGTCAAATTTTCACAGAAAGGTATAACCTGCCGCGACCGGGATTCGAAACCGGATCTCCGGATTACAAGTCCAGCGCACTAACCACTGGGCCACGGCCGCGGCTCCCGCGCTTTGAAGAGACAAGTCTAGAAAATTTCTATTACTAAGTCTTGATTGTGCTAAGACGGAAGTTCTTAAACATAATCATCTTCTTCATCGTATATCATAGATATTACCATTAGCTGCTGACAAAAGATCCCTAAAATAATCTATTGGATATGACAGTTAAGGAGTAGCAAGGTTTTAAGCATAAAATTGCTGTCTCAGCTAAAAATACGTCTATGAAAAACGGGGAACAATATACGCATGAACATTAAAATAATACAAACATGTAATTTAACAAACTTACATAGAATTCTATGATATTAACATTGCTGTTCCTTAAGTGATCAGTGGTGTTAACTTTGACGTAGTGGTCTAGCGGATCAACATAAAATGTGTCAGTATCCATGACAACGATGAGCAGATTTTGAGTACCGGCCTGGGAAGGTTCTCTCAAATGTTCAGGCTGGAAATCGTGTGATATGGCGAACACGGATCGCTTTTTTCTAGCCGCCACGTATTCGTCATTAACACTTCTCTTATTCACTAATGGATGAACGGAGTCCTTCGCCAAATGTGTTATGTGTATGCTATGACCATGTGGATGTATTCCTCTGCGAGAACCAGACATGTGTCCGGAAGACCCTGACCCAGACTCCGGCTTTGTTGCGCTATTTGTGATATGAACGCTGTGGGTACTTCCGGTCTGGGATCGAGGTTCTGGTCGAGTGTTGGTCGTAACGACGGTAACATCTTCGCTTGTCCACATTGCATTTTGTTGATCTGCGGTTGTAGTATCTTTGGAACTTCCGGATTGTCTGGTATTTGGACTTCCAGTCAAACGGGCTGTGAACGTTTGTCCACTGTGACTTAATGTTATTGGGTTTGCTGAAACAAATAAATTAATACAGTCACCTCACTCAGTTATCATCTCAATACTAAGTATGTTTTATGTGACTTATTGTCACTGGGGTTTAACGCCGTTTTTCAACAATTTTTCAGTTATTGTCACTGGGGTTTAACGCCGTTTTTCAACAATTTTTCAGTTATATACGGCGACTGGTTCGTCTAACCAGTTTTCCTGGACTGTATACTAGCCAGTTCTAACTTACCCTTCCTCAAGGAGCCGGCAACCTCTCCACATATGGAGAAAAATCGATAATTTTGCCAAATTTTCATAGAAGGGTACAGGCTATAACCTGCCGCGACCGGGATTCGGGTTACAAGTCCAGCGCACTATCCACTGGACCACAGCCGCGGCCCTCAATACTAGGAACTCCTCTTTATATAGAATGAACTAAATATTATTGACATTTATTTAAGCTACACCAAATTCCATACTTTACAAAGTATAAATAAAATCAACCTTGATGAACAGCATTTAATCTATGGCTTGACGTTTTGAACTTTTTCATGATCATTATTTTTATGAAAACTGAGTTGCCTCCCCTTTAAATGGATTACATTTATATGACAATGTTATACGTAACAGAGAGTAGAAACAAGAAGAACGAATGATTATTAACATACTGTCTATACTTTCCTCTGACGCATGTTATATGTCTACATTATTTATGTATTCAAAACCCACAAAATTTAGCTATTTCTTCAAATGATATGCGAAGTTAAAACCTCGGTATATCCATTAGACAACCTTGAGACAATTATTCATTTCTCAAATATTTAGATTTTATCATCATAAGACTTTTAAATAAAAAAACCGCGACATTTGAGATCCGACGAACAAATCTTTAGAACGAGAAATTTCATCGACTGTGTGTGTAGAATTTAAAATTAATTGAAAAGCACAGACGGCATGACTCGGTGTTCGTGTTTTATAGAATAATTTTGTCTGCTCATGAAATGCATTCTAATGTTTCTTGTTTGTTCGTGCTGTTCTCCAATGTTTGTTGTTTTTGTTTTGTGTTGACCATGTCCGAGTCACCGGAAATATGAAGATACATTCTTGACTAGGGTGCGGCTTGAGGTGGACTTTTTTGTTTGTCTTTCACTTTTTCCTCATAAACACAAGCTTTCCAATTAGTCAAATTTCAGAACACTCAAAAATCAAAACATTCAAAAATCTCAGAACAATCATTCACTATAAAATCATACAGTTAATCTTACGTATTTAATGCGTCATTTTAAATCTCATATTAGCGGAATTCTAACGGCATACAACTCGCATTATTATTTAGCTGTTATTTTAAATGTTATTATCAACATGACCTTAAGCCACCAATTTCACCAGTCAGTGCCATTATTTCACGAATTGATTCAAACCTACTTTTTTCATTTTTACGTCACCTTTTATTTTCTCGTAGTTAAAAATGAAGGCGTATACCGTAAACCGAGGTTACATTCAATTCGGATATTGCGAAATTTCGGATAAAGTGACGTCATTTTTCCTTGACCTTGCCTATTTTACTTCAATGTAAAGGGTGCAGTGAAATACAGATACAGTGAAGTAATTATTCCGGTCATCAGGTTTTCACTAAAGCTGAGTTCTACTGTACTTGTTTTGTAGATAGTGAGTGTTTATTAATATAAAATGTCAATGTATTTGAAATTCATAGACCCTACATGTAATTAATCTTATTTCTTGACGCACTCTAATCTTGAGTATTGATTTTATATCGAAGATTATAATTATTTTCTGACTTTGTTTCAAATCCATCAATTTCTCAACATGTAAATATCTAGTTCAAATGGCTCTTATCATTGGTATAATGTACACTGTTTTTTCTGAGCCGTCTTGAAGGAATTAAACAAGTAGATACATAAAAGGCCCAGTGCTTTTGAAAATAGGGCCATACGAAATCTTATCTATGTTTTGCGTCCGCAGACGGAACGGTTTAATAAAAAAAAAATTGCAATATTGAATATTTGATCATTTGAAATGCTTTTATTGAACCATTACAAGCTAGAATGACTTGCTTTGTATCAATACGCCTTCCGGTCGTCAAAATCTATCAATATGCTTTTGTTTTGATTTAAAAAATGAAACACATTTATTCCCTCTGTGTGACTGTTTGAGCTTTTGATAGAAGCTAATATTTTGGGGCAATTAAGCAGGAAATTTGTGTTTTATCCTGAGTTACATGTTTTTTTTCGGATAGCTAGATAGGTTTTTGAACCTCGATGTTACGCTAAACATAGACACGATTTGGTATGGCTTAGTTTACGTCCTAGACGTTGACGCCTACGATTGAATACACAGTATGTAATGATCGTAATCCGATACGCAATCTACGGTGTTAACCTGTTATATTTGCTCTAGGCGACATTTTGTTGTCATAAATACATGTTTCTGGACTTGCGATGTCGACATCTTGTCAAATGGACACACGTGTGTTCAAGGGAACATAAATCATTTGCGTTACTCGTCATTATATAATAACATCATCTTCACAATTTATGATATGAAACCCTTTTCCGGCTTTATTTTTCTATGTTTGCTTTAAACGTCTGTAGGTCATTTTTAGATGACCACATGGTGACCACAATATTTAAGCATTATGTTTATATTTTGCGGTTAATTTTCACGACACTGATATTTGATGATTATAAATAATACCAAAATATGGTAAATAAGGATGTTTCTGTTAAACACAACAAATAGGAAAAGACAAATAAACATATAAAGGCGATCTGTCTTATTGTTTGCTTAATTATCCATAATCACGTGGTACGTTGTGGCGAAAGATTTCTTTACCGTCAGGGGAGGTAATCGTTGCCACAGGAAACGTATACAAATTAGTGAACGAAATTTACCCATTGATTTTATTACACTCACACCTTAATTCTGTCCTATTCACCATGATTCAGAATAACCTAGGTAACGTGAATTTTGACGTGTAACTAATAGATACATTATATATATAATCGTACATTCATTACCCTGAGGGCAACCTGACTTATTTTCAAGGGAAGTTAAAACGATTTACATGTATATGAGAGAAAGTAATGTATTAACAATCCATGAAGTACATTTGAATTCAAAAACATCAACGTGTTTCATAACATAGCTTATATAAAACGTACATGACGAAACTTACACAACCGATATTTTATGATTAAGCATAAAACGCATTTTCCCCACATATTTTAACAAATCTATGTTAAACACGCAGCGTGTACTTATACATAATCATTGATAAAAACATATTCATATAATAAAATGTTTTTAAACAATTGTTACTCTTAATTCAGTGCATAAATCTTGACCCCCCTCCCCCCAAAAATAATGAATGTCTGGGCCCAGTTTCAAGAAAAAAACTTAAGTTTGAGCACACTTTTTTCAAATTCAAATAGCAGGTGTTAAAATATATTATAGGTTTACTATTGGATCTTGGTGAGTACTACTGGTGCCAGTTGAAAAGATAGACAAACATAACATTGATTTTCATGGAAAATAGTATCTAAAAAGAATAAAAACACTTGAGCAAAAAACTTAAGTCTGTTATAACGTGCTGAAGTAAAAAATTAATTTAGCAGGATAATTCTATGTTTTCAACACAAATTTTTGACTTAGAGTTATAATTTTGCAAGAAATACACTGCTTTTCAAAGAAAATAAGGTAAAAACAATACAAATATAGTCATAAAATACTTTCAAAATAGTGTGCTCAAACTTAAGTTTTTTCCTGAAACTGGGGCCTGTATTTCAAAATACATCTAATAACCATGCGTGACAGTTTATTTTAATTGTGATGCAAGGGAGACAACTCTATTTAGTTTCTATATGGTTTCATTTTAGTTACCTTGAGTTATCCTTTGGTGTGTGCTAGTTAATTCCGCTGGGGGTGTACTTTTAAACTGAAAAAAAAACGTCATAGGTAAGTGTAAAAGTATAAAATTCACACTGTTGAATTGTTTAAAAACAAAAAAAACTGTTTCTAATTAAACTCTTTAATTTCCTCTGAAGTTTCAACCGTGTTTCTTTCGCGACAAATTATAAAAATAGCATAAAAATAAACGTCATCATAATTCTCTCAAATGCTGCTTTGACATGTTAATTTGCCGTAATAGCTAATAGAAGATTCAGTTAAATGAAAGAACTAATAGTTCAACACATCTTGGCTGACTGATTGATTGACTGATTGACTGATTGATTGATTGATTTGTTCTGGTAATTTACAACTTATATCGCCAATATTAACCGCCGTAAGCGATGTTACATGTATCTTTTTCTTCACATAAACTTTATCTTTACCTTTTGATTTCTGCTTGTTGATATGATCACCTTCAAGAATTCTTCTCTGTCTTCAATAATTTCACCCTCAGTTATTTCCACAACGTCAGCCATCACTTTCGTTCCCTTTTCAGCATCATGTGCGATGTGACCGGACAGAACGTCATTTTCAGCGGACAGAGCATATTCGTAAGGGATCGTCCGAAATCTCGCTTCTGTAATTTGATACGAAAAATGAGTGAGACAGGAACAATAAAATTCTATCAGTTTTTATTTATATTTTTCGTCCCTTGAAAACCACTTACATACCAGTTTATATGCTTGGTAACTTCTGGCACATTATTACACTACAGGTTCACAAAGTGCCTAAGAGACAGAGAGGGAAAGATGGTTTATCTAAGCATTGCGATCAAGGCGTTGAAACTGTAATCAAATGGACCGAAACAAAGGGTACATACAATATACAAAACAAAGCAATACAACATAACGCAAACAATTCTCAATGCGACAGCCAGCACATAGCAAAACAACACATAGCAGAACAGTACATCACTGCACGTCATGGTACGGTACGGTATGCCACGGCACGACATATCACGTGCTGCACGGACAAGACGGAAGGACAAGTACAAAACAATTTCCTGTATTCACAAATTTCAACGATTAAAAATGAGAATGTTACTTACTATCTGCGCATTTAATCGAGATTCGATTGAAAGTAACAAAAATTGTTAATCAGCTGTAAATAACATGGGCTGCTGTCTTATAAATAAAAAAAAACTTGTATATTAATAGAGCTACGGCCCTGGCTAACCCCCAGAAAAGGTGACATATTTGTTATCAATTAATATTCCTAAGGTTGTCCAGATAGACAGATACAGTAAGTGCGGGTGCATAAACTTGTTAGATATGAGCATTGGTTTATCAGTAAGAAAACTACGAGTTGAGACACACTTGAACTGAGGTTGAGATTATGAACTGAATTAGTAAAAAAAACACGCATGTATAAAACATGCAACAAAACTTTTTGGCTTTAATTCAGACATTTGTAATGTCTGTCATTGTAATACGTCTGTGATTCATCATGGCCTTTGCTTTCCTGTTGACCTTTTCACCATTAGCCCAGGTTCAACTATATAATATGTATATGACAGCCAGGCAAATGGTGTGGGTCGTCCCAACAAAAAACAACCCCCCACAATTCGCAAGGGGTACTGCTTTAGCTATGAGTAACACGAGCATACAACATGGTAGAATATACATTATAAGTTTCATGAATGCATTTCATCTCTAATCTATATTCAAGCATCATGTTTGGAAGTTGGCAGTTGCTTTCAAATCGAGAATGTTCATGTTTAGTGCTGGTGGGTAACCCGGGGCTGTGTTAAGGTGAAATACCAACTATGCACAATAAAAATTCTACAGATACAAGTATTTTACCCTAATACAGAATACAAACGCATTGTTAAGAATTAAGATTACAACACATTAATTGTTTGTTTGTCGACCTTCCGTAAGCTAGCCGCACAGCTTCATTACATGTGAAATTTGTCTTGTCCGTGTGGTATTTGAGGCGATTAATAGTCAGAGACCGGAATCACTCGACCACTTAGGTCCGTATGAACAATTTTCTTGCTATTTCGCAAAACAAACGTTTATATTTTTTTAGCATTTAAAAGCGTATTGGACTTTGCCGATAAGAAATCTTTGCCGAAAAGAATCGCGTTGAAAACATTTTCTAAAAACTCGAATACATGAGGGGTAGATATTTATAACAAAATACTATCCGATACTTCACTTTGTCAATACAAACGGACTGTTTTCTATTATTCCGAGACCGGTGCCTATTGCAACTGGAACTTTGTATGGTATAATGGTTTAAAATTGCATTTTTATTGTAATATTCCTTACATGCCGCATTTTTACCGAAGAATGGCAAGTTTTAACATTCAGTAATGCAGTTGTTTTTAATCGTGTAAGCTGAAATTTACTTGTGTAATTTGGGAGACCAATTTTGACGACACTAAAAGTACGAAAGAGCCTTGTTATGTAAAATTGTATCTTAAATAATAAACAATGTATCAAGAATACTGGATATTCGAATTTTATAGAAATAAACAGACATGTAGAATGTTTTTAATTTTGCTGGGATTTTTGACTAACAATGGCGGCGAACATTGATTACTTTTATCAAGTAATATCATAACAAAATATGAATTGATATTTACCTGCCAAGGAGTTTAATCCAAAAACTAGCAGACTAAGTGTAACTACCCTGAATAACATGGTTGTGTAGTAGATTTGGAATCCTCACTGTTAATAACAAGCTTTGACGAACACCGAAGCACAGTTAAATGTCCGCGTTATCACAGCTATTTAGTTTATTACAAAATACGATGAAATATCACCGTATCTCCACGACCCGTGCAAGTTTTTACTCCAAAAATAAACAGATTTGTAGCTCCGAGCTGAGTGATCGTTTAGAGCGTATTGAGTGTAACCAGCTGCTTACAAGTCCTGCTTACAAAATAATTATTCTTGTAGAGGTTTAGTCAGAATAATGAAGGACTTCTGCGCAAAAATGTGTCCTGTCAAAAATGCGCAATAACTTGTTATGTCCACTGCGTACTGTTTTATTTCTTGCGCTTTCTGTTGGATTTTTTTTTGTTTCCCTGTGAAGTTGAATCCTTGATTTTTTCTCCTGAGTTACCGAGTGTTTTTAAATTATTCAATCACCAGTTTATCACAGATTCTACATGCACTCTTGTTCAATTAAACGTATAGTGCACAAGTGGTTATTTAATAAAACTTCCAAACGTCGTGTCTTGCTAAAAGCATTTGAACATCAGAATGTTTTTGAAATCACTGTGTTCAAACTGTCCTTTAAGTGTATTTTAATTTTGAAACAAACTATTTCAAAATCTCAAATATATGCTCGTATTTTATCTATTCAGAAATGAAAATTGTATGTCGATGAATGATTCAATCCATCAATTGTTTCAGCGTTTAAATAATGATAAATATTTACTTAAACCCATAACCCGAAAGTCCACCTCACAAATGTTAATAAATAAATAATGTTTAAGTTTCATATATCCAAATCGTTATCAAAATAGATCTAAACCTTGGTCGAGGTACGTAATCACTAATTTAATAGATTTCAAAGTTAACTCGGAGCTGACGAACAATTTTCTTTATTTGATTATAAGAAGTATGTTGAAAGACGTTCCTGCATGGTAAAAATATAAAAAAAATATATATAATCACGCCTAAATACAGAATAAATCCATCAAATTAACATATGAATGTTGCTAAATGTTCCGTAGCATGTTTACCCCTCCAAGATACAGGATACAACTCTGTCGGTGTTAATATCAAATGTTAGTAATATGATTTTACGTTGCTGATTTAATCCACAAAAATGTTCCTCAGATTTTGTATTAATGATTAAATCCGGTTCTCAATTTTACCACTTTGTTTTTTTGTTTGGTCCTTGTGAAGTGTGTACACCCTATTTCCAACTGAAACAATAATTCAGGATTTCAAACGACTTTTTCTGGTTTTTAATTAATATTTTCATATGATTCATTATTCATTCATCCAAATTTCTGAGTAACATTTTGTGTCTCCTCAGAGTACTTCCGGTTAGAAAAGTTTAAATCCCCTGAATCCCCTTCAACAAGTACACGTATATCGTTACTGAATATTTCAATATATTACTTCTAAATCCAAATTTGTATTTTTCAAATGTTAAATTTAATATTTACCATTGATGGTAACTAAATTACACACTCTTTGACGCGTAATAATCACACTCGTTAAAGTTTCATTCATAAATCACTTTAAACTTTTAATTATTCAATTGACCTCCCGCTCAAAAAAAAAATTCTGTAACTCCTAAGAGCGTGAACTTTATTCATTACCTAACTCTGATTAAATTATTGAATTTCGTTTTAATTAATGTTGTAAACCCGTCACCACCATTTCCGGTACAGTGTTGAGATCCCGTCAATGAGTGTATTCTGTATCCCTAGGGGCAAATAAAAGGGATAGACAAGTTGTTGTACATAACTGTTAGTCATGAAATAGAAAGTTAAATTTCCTCATTAAATGTGTATATAACCATACATACATGTACTGATATTAGTGAATGGACAAGGTCTGAATTAAAGACACGTTTTCTGACTCAGACTTACGACCCACTCCCCGACACACCCTTAGTTTCCGCTTACATAAAGTTACATTGTATTATCATCAGTACCATAACTTGCTCCGGTCTAATTTTTCATGTCTTTTTCCCGTAAATTTAGACCCATATATTGTAATATATAAGTTAGGTGTTCTTTGAAATTGTTGACGTGTTTGCATATGCTGTCATCAATGTTAATTTTCATAACTATATAATTATACGGTATTGCATCCAATAGGTCTGTGATCTTTGTCACAAAACATGCACTCACGGTAAAACCACGGTATCAATATCAACTTTCTCACCAAATTATTTCTTTGGTATCAAAATATCAACTTGAAATTAAGAGGAAATATTTTTTAAAAAAACTGTCAAAAATCAGTGGTTGTTATAACAAGGTTGTAAGTAAGGTTATCTAAGTAAGGTTTTTCTATTTGTACAAACACATGTATGTTAATCCATTGGGCTCAAGTATTACAAATTTGCGAGCTATGTAATTAAGCATATATTTTCTCTACATTAATTACATAATGAGGTCATTTATTGATAGATCATCTGTTGTATACATTTACATCGCATGAATACAGTCAAACCAGTGAACGAAGGCAAATCACAGGAAAATACAGACACAAGAAGCCCTTGTTGACAAGTGGCCTTTATTCGGAGGTCAGTAAGTTCCATTTGAATTCTTTATTATATACATGTACCAAAATGTAGTTTAGTGTTTTTATCATCATCATCATTATTAGTATTAGTATCAAGATGATTTTTATCTTCATCACCATTAACGTCGTCGTCATCGCAATCAAGAAAGTGTTTAAATAAATTGATCGCATATTTTATACTAAACCTCAAAAATGTCTTCACTTCCTGACATTGAAGTACAGTCAAACTTGTGAACAAAGGCCACCGTTAGGAAAGACAAAATGTTGCCTTTATTGACAGGTGGCCTTTATTCGGAGGACAGTTTCTTCTAAATAATCAGTGACGGTTTTCAACGAATGACCTTTATTCACAGGGTGATCTTTATTCGCAGGTGGGCGCAAACACAGGTTTGACTGTAGATTTCTTTACGTACTAACATTGAAGTTAATAGATTTTTTAGCTGCCACTCCCACAAAAACGCACATGTTGTTCAAAACATCGTAATTAATACATACAGTCCAACGTGAGTAAAAGACCATCCGCATAAAAAGGCCACCTTGTGAATAATTTTTGCTGTTTAATCAACCTTTATTGGTATTGATATTAAATTAACGCACGGACAGACGCCAACTGTACATAAATGCCATATTTCATCTTCACATCCGGTGATCTTTGTTTATATGTTTGACTAAACAAGTTTACACTCATATATACGTACGTATGTATGTATTTTATACGTTGCCTAATTCACCAAACACCTGGGGGTAAAGATGTCAACGTTTTATTCAAACTTTACGTTGATAGCATAGTCTCTCATGTGGGCAACATATACAAATTGATCAATGTTTCAAACCAATAACACTATATATTATGTTATCCAATCAAAATCATTGATTTTGCGAAAAATACAAACACTTCCGAGCAATGACCGCGTATTCTACGTAACCTGGTCATAAAAGCTATGACTAATCTATTATAAATGCTGACTGGTTCATCATATTTACTTCGTTTGTTTGACAAAGGGTGTGTAAGAAATATGTTAAATCCATACCGACATCATACATTCAAATATGTAGATTGTTTTTTTAAACCGATTTTACTCAGTTTAAATTCATTTCGAAATATTAATCGAGTGATTTTGACTTTAAAATATATACGATTTTGATTAGATGACTGATAAGCTTGTTTGTGCTAAAAATCTGACATTGAGACCATACCTGGGACAAAAAACTCAGTTTTAATCATAACGCGGTCTCATAATCAAGTGGAAATATGAATGCAATAAAACATTGACTTGTCTACCTCATAGGCGGCTAGCACGTTGAATGGATGGAGTATAAAGGTGTATTAGGTTTAAAATGGCCACACGGGCCAAAAACACATATTTTGGTCCGTGTGGCCATTTTAGCCCTAATACACCATTACACACCATTATACACCGCCCCTTCAACGTGCTAGTCCCCTATGGTCTACCAAACACGAAGGAAACATATTATTTATTCAAAATCTATGATTTGTTTTATCCTAATCAAACTTTTTCTCTTGGGTTTATTAACGTCTTACAAACAGTCAAGATTATTTAGCGAGTTTTCAGCTTTATAGGTGAAGGAAGGCCCCAGGAGTCACGTGGTTAGAACTACCCACATTCTATAAGGTGGCAGGACAACTTCATGAAAGCGGGGGCTACAGATTACTAATCAAACACCATGTAACCAGTCGTCCACGAACACTATACCCATTCCCCGGTCCTTTCTTTAATGCTAACTCACAACTTTTCACGTCAGAAGGGGATTACGTGCTCCATTAATACTGAATACAATATTCACTTATTTTCACTATACATCAGTTGTCACATGACGTTTTTCTAATGAGATGGTCCTAACATTGAAGTTGTAGCTGAGTGATGTTTGACAGTAGCAAAAACGAATCATCAGCAGTTTTACATCCTTTAATTCAGATATTCACACTTCGGGATTTCTGAACACCACATGTTTAAAAAATACACAAGAGAACCATTCTTAGCTATGAGGCTAGAAAAAATAGTCAGGTTAACTTCACAAAAAATAGGCACGATTGATCGTAAAAAAATCTTTTCTGCTTTTTTTCTTAACATGCCTTTCGTAGTTCGAAGGTATGCTGATCATCCCCAAATACTTTCGTACTTTAGATTTTGCTGTTAAAAAAATTAGGGTCAACGCCAATAAAATAGATTCAGCCGAGAAACCGGAAACAAGACTACTAATATTTTTCTGGTCTAATGCTATGACGGTATAATAACAGAATTATAATTCTGGTCACGTCCGTGTTGAGTTTATTGGGGGTTAAAGCAAACAGTGTTCGTTTGCAATCCGGATGCATATCCTAGTGCGTATTTTATGAAGTTTCTATCCGATATTTTTTTGTACTGAAGGAAGTCACGAATCATCCATCAATGGTGTAAGCAAATAATTGCGAAAAAAATGCACAAAATTTCGCTAGATTAATCACGTGACTTTTTACTTCAAAACTTCCTGAATTAAACATAATCAACAGCTTTGCGAACTGAATCATTGATTGGCTGGACCAAATATGCATAATATTATATTTTTCGTTTAACGTCATTCATTCGTCGACTTCCTAGAACGGATCAATTGAATGTGATTTAAATTACAAAAAAAATAAAACACGGAAATTTATTCAGGCAAAATTAATTCTGTAATTTTCGCCGTACTGAAAATTTAATTAGAAAATCAGAAAAAAATAAATTACTTGCCTACCTCTTATAAATAAGTCCGTATTTTCGGAATCATAATCAGAAAGAGGAAGAAATTTCTATATTTAATCGTTCTCCACGATGCATATCTATTACGCAATTATTTTCCGTACTGCTATTTTGAGAAAATGTTACACGGGATCTAATTAAAATCTTGTACCTTCAAACTTACTTAGCGACTTTCGTTAAAAAGGCTACAACTACTTCGTTATAACGATATCTTTATATCGGACCAATTTATGCTATTTTATCGAGGCTTTAAATTGATAACGAGACCCATCAGAAAACCGAAAACCTGTACATAAAAAATCCTTTATAGTCCTTGACTATAACCGTGTTCTACTGTATTTGTTGCGAAATGAAAAGAGTTTCCAGATTCTGAATAATTTACAATACATCTAAAGTTACGTCCACTTAGTTCAGTGTACATGTATGCATAAATTTCAGACGATTATTTAAGACAGTAAGGGTCACTTATTTCAAATTTTGTGAAGAAATTTTATATCTTCATCTACAGCGTAATCCCCGTTGCTACATCAGTCTTAAGTACAAACAGGAATGTTCAATATCGCCAAGTTTTTGAAATTCTTTTTCAAATATTGTCCGGAGTAATTATGTGACGGTCATGTACATGTATGTTATCGTGATAATGATTGTAGACACGGAGAAGACGTTATGTTAACTGCCTAACAAAAAATGCCGGAATTTCACCGTAGGTCCAATAACAAGATAATACATGTGATAATTTACATAGTGGCAATAAGCCAGGCGTATGGTGTTCTGTTTGAAACATCATATCTCCATGGCTTCACGTTTTCGACTTTCGAATTTTCATTATGCATTCTATCGACATTTCATCGCGGTAGTTCAATGGTTGTATTTTAACATTGCTTTTCGTCTTTTCAGTTATTGTGTTGACATTCCGTAATGATACTTTCGATGATTGTGATGAGTGGGGGGAAATTTAAAATGCAATGGTTTAAACAGCATAGAATAATAATTCTTAATAAGAAAAATAGCATTTGGTTAGCATTATGCCATTTGTAGGGAAAAGCGATAAAATCAAATGTTTGTCTTTTGTGCATATGCAGAGTTAGTTTTCAGGTTTTGGTAATTTTTCCTAAAGTTTAAAATTCTAAGAATTAAATTTCAAACATCTATCAACTAGCCTTTGCATGCAGTTACTCGACTCAAACTTTTAACAGCAGGTAGATAGTGGGTAGGCATTTTTTATTAACATAATACACTTGTACCGAAAAAAAGCTGAATAATTAATGAAAAAATGTTTTTTCTCAAAATCTCAGAAAAGTATTTTTGGGTCAGGGAATTTTAGGATGAATCGGTTGCGTAACTGCAAACCAACATTTTTTACGGATGGCCCTGTGAGGTGGCTTTGAACTGGATTCCGACCGCGTCCAGATATTCGTCCAAAAAGTCAGATATGTAATCAGGTTTCGCAACATTGGAGCATTCCAAAGTAGTGAAAATAGATGAATAGTAGCTTAAACAACAACACGCTTCTTCTGAGGATGAGTTTACATATTATTAAAAAAAGATCTTGCACATTGTACGATGCAAGATCTCCGGAGTGGCCCTCTCTTGAGCAATAACCTCCCTTCAACGACAGCATGATTTTCCCATTGTACGAATTAACTATTAATTTAACTTCGCTAGAGCAACAAACGCTCAACAACAACATAATTTTGGAAGTTGTTTGGAGAGGTTGCACTGAACATGCGTTATTTTTATGAATGCGTTCCGGATTATTACCATTGTAAAACAAATTCTGTCCACTGAAAACACTGGTTTACTGTTTATTAAATACAATGTAGATGATATAGGTTATACACGTACGTAGATTATTCAAGTACATTTTGAAATACATGTGAGCTATTATCAGTAAGAATTAAGCCGTTATCAGACCTTAGCTGACTGCGTATCTAGCAACGAACACGTTGAAGATGTATGCAATATTTACATATTATTGCCGCGTCAGGGATAAACAGAAGTTTGAGTAACATATAACATTATTGTAAATAATGCTTTAATGTTGCGTTCTCATCACCCCGTATAGTCTATACTTCTTTTGTTTCTACCTCCCCCTCCGCCACCTCCCCCCCCCCGCCAGTCATGAGGCTCATAATGAATGCAACATTTAAATTCTACTGATGACTACATATGCCTACGTATAGTAATGAATGCTGGCTCAATAATGTTGCTCTATAGAAAATACAGCCTCCTCAAACAATCAATACATTTGCTGATTTCGTTTAATTTTGTTTTCGTAGGCATTAAATTGGATAAAATTGGCTATGTAGCTTTATTAGCATAATCTAATACTTATTGAATTAATAAATTGTATCTTCCCAAAGCAATCAAATACTGAGAGCAGAGGATATTTTATAAATATTCTATAGCTTAAACATATTGGTTATAAATCAGATTTTCTATCATATTTTAGCATACAGTGGAACTTCCTCATTCTGTATTTCTCTAATCTGTACCCTCTTACCCGCACCTCTCTAATTTGTAACTTCTTACCCGCACCTCTCTAATTTGTAACTTCTTACCCGCACCTCTCTAATTTGTAACTTCTTACCCGCACCTCTCTAATTTGTAACTTCTTACCCGCACCTCTCTAATTTGTAACTTCTTACCCGCACCTCTCTAATTTGTAACTTCTTACCCGCACCTCTCTAATTTGTAACTTCTTACCCGCACCTCTCTAATTTGTAACTTCTTACCTGCACCTCTCTAATTTGTAATCACCTATCTGTATTCCCTTTAATCTGTAACCACTTATCTGTACCCCTTTTAATCTGAAACCAATCATCTGTATCCCCTCTAATCTGAAACCACTTATCTGTACCCCTCTACTCTGTAACTTCATATCCGTGTTCCTCTAATCCAGGGATCATCTTAATATGCGCAAATCTGTCAGGAATTATTTTATCTTAAACAAGTGTCAAATAAAAATAATTTGTGATCAAATCTAGACGTATGGTTTGAATTACAAACATAGTAACTGCAGCTTACTCTAGTGAAGTTTTTCAGGAAGAACAGGACTGTTTTAAACTAAACTGCCTTGCTACCTATTGACAGTAAGGAAAGCAAGTCAGATATTCTATTGATTATTCTTGTATTTTGGCAGCGACAAAATGCTAAATGGCTGAAACGTTTACTATAATCATGATTTCTTGGTACTGTAAAAAATACTGATATGATAGCTATGTAATTCAGCAGTTATTTTCACAAAACCTCTGATAATGTGTTTTTTCTCAGATTTTCATCTCTTGCAAAATGAAGCAAAAACGGAAAAGCCTCAATCTTGTTTACATAGGAGGGTAATTTATTCAGCTAGACACTTTATAACTTTAAATATAAACTCTGAAATTTGATGTTTACGACTTAAATAAAGATCCCTTCATTTAAATGAAAGTTTGGCTAAGAAAACAGTTGAACATGTTTACATTAAAAAAATTAGCAACTTATTAATAAATAACACCTTGAGAAAAAGTAATAACAGACAAAGTCACATATTTCTAGTATTTATTGTTTCATAGAAATTTAAATATAGACTCTATACATTCACTGTATACAAAATAAATATATACACAATTTTACATTTCTCTGCAATGTTAGAAAAAATGCATTCAATCATAACTAGCTTAGATTCAAAACAAAATACTCAAATAAATAAATAAATAACTGCTACAAAACCAAAGCAGTTAAATAAAACATTTTAAGCACAATGCATACAACTAATTATACAATAATAATATCATTTATTATTCTTAATGGAAAGATTTTGATATTTTTTTCACACTGACAAATATTCACTAATGATAAACTGTTGTATACAGTTTAAAAAATGAATGCTGTAATGAAGCATAGCTACATATGTTCAATTAAAAAGTCAGATCCACTGTTTATCAGGACCTGACATAAATGGCCCCCTTACATTATCAAGCTGTCTTCATCTTTTCGATAGGTGACTGATTATTCAGGATAATGTAAATAGATAATTCAAATCAAGTAAAATGCACTTTTGATGATGAGACAGAGAAGGTCTCCAAATTGAGCTATTCCTGAAACTAATGACCCCCCCCCCAAAAAAAATAAATGTCATAGTAGTTAATATTTTAAAACACTATTACTCATCAAAACAGCTAATCATTAAAACTAAATCATAAATGTAAAATTTATGGATTCAACAATTTAACTTCTTAAGCATTTGTTTCAGAGTAAATTATTAAATTTTGTATACTTTGTAAGAATCTACTGATATAAACTAAGAATTACTTAAGAATATCACGTCATGTGAAGAAACAAGGGAGACAACTCTAACAACCAAAGATCAAACCAGTCAGAGTTAACTATCTGCATTCAACATTTTTACTAGCATATAAAACACTACAAATATTACTTTTGGATAATTTCCCCTTTCAAGTTGAATTCTATACTTTGTATTAATAATTTCTCTACAAATTCATTCAAAAAATTTAATTCTTAAAATATTCAAACAATTTTAAACAGTAATCATAAATTTGAAAAAATGATTATTCTTAACAGAAGATCTAGTAATTAAAATGCCGTACACTCATATCTACTGACAAATATATTCATATCAGGAACTTGCACAAATCCATGTACAAAATGGTCAAACCCTCCAAATTTTGCCATACACATACTTTTACTGTTTACATACATTTTCCCACAAAGAATACTTTAGTATCCGCTAAAAAGCTTAAATATCAACTTAACTAGATTTTCGTTAAAGTACGGTACCAGCTAAAAAAACACTGCATGTCGTAATGAGAAATAATATTCAAGACCAGTGATTTGGGTCCATACTATTGAAAGAGACAGTAACTTCCGCAGATTTATCGCTCAAATCCACAAAATATCAATTCTTTCGGCTTCTGTCCCAGACTCGGTTATGTTTGTATAAATCAAATGCTCCCCAGTTAGAAACTGTAGACAACTGTTCACTCGGGGCTGAGAGACCAGGTAGACTAAACGTAACACTTTCTTTCTGTCGGTCACTGGAATAAAATTCCATCAGATCTGGCTCCTTAAAATTCTGAAATATGAAAAAATCCAAAATTTAGATAAATGACGTTGTTCATCTTTCTAAAAATTGCACACGATATTGATATTGTTATATTTCATATAAGTATGGATAGTGTAGTAGATTAGATGACACGAATAATAAATGGAAATAAAACTGGAGAAAAAAATCATAAAAAGTGTAAAAAAAGTGTAAACATTATTTCATAATGAAGTATCTATCATCACATGGTATGTTGAAGCGTTTAATTAGCAACCCAAAAAGCTTAAGTGGCTTATCAGTAAATCAGTGGAAAATCAATGCTTTTTAGTACTGGTGTAGCATATTTAGTTGTAAAATCAATATTTTATGTTGTATCTTTTGTCTGTAAAAACCAAGTTAAAGCTGACAAAATTCTCTTTAATCCGATATAAATTTCAGTAAAGATAAGGATAAAAAGATTATTTAATGATAAGTTAATTTTCTATCACTTGTCATATCTGGTCCCTTGCTTGTTTATTGTAATTTAACAACATCTGTGCGACACCAATTGTTTTTGTCACTGAATGCGACCAGTACGGCATGTACGAATGTTAATATGTTTGGAGTCATTGGATAGGGATTTGAATGACCTTTATGATGATGCGATCAAAATTAAAATACGATGTTCCTGAGCTGAGAAAATAATCCCCAAAGTCAAACGCATTTAATGTACAACCAGGGGAGATAATCACTACCAAGAGTATTATATTAAGCTTTTCGTACTGGAATCCAATTTAAGGCCACAGTTTTTTTCATTTTTTTTGTTTATCAGAAGTTTGTTACGAAAAATTGGGGTTGAGGAGGGAAAAAATAGAACAACCAAATCATGCGATTGATATGGGGACTTCCGGCTTTTTGTGATGTCTGTGAAAACAACTGGACATGAGAATTAGTATATAACAAAAGTAACCAAACAATAAATAGCAATGTACATATAAATTATGCATTCCTCATTCTAGTCAAACTAGGTAAGACACTCTTGTTAACTGTAGTCTACAACAAATAATGAAGGACTTTTTTCAATAACAGAAGAAAAAATTTAAGTAAGTTCTGATTTTCAAGTCTTCATTTCTTTTTGTTTGATTTTATCAAAAACGTGGTTGGCAGGGCTGAGAAAAAAAATACAGTGGCCTAAGTTGGCAGAAGTTGTAATATCAAGAATTACTGATTTCTTACTTTGAACTTAGATTTGGGTAATTTAACTTGTTTTGCACGAAGAGTTTTCTGTTCTGCTGCCTGTTTACAAATCTCATCAGCTGGAACCTTTAAGTTCACTAGACCCGTGAATGCAGGACCCTCCGTGTTCACCAAACTAGCAACCTGTAAACGGTAGAGTGAGAACAATGGATTACATACAAAAGTGGTCAACCTTTCGCTCTACTGGTTACCTAGGTTAACAAAAATGGACTAAATCTATACCAACATCTTACTAGATTAGATACTGCAAGGCACCATTCTCTTAGCGATAAAATATTATTAAAATTCCTTCTAAATGAGATCAGAAATTTGTCAGACAAATTTTCCAACTTCAGACATATTGTCAAACGAATTAGCAAGAAGCTTCACAAAACCAACTATTTTACCTTTTCATTCATTTCGGCTTTAACTGAATCTGACAGCTGAAGTTTCCGTTTAAGAGCTGTCTCAATATCCACAGAAGATTCCTTCAACTTCTCAGCTTCCAACTTCATTCTTAGGGTCATGTTATATTCTGGACGAGCAAACATGTGTTCCTCACTACCAGCATATTCATCCAATGGGTTCTGGAAAAATGCCTGGAGTTTGTAAATTTACGTCTGTACTCATATATACTTATGATATCACATGTACAAGTATATAAGTTATATGTATATAAGTAATTCAAAGAAGTTGAAAGAATTTACTAACAAACTGAAGCAAATTCTGCAAAATCAATCAACATCCATAGACAGAATTATTTTAAATCATGTCACATACCTCAGTCATTATTTTGAGATTCAATTAGCAAAGGTGATATTCATCATTACAGGTTTTAATTCTAGACAAAAAGAAGTCACACAAAACTATGACGATGTCATCAGTTCACAAATTAGAGCATTTTCATACTTTTGTGGTAACAGTTTATTACTATCACAAGGTTTTTTCTCAGCATTTTGGGAACATGACCCGACCCCCAGAATTGGAAATTTTCGTGAATTTTGGACAAAATTGTGAAAAAAAGTCACACTGTATAAAAATAGTAGTGTACCTGTTACAAAAATACGTAATCAGTGATTTTTTCCTCATATTATTTGCACTCACTACTCTCAACCCCAAACATGTTGTAAAAATGGCGAAAAGTTTTTTCTCATTTGAACTGAGAATTTTCATCTTGCAACTGGGAAAAAAATACTTTTTGCAATTGGGAACGCGACCGAATATCTGTCATCAAAACAGCCCCCCAAAAAACCTGTGTCATGAATTATAGACATCAAATATTTAAATGAAATAAAAAAGCATCATTATCAATTCAATATTTGACAGAATCACAATTCTTTATTTTCAAATAAATTGACAAAACTTACTATAACTATTCAAATATATGTTACACATACATCATGTATACAACTTCATAAGAGTTTCAATACAAAACCTCGGAGGCAATATATTCTAAATATACTACTATTATTTCTTAGTGCTTAACTCAGGGTTTTTTTTAGGGCTTGGGGAAGACACTGGACGCTGGTCAAAAGGGGAAAAATCACGCGAAAGGGGAAATTTGGGGAAACTATCAAATATTGATACACTGTCACATAACCACAACCAATGTTTTCATGTATCCATGATTATGACAATAGCATTCAAAACAACAATATACAGGTCCATATCTTTGTCTTTTCTACATTTGAACAGGTCTAGCACACTTTCATAGTCTTGATCAGTTAGATTTTCTGGCCAAAGATTTATGCTCATGAGTGAATCGAGCGTCAATTGGCCTAGGGATGGAATCTTTAATCCCTACTGCAAAAAAGGAGTTTACCCGTTCAGCATGCTTTGCGTCAGATATCATATTTCTTAATTTCATCAATTGTGCGTCATTTTACCGGAAATGGAAACGTGCGCCTGCTTCCAGGCACCATAAGCATGGACATACGCATGCGTCACGGGCCGGGATCTAGTATTGGTTCCCGTCACTATGTATATCGTTAAAGTATCGCAGGTAATCAGCTCATTCGGATTGGTTCAGCAGACATCGTTATAAAGCTAGGGAATCCCGATAGGTTTGCTCAATCATTACAAAACAAACTCTACATAAAAATGCCGATAAACCTTGGTCTGATAGATATTTTGGCTGAATTAAATCTACTAAAACTGAAACTGCCTATTTTTGAATAGCTTCTAAGAGGAATTATGCATCCTAGCGAGGGGAAAAATGCTTCTTTGGGGGAAAAAATGTCGAGGGGAAGACACCGATTATCGGCGTCACTTTCTTAGTAAAAAAAACCCTGTTAACTCACATCTTTGAATGGGTATGTATATTCAGTGTCTCCAGGTGTGTACTGATTATCTCTAAAAACTTTTGCCTTCCTCTTCGTCCCAGTGCTCTCATGAACCCAACAAGATGCAATGTGGTCAACTTTATCAGATCCTTGACTGGCCGGTGCTTGTGACTTGTCATTCTTCTCCCTAACCACCTTCACAGTTTTCTGTAATTGTGTTTTAGGAATGCTTTGTGTAGAAGACTTTGTTCTTTTATCCTGAGAATTCTTAGAGTTTACAGCTCCATCAAATGCCCTATTATTGTCCATTTCACCTTGGGACTTAGATGATGGCTGTTTACAAGTACTACTATCACTTACATTGTATTTAACAGTTCGAGCAAAATCAGATTTATTACCACTTGATTCTTCACTAATATTAGTCAATTTCTCAATTTCAAAATCACAATCATCATCTTCATAAAGTTCTGGTTGATATGCCTTCACTGGTGATGATTTCTTATTCAATATTTTATCACTTGAATTAAGTTCTGCAAGAGAATCATCAATTTCAAATCTAACCTTCTGTTTTCTTCCTTTCTCAACATCTGGATGTGATTTAATGTCATCATCACAAGGTTTCATTGGTGTCAACTCCAAACCAGGATCTGGATTTGCATCTGGTTTTCTAAAAATATTATCATCATAATCTGGCGTGTCTCTCCTTACAGATGAGCTTTTAGGCCTCTGAGGTGTTACACACAAATCAGTGTCATACACGAATGATGTTGATTTTTGTTCTGGCTCAGGTGCTGGATGAATTAATGGCAAAGAATCCTCTTCTGAGGTTTGAGAAAAATCCCATCCTGGTGGAGGAAATTTAGTATGAGCTTTTCTTCCAGCATTGAATACCTCATACTGAGAAACTGCTCCATGAGACTTTGCTGGGGGTCCAGTTTGATAATTATGTGGGAGAGGCTCAGTACTTTGACATATAAAATGTGTGGCCATCTTTATACACTAGTCATTCCCACAAAGTTCAAAAATAGGTTTCATCTAAAATGCAAAATAAAATGTAGCCTGCATTATATTTCAGATTGAACGAAAACAATATAAAAATACAGTAATGGCTTTCAATCAATTAATTAGCACAGCGTAAAGTTTAATGCATTAATATTCACACATGAACGAAAAAAAAATATGCTAACTTAATGGGAGTTGGGTATTTGTTAATAGACTTAATGAATAGACATACTTAAACAATGAAAAACGTACTAAATCGACCACGATATATATCAGTAAACAGGTCTTTAATTATTTCGTTGAAATTAGCAAAATTAAATATATGTCTTTAATCCAATAACTTTATTGTGGCAGAAATGTCCGAAAATAATTTGTCCGAAAACTATGAAACCTAATTCAAGCTCAAGCTTGTTTTATATAAAAATGTAACGGTAATTAATAATAAAAAGAATGAGTTGATATCCGATTGACTTGCTAACATAACAATAATTAGATTAAAAAACGATGACAACGTGTACCTGTCATTTCAAACAATAGCTTTAAATAGGACTGCGGTTAATTCAAATTATCGAATCATTTCACATTTCCGCCATTTGTAAACATTAGACTGGTTCACGACAAAGTAACGAACGCACTCATAGTAACGCAATATACAAATTTGTGGAGAAAATGAAAAAAAGATTTGTGTTCATGTTGGCCTATTCTAGTGAAGTCGTTTTAAAACCACAATTTATTGCATTGTATAAATTTGTCAGATTAGTACATTGTTTTAAATGGAATACAGACCGAAATTAATGGAAATGCCAAAAGATTTCTAACATAAGACATATGTCATTTTTACGGCTAAGTATGTTACACACGTGTAACATATTAGATTTATGACATATAAGGCTCAACATTGGCCTGCTCTCCGTGGACCATATCTTCAACCTTCAGCACTAACGCAGCACCACCAAAACATTGGCTCTCAAAAAAAATCGCCAAAATTTGGGGGTCCCAGAAATATATGAACTTTAATTCTATCTTCAGTTTTCTTCACTATATTTTTTACAATACCAAATGAGTACAACTTTTTACGCAATGGCTCAAAATCTTCTTTACGACCGTGCCGACATCCCGCTTGCATAGTTTTTCGCCAAAGCTCGGGTTTGAGCCCCGATAACCAACATTTTTCTCTCACCCCACCTCAGAAATTGTACCTGGCATATTTATATTACATTGCAACAGAGTCGGAAGAATAACATTTATTTGTCACATTTAGCGTGGCAAGCAGGCATTCAGTACAATGGCTAATGAATGTAATTACTACTTTCGAGCGACTTTCATAAATATTTAGATTAATATAATATTGGTTTAGCATTACTTATATGAATGGTGAAATTTCTGAAATGAATGTAAAATATCAGATGTAAGCATTTTTAGACTAAGTATGGTAAAAGTAAGATGAAGGTATTATTGTTATTGTTTTTAGCACCTTTATCTGAGCATTTCAAAATTAAACTGGACCCAGGTAGGTTTTGATTTTGAACTACACAGTACATATCATATTACTTGCTATTTCCGTCTGTGAATATTTATACAGATCATAATAAGATAAAACGGAATTACCCACCATCACTTTGGGGCTCGAATTGGTTCTAAAACCTCTAACAAACATCCATTTCCAATCATTTTCGTTGTAAAAACATGTATATGTAAACCACCTCAAACGATAGCAAATATCTATACATACACAACTCTGTGACATATAAGTATGCCCCATAACCTTGGGACTCGAACCAGTTCCAAAATGCCGGACTAACATCCATTTTCTCATATTTCCATGCTGTGACCTCCATGGGGGTTCTCTTTATTCGAATATAGTCTTAAATGGTAGCCAGTACCCATACCTACACCACACGGAATCAGGTATCAGTTAGGACCAAGTCATTGGGGCTCACCAGATCGAAAACATATTAAAAACAGTCAAATATTTACATTTTTTACGATTGAATCTCTTTCGACAACATTCTTAGACACGCTGTGATCTCAGTTGTGTCCTAAGTTCTGATATTCTGTCTTAATCGACAACCAGGTCTCATACCTACAAGACTATGTATCAAATTGGCATGCACCAGGTCTTCGGGGCTCGAACCGGTTCCAAAACCTCCGAAAAACTTCAAAATACTGATGATACTATACCAACAGAAACATGTATCATATTTGCACGTACCTGGTCCTAGAGCTCAACAAAGGTAGAAAATCTCTGTCTAACCTTCAAAATACTGATGTTTTATATGTTCGAATCCTTTTGGTCAACATTCTTTGATGTGACATGATCCCCAGGGGTATCCCAGTTACTAGCTTATTGTCTTAAACGATATCCGGCACCCATACCTACACAACCTGGTATCATATGTGTATGTGAATGGTCCTTGGGACTCGAACTGTGCCGAAAACCTCTGACAAACCTTCAAAACGGTGTAATTTCAGTCTAAAAACGGTTTTTGTCAACAGTTTTAGGCATGTTATAACCCCCAGGTATATCCAAGCCACTCAATTATGGTCTCAAACGATAGTCATTACCCATACATGCACTACCGATATTATATGGGTATGTACCTGGTCCTAGGTGCTAGAACCAACACTAAAACCCATGACAAACCTTCTAAACAGTGATATTACAGTATATAAGCACGTTTTTCCAACAGTCCTAGGTTTGCTATACCAGTCCAAAATATGATGCAGCAATTCATTTCTTCCTTTCCCGTACCACATTTGAGTATCTGGTTGCTCCCTTGTGGATTCCTTGATGAGGGCACACTTCTCCATGTTGATTAAGGGTGTACTCACACACTGAAATTCCACCTGTTTTTTCATGGGGAACTTCACATCTCCACAGGTGGTATTGACCAGAGGAGGTAGGAAGGTGCTGAAACTTTGCCTGCCAAGAAAATTAATAAATAAACATATATCCCTGTTAACTACCAACATGCAATATAGAATTATAACATTTATTATGGCTGAAACATGATGTTTAATAATAATAATAATAATTAAGATATGTGCCCTTTCCAGGATAATATACATGTAGATATGAGACAATACAACTGAAAACCTATTCAGACTGATAGTTGCCTTTTTTATCTGGTTTATGAACAGTGTTATGTGAAAAAAAATCTTATTGATTGCCTTGTATTTTGTCTGTTTTTCTTTTCAATTACAGAGGTGAAAGCTTAAGACTTAATGCTTCTATCATTAATGGAATCACCAGTGGAACCAGATACTAACAAAGACACCATTATATAATGCAAGAGAAAAGACTCCTTAAAATCTATGTAACAGGATGTCACAAAAGCTGCATTCAGCCTGGATGATATTCTTTGTGATGGAAAACTGTTACACTCAGTTTTTAGTTGATACTTTTGTTATAATATTCAGTTTGTTTTTGTTCCAAATGAGCCAAATTGTCCCATCAAATGCATGATAATAAAGGATTAATGTGAGTTTAATTGATGATCTCAAGTTGTGCTTTTAAATAAATCTTTTAAACTATCATATTTGACTTGTATCTGTAACATGGTTGGGTTAATTGAAGAACTCCATTAGGCCATTCTGTTGTATAGATCACATGGGCATGTAGTGCTGAATGAGCTAAGTCACTATCCGGCATCCAGCGTCCTCTCTCGGGGTTGTTAACACTCTACAGGTCACAGTTTTGATTGGATCTTCATAAAACTTTTTCAGAATGTTTCTTTTAATGATATCTTGAACACATTTAAACATAGGTAATCTCGGGTCAAAAACTAGGTCACCAAGTCAAATCACAAGACAACCTTGTTTACAATCTAGAGGTCTCAGTTTTGATTGGATCTTCATCAAACTTTGTCAGAATGTTTCTTGGACAAGTACAAAAATGGGTCATCTTGGGTCAATTCTAGCTAACCAGGTCTAATCATCGGAAAACCTTGTTAACGCCCAAGAGGTCACAGTTTTGATTGGATCTTCATCAAACTTTGTCAGAATGTTTGTTTTAATAATATCTTGGACAATATGAATATGGGTCATCTGGAGTCACAAACTAGGTCACTAGGTCAAGTCTCCGGAAAACCTTGTAAACACTCTAGAAGTCGTAGCTTGATTGAATCTTCCCCAAACCTTGTCAGAATGTTTGTATTAATGACGACTTGAACAAGATTGAACATGAGTCAACTCAGGTAAAAAGTAGGACACCATGCGAAATCACGTGAAAACCTTACATGTTGCATTTTTTACTCAGGTGAGTGAAGAAAAGGCCATCATGCCCGTCTTGTTTATTTTGTTAAGCTTGAAACCTCATTTTGCAAAACCTAGCTGGCTGTCTATTAGAAAACACACAAACTCATTTTGAAAAAAAAAATTTTTCTTGACTTTAACAGAAACATCATGCTAAACATATTAGGAAGAGTAACAGTCAACTGACTAATCTAAACTCAGAAATCTAACACTTCTGAATCTGATTTTGCAAGTCGCTGTATCCTACACTAGAATCCTAAACACTAATATTACAATTAAAATAAAGATCCCAATTTAAAATAAAATCTACTTAAAACATGATTTGCAAACTATAGCTAATAATCTTGGAATCTGTAAAGTTCAATCAAGAAACTGTGAACTTGAATAACAAATTAATAAAACAGAATGACCTTACTTTACACTTTGAACCTGTGGATGAAAAAATTGTGACATTGTTTTGTCATGTACAGTTCTCAAGTCCTCTTTGGTAGCAAATGTGGCCAGGCTACTTGGTACTTGAATTTGCTAACAAGTTCTGATTTAGATATCACTATGTCTGATCAGCTGCTACTTATGTATATTAACTGGAAGACAGAAATATCCAGAAAGAGGGTAGTATTTAATTTGGAGTCAATGGATAAATTTTTAAGCCAATCAAGGTTATGCATACCTTAGTTTATGATTTTTGTCAACGTTATCATAATTACTATGCCCTAATGTGAAGAAGCTAGGGTATATTGCTTTGCACATGTCCTGTTTGAAGACCAAACAATGCTGAATCAATAACTTACAGAGGACTTGTTTATCCATTTTAAGCTCTTATGTGAACCCTTGCTTCTGTTAGTGGTGTCCTCTTCAGTCTTGTTAATCTTTTATGGCTATATTATGTCCTTGGTCATATGTCTGTCATTTCCACATTGTAAATGGTATCTGCTGTGACGTTTACATGCATATCAATTAAATAATTTCTCAATACATTGATGTTTCATCAAATTTCCTTCGGATTTATTCAATAAAAATCAATCAGTTAATCCATTCAAGTTTATGTAAATATTAAACTTACATTTAAAGTTCAGAATCAAGCTATTTGAAGTGCAATCGAATATAGTGTCATAAATTTTTGCGCTGTATATTTCGCTTTGTATTTGTTATTTCAAGTAGTTCAGTAGTTTTTATCTGATTCCCGGACGCAGATATAAACATATATTTAAATCAACGTAGATTTATGCATAAATCAATCCTATGGCTTTATGTATCTCAAATAAATCCTGATTGAAATACATGTATTGTTTGCAGTGCACGTATGTAACAAGTGCAGACAGCAATTATTAATTCTAAGCAACTCCTTGTCAACATGCTTTATTATACGTATATATGTTGCTTTATTATTGTTGTGGTCAAATGTATTGCGAAATATCAAATCAAAATTGTTTACATTATTCACATCACGGAAGACGGAACATGTTTTCATATTATGAACGATGTGTTGTCACATTTTACTTAATATCAATTTTCTTCATAACATAGTGTATTAGCCTAAAGATAGAGAGATAGGTAGAACAAATTTAAAATGTTTCAAAATGCATGAAAATTTGAACGTATGTCGTTAGAACCGTATGTAATTCATTCAGTATAGCAGAATAAAGGCGACCAATACAGAATACAGATTGTACGTATCTAAACCGATCTTCCAATGAGAGGATGTCGACATTATTTACCATTGATTATTGCAGCATAGCACATGTACATGTATTGTTAACTAGAAGGACAAAGCAAATTTCTGAATAAAGGCCGACTGTGCATGAAGACCAGTATTCTTCTCCACCGTTGGTAACCTTTGTTCACAGACTTGACATGATGCCTGTAATTTAGTAACGCTTGTAAAATTCAGCTATTAGTTTAGAATATTTATGCTATATTTTTTCACTATTAGTGATTTGTTCTGATCTTTGTTTAATTATATAATATACATAGGCAGTTAAATAGATGCGTATACTCTGGTAAAATCTATATACACACGTTTAGGATCGCCCAAACAATGGGGCTTATTTTAATATGATTGACAAATAACGTATTCTTTAAATGTAATAAAACGCACTCTTTTGAAGTTTTGTCATTATGATCATTGCAATACGATGTAGCGCATAAAGAAGCTACCTGGTGAAAACGCATTATTTATGAAACATTTGTTGTCTGAAAAATTTATTGACATTCTTATTCATTACTCCTCGTTGTCATGGGAGCGCGTTATCACCTGAACGAATAAAATGTATTATAATGTTGTCACATGTGTCTACACATTGTACCTTGTGCAAAACCTTGTTATTCGGTGCAATGTCATATTCATGCACATTGAATTAATCTGTATTTATAGGTTTAAGCCAACGTCTGCGAAAGATTAAAACGAACCCTCTCATTCAAGACTAACCATATACACCATTTTAAGCGCTTCTATTTTTACGTGGTAAAACATTTCAGACGAACTGAAATAATGATAATATAACAATATTTATACATGCAGTCATACTTGTGATCAAAGACCATTCAAATTAGAGGGAAAGAAAAATATCCTCCCGTACAAAGTTTGACATCTACAATGTTGAAAACACACGGGACTAGCTGAAGGAGATTGTATTTGCAGTTAACCTTTAGAAGTTAATCAAATTTTATGTACAATTAACAAAGATAATTTTGTAATTTGAATATTTTAAGAATATTAATTAATCTTATTATATTAATCATACTCTAGAGTTTCTCTTGAAATACTGAGAATAAAATTACTGGACAAGAAAACCAGAAAATCTGAATTAAAGATCAACTGAAAGTATGGACTCTGTTTGACCATTGGTTACCCTTAAGCTCACATTGATCTGACCATATAAACATCTGAAAAAAAGACAAAAAGACATAAAACATTTCTTTGTTTTCCTTTTTTGTGGCTATTGTTCACAATTTTTAGTCATAATGATAACAACAACAACAACAATAGTTATAAGAGAAAAGCAGCAGCAACAACAATAGCAGCAACAGGAGCATCAACTATAATGACAACTCATTAGCAGAAAACTAACAATGATGACAACTGCCGCAATAACAACACCGACAATAGTAATAACAACATCAACAGCAACAATAACAACAACAAAAGCTCGAGCATTCTTTATTGAATAGTGAACTCACAAAATGTTAAACCATCCATGAAAATCTCAAGCAAAACAGTAATCCAATATCGCTGAATATTGTTAGCCAATATACAATACACATTGTACGTAACCGATCTTCAAATTGTCGGATGTAGACATTATTTCTCGATGATTATTACAGCATAAAATTGTTGACTTATTGTATTTACTTTTCATATTGGATTGTCATGAAAGGATGATTTTTTAGACAGTGAGAAGTAAAAATGCAATTTTGGATTTTATTTTTGTTTTATTTATGGATTAAACATGTCACAGCGATAGGTAAAAAATAAGGTTTAAACAATTATTTCATTTCATTGTTTAAAACATATGGCGCATTTCGAAATATACTTAAGATGATTCATACGCAACTGATACTCATTTTAAAAAAATCGAAAACAATATATGACTGGCGCTCATATTTAGTTAAAGACATTGTCAATTGGTTATTGTACAAATATATTGTGGTATATATTATAAATACAAATATTGTACATGGCAGCCAATTACAGTTTTAAAAATTATCTTGTCCATATAGATGTTTATAATTATAACATTATTCTGTCGTACTTTCTAGCCGCTTCAATTAAATCTAAATTTGTTTTGATCATATTTATAATATTGCGCTGTGTTACTTCATGCTCTGAATTAATCACTCGGTGAACACCACTTTTAAAAAAATCACCAATCAATCATTTTTTCTCTGAGGATTAACGTCACTCCAACAGCCAAGGTCATTTGGCGACTTTTCAGTTTTTACCGTGGAGGAAGATCACATACATACACCTGGGTAGAACCACACACCTTCTGTAAGCTAGTTGAACAGCTCCCTCACGTGTGAAATTTGTCTGGTCCCGGGTGGAATTCGAACCCACAGCGGCGAGGGGCCAACGATTTCCTGTCAGAGACCACACGACCGCGGAAGCCTAATCAGTCTTTTTTTCTATCATTTACGATGGAATCGAATGTATAAATAGAAATTTATAATTAGCAAAAATCAAAATCATCTTTTGAAAATTAAAAACTAGACTGAATAGCAATCAATATGTGCATTAAAACTTTGATTTTAAGACCATACATGTATTTGATTAAGGAAAAGTGTCGTCATAATGAGAAGGTCTCATTATCAAGTTGTAATGTAGGAATATATACTGAAAACCCGTCCGAGAATAAGTGGTCATGGGATGATCTGAGCATTGATACCTGAGGGCTCAGGAAATGCTAGAGAATTTGTTCTTTGTGCACGGGTGACTTGACTTCAGAGGTGTGTATTTGGTCTATTTTGTTGATAAATGTGTATTGTAGAGTGGTGCCATATTGTTTACAGGTGACCGTTATTTACAAGTACATGTAATTGATATTTTAAGATTTAAAATCTATTTTAGCCTTGAGTTGGTTGTTAACGTATTTTCCAACATGCGGATTTATTCAAATATTTACATACTGCTTTGCGTGTTTGACATGTTCTTGAAATCTCATCAGTCAAGCAAGACATGCAGTTTCTGTATTATAGACATCAGTTTGTTCATTGATTGTTTAAATACAAATTTGGGCAAATATGAATTTCAATTAAACATAATTGATGAACTAATGCACAAAATATAAGATGAGCTTTGCATAACAGACAATCTTATGAATAGAACATAAAAGAAAAAAATATCAATCAAAATCTGAACTTTTTGTGTCGATCCAGTAAATAATTCGAGGGTTACATTAGAACACTCCATTTGAGACAACATTGACACTTGTTGCTATATATTACAATGGAAACCGTCTGAACCGTTTCCTCTATAAACCGGTTTCCCCTCTAAGACTGGTCAAATGTTCTGGTCCAGACTTCATTACTATATAAAAAAATACATTCTAAATTTGCATCCCCTCTAAACCAGTCAAATGACCTGGTCCCGGAATCGGCCGGTTTAGAGGGGTCCCAGTGTAATAAAACGGTGTTATATTGTCTGTATACAATATGCTACGGGTTTGACGTAAATAATCAATTTTTGAGCTTTTTTATCCGTACAGATTGCATGTCAGAACACGGTGTGTTATTGCTGTGTATTTCAAGGTTATTGTGTGATGTCTGGGTATTTATGGATATATAGTAACTTACGGCGCAAGATATGAACAAGGACACAAAGGATTGTGTTAACTTCCTCCTTCTCATCATCGATATCAACACCATTTCATCACCCTCATCACTTTCATTATCATCAACAACAGCAATTATTATCATCACCAATAGTATTAACGACATTATTATCATTATTATTATCATGACCATCAATGAAAATTATTTACATTGTATTTTGATACACGTGTCAAGGTTTACGTATGACAAATATTCGTGTTTTGCATGTTGGCTCAGATTCCATTTGTGTATGTCTTTCTGATTCAATTAAATCAATCATGGTAAAAACGCACTTCCCTTTAGGCCTAAAAATAGTTCGTTTCCGCTACCGGATCTGAAAACATAGGGTTGGTAGATAGGGATTTATTTTTACTTTTATTTTTTTCCTGAATATGACTGACATTAATTTTATTTTGCAAAACTTGACCCAAAAAATCATAGAGTCGGCGGCAAAAGTAGGGTTGGTCGGGGTAGCGGAAACAAGCTTTTATAAGGCCTTACCATTTTTGCATCATGTTGTTCAAGTATAAATACAGCTGGTTAAACAAACACATAAAATGAATTCTACCCTCTTAAGTCATTTAATGACTTCTACGCATATTAACAAATTCAAGGTTATATAGCTTGAACACAAACTTTAAATGTAGGTTATAGTTACCATTGTTTTCAAATACCATGTTGCGTAAAGATTCCGCTAATGAGCAGTTCATGACTCTAATTGTCAATTTTAGGTAAACTGATATTCTTTTTTAAACTTAAACTATCTCTCACATATAAGTATTACGGCTTGAACAAAGCAATTAAAGTCATTCAGAGCAATGTAAAGGCTAGTCAAGGAAATTTATCAAATTGTAACAAAAGTTCAAAGTTCAAGCTTACTATCTGGGTCGTCATTTGATACCGAAGCACTCCTTTACATGTATACATGGTCCTATAAAAATGAACAGGTCAAATAACAATTACTAACAATAGGAAGCGCTAGCTGACTTTATATTCAGTATGACACCATTGTTATCTCTATTTGGTGATCACCATTCATTGCATTGTTTCTAAATTTTAACGTACAATGAAGGATTTGCGTAAGCAATAAATGTATTAGATTCGTATCATTTACTGTACTTTTAAAGTACAACAGGTACTGACACTTGATCCGGATGAGACACAAAATAAAAAAAATAAAGAGAATGGATGGTCTGATATCAATTAAATATATTCCAACAATAACTAGACATGCTTTGGGAACGTGATTAGTGAATTTCTATTATTTTAAAGTATCGCAAGAGTAAGTTGTTACTGTTACCTAAAACAAGACCTGAGTATATTCTTAACAATAGACGTGGAAAAGAATTGAAAAAAGTTTCTAACAACTTCACTCTATGTATTATCTGGTATTCTACATGAAAAAGTCTTTCCAGGCTGTGGTAGTTTACGATGACCGTTGTCAAGACGTTGATATTAATGACAAGGTTTCTTGCTTGGGCAATTCATAACATTTAACAAGAAACCCTGTCATTAATATCAACATCTAGACAAGGGTCATCGTAAACTACAACAGCCTGTAAAGATTTTTTTCATGTAGAAAAATTGTAATTTTTTACAGGACATTCTCTGTTAACTTAAATTAATCATTTTAGTGTAGACCAAGTATAGGGCCGTATTGAACAAAATACTACGCTACTTTATACAAACAGATACATAACTTGTTGGATTAAATATCTAGATACAGATGTGTGTACCCAGTCAGAGAATGGCCTGTAAAAAATTACATACGAATAAAATGTCTTTTTTATTTAAAAATTGTTTATGCTGGGTCATGAACTGGTGAGTTTAAATGCGATCTTTCCGGACTGGACCCACTCGTTTTATAAAGAGTAAATACTTTTTATTTAACTGTGACATCTTAACTGTGACATCAAAGACATAGAAAGCATTACAAATTCACATATTTCGGAATTTGATGGGCAGATAATAAAATGAGTGATAATATAACTATTAAATTTTATGAGACAAGTAAATAAGTGCTCCACAAATATTTGATCACTTTTTGGTAATTTTTGGTAAAAAACTATTATGTCTTTGATTTTATATTAGCACATAGATCTATTTTACTCACACACAATCCATCTAAATCCTTATGAAGCTGATGTATATAATGTGATAAAGGTACAAAGATAGCAGCACTTTGAGACTTGAAGATTAATGTCACTGAGGAATAAAATTGGCTTGGAATGACGTAGTTATTATTTGTGAAAAATTGATTGCAAATCTATTTTTGATAGGACATCTTTTGTTCATTTGTAAACATGGTACACCCTAGAGGTATTCTGTATTTTTTGTGAGTAACACGTACGGAGCATTAGTTGGTTCAAGTATTCAAAATTGTCATATTTTCAGTCATTTCCGCGCATAGAATATCAAAACATACAAATAGGGGACCGGCCTCGAGTACATATAGTAAACCCCTTTTAAATTGTACCTCTGTCTGTCATAAAGTGGTATTGTCGAACCTCTCTAATCCGAACCTTTCTAATCTGGAATCCTCTCTAAACCGAACACGTCAACTGATCCCGATTTTTTATCATGTATTTAATGCTAAACAACATTTGTAATCCAGAACCTTTGTATTCCGAAAACCTCTCTAATCAGAACGTTTGTGTCTGTCAGAACAAGTTCGGATTAGAAAGGTTCTACTGTATTATTATTTTATTCGATGTGTATGCCCTGTCTAAAAAGTAATTTTCTCTCCTGTGTTTACTAATGAAAAACTGGTTCAGTGCGCAGAAAATCGAACTTGTATTCAGCTTATTTACAATCGCCGCAAGTGGTCTAGTTAGAAGTTTAAGGTATTGTTAATCTTAGCTATGCTACAATACTACAAATGTTTTTGTCTATTGACCAAACGTCTGTTTTTTATTCTAAGCATATAGAGTCCAGGTATTTTTTACAGAAGTTAAACATGAAAGTTGATCGCATGGATCTTCCCACAAGTGTAAATTGCGAACTGTCGAATTATACTTATGCACATTTAAAAGTATAATTGAAGAATGTACATTTTAAGATGCCACTGAGACGAAAAGGTCGCAATATGTGCATGCATATACATGGACGCGAATCGTTTCATTTGTTCGGTGTATAATAACACATCAGAGCAAGGAAAATGTCAATAAACACAATGTCCTATGTGTGTTTTTATGTTAATTTTATTATGTCGTAAATGTTGTTCTAAAATGCATATTATATTTTGTCTTGCTGTATGGCGGGTGCTGCGTTTTTTTTTCCGCACAGGTTTTAAATAGCAATAATTATGGTGTTATCTCAGATCATATTTAAGTGATTCGGGAGGAGATTATAATATCTTATTCTCTAATTAATACATCATCCTCACACAAACGTATAAGAACATGTAAACAAAAAATAATAATTTGAAGGCTTATGATAAATTGTTCTTTGTTTGTTTGTTTGTTTTCATTTTCTGTTCACAGGTTGTCCCACTGGTTGGATTTTCTTTGATAGTAACTGTTACCTGTTCTCTGATGCTGATGATCAGAAAGTATTTGACGAGGCCGATGCTGCGTGCTGGGTACGCAGCTTTTTAATTCAACAGTCAAAACCATGGAAAGAGACCACCTGTTTGTAACGACCAGTAGATTTATTTACCATACAATTATTTGCATTTTATTTCAACTTCTCCATAAAGACTTTCTCTAACAAGAACCAATTTAATTCTTCCAAAAAGTGGCCGCCATAGAGTCGTTTGATTGTATTAAGATTTAATTGAATACATCTGTTTTAAAAATTGCAACATCTGTGAGGTTGAAGTCGCCTAATAACATACATCTGTGCAACTAGTTTTTAATTTTCTCATAAATTGTCAAAAATATAGTTATGTGTTAGAAACCACACGTTTGGCAGGTTTAAACCGTCCATGAAGTTCATTTATCTGTTCGGGCAAAGAATAATTGAATACTGTTTACACCAAGGTATCATGAGCTGACAACTGAGTAAAATTTTTAGCAGAAATTTGATAGAAAATGTACACATTATTACCTCAATATACAGACAACCTTTATGACAAACTAAACATGGTCGCAATATTGAAATAGCTCGTCCAGCTAAAATATAGAGGAAGTATTGCGAAACTGGTTCGAAAATATGCAGACGTTATAATGAGCGGGGTGTTACTATAATTGCTTTTATTTACAAATGTATACATGTTTTATTTTACATATTGCAGGCACAAGGTGCACGCTTGGTTTCCATAGAAACTCAGAAAGAAGATTCATTTATCTCGAACTGGCTTACTTCGAACACATTTTCAAAGTGAGTAATTTCCTAACTGGTAAAACAGTATAACACTGTTACGGTGGACACTGGTATGGCGAATAATCGGTTATAGTGGAATTGTTATGCCCCCTGACAGACCATTCTTTATTTCATCAATTTAGTGAAATATGGATATGATGAGGTGATTGTTCGACCCCCTGGAATTCATCGTAATCGTATTCTACTGTATTTACTACTTCAGGCACAATCATATTTTTATTCAATGATGAAAAACTATTTTATTAAAACCTTAATATTTCATGCTCCTAAAACTAGTTACGTCTTTGGAGAAACCACTCGTACTAACGATTCATATTAATTTTGTAAAATTCAGATTTATAGTTGAAAAGTGCTGGAACTTGACAAAAAACACAACTGTAAAAGAGTCCGATTATTTTGACACTGTTGCTCATATTGCAGAGACACGTTTTGGTACACATCCGGGCTCTTTACTAGTCAGTCGACACGTATCATCTGGGACAGCACGAATCAGTTTTCGAGTTATGGAACGTACTGGCTGACCAATCGACCACGTTCCAAAGATGATACTGACACTGCTTATGTTTTGGTTTACGCTTATTCGGGTAAGTCATGAATATAGGCCTATGGCTTTGATAATTTTATATGTTCAGCCCCGATATAAACAAAACTAGTTTTGGCTTCAAGGCCGCTCGTAAATAATTGTTACATTTAACACACGTAGCTCTTCATCATGTGCATATTGCATTCTGATAACAAAAGCATTCATAGAAAAATCCATGCAAAAACACTTTCCTCAAAATACTACCTTCCCCAAAACTCACCGACCCAAAAACAAAGGAACATACAAAATATGAAGGACAAAACCAAGTCTCTAGGAGTGTACCACATGGAACGGTCTGTAACATAAAGGGTTTAAACTAGTTTTCATATAACAGATAAAACCTCAATATAAATACCCACTGTAACTGTGCTAACGGACATGCTCCTTTGGCGACCTTTGTTTACATGTTTGACAATAGAAAAGTTTTTTTGCGCAGTTCAGCGATACGAACCTATCTCGCGTCTATGACAGGGATTAGAAAGATAACAAGTATTTTATACTTTACCTGAAGTATTCCTCAAGATCTTTATTCGTCTGTTTCTTTTTTGAGTTATGCACTAAGTAAATTGATTTGTACTAAAATGTTTATGCTTTGCAATTATAAAAAATGGTAATATACAGTGTCATATTGTCATATCTGTTTACAATATTTGTAAAGACTTGTTTACATAAAGTCCTTTCTAGAAGTGTAATATATTTATTTTCTTATCGTATAACGTAAAGTTTGTTAGTAAATATAGCGTTTCAAAAGAAGTAATGAATTACCCCAGTATGTTAACATTATACTAGTATTCATTATGGAGTGTTTGCAATATCAAGGTCAGATTCAACCTATTTGGCTATCATAGCAATGTTCAGTGCGATATTGTATTAAAACCACGAGAATCGTTGTATTAACTTTTATGAATAAAGATTTCTTGTCAGTTTTATTATGCGTTTATCAATGAGTACTGAAAATTAAAACTATTTACTTAAGTTATTCTCATTTATTATCTGGTCTTTGTCAATGGAAATACACATCGGTGTGCACGTTATACAGACCTTATTTTTATGTAAAAGGGCGATAATTTCTAAGGTTATTGTCCCGTGAGTTAAATGACAGACTTTTATATATATATGTGTGTGTAAAGCTAACTAGATTAGTAATAATATACATCCCTACGAATGCTGAGCTATGTGTTCATATATACAGTGCAACCTCGTCAGAGCGGCCCTCTTGAGCAACAACCTCCCTGCAACAATTGCGTGATTTTTCCCACTGTACGGTTTAACAATTGATTCCTCCTCTATAGAGCATCAACCTCTCAACAGCAATATAAATTTGCTTCTCCCAAAGGGTGTTGCTTTGAAGAGGTTGCACTGTACAATGTATCCATAAATATTTATGTTTGGTTGAAGTATGAACGAGAGATGCGTATTCACAAGTGTAAATAAGGAAGTAAATGGACTTATAATACCACTCCAGAAAATTGTGTACTCTGTTCAGTCTAACTTGTGTTTGTGGCCACCTCCGAATAAAGCCCATCCTGTGAATAGAGGCCATTCTTTGAAAAATCATTATTGAATGTTTAGAGTAAACTGGCCTCCAAATAAAGGTCACCTGTCAATAAAGGCCACATTTTGTCTTTCTCGCGGGTGGTCCTTGTTCACAGGTTTGACTGTACTATGCGAAATGTGCAGTTTACAAAATAACAATAACTCAAATTCTTTATCAGTCCGTATCACTACAGCATCCAGACATACACAAACACGATAATGCTCCGGAGTAGTGAATTCGGATTATGATGGAAATAGATCACTTCAGGTGTTCAGTACTTAGTTGTAAGGTTGTCTCTGTGTCTCAGGAGTGTAGGCATGTTTTCATGTAGTCGGTAAGCTACTGAAAGTAGAAGGGGGATCTGAGAGTTCCCCCCAGTTGGGGGGGTATAGGGACAACGCCCCCTTTGCGGATGGAGTTGCCGGCGGTAATGCTCAAATAGTCCGTTGATTTCTCCGGCTTCCGGCTCATTTCTACACCCCATGATGTCTTACGACTTTAAGTTTAAAACGTCATCTTTAAGCCTAATAATAGGGGTCGTGATTTGAGTTCAGGGGGTAATTACGTGATCTGGGGTTAACGTTAAGATTGGTCTCCTCGCACAAAATTCTTGTCCTTTAATGTTTCAAAGTTAATTATAATCAGATAATAATAACGTTAATGATGCATTACTATAATTGACCTGAGTATGTATTTAAACATTACTCAAACCTATGTTTTTAACCTTAATACTTTAGAATTGAGATTTGATCTCGGAGACTGTTCTCAAGTTTCATAATCCAAAGGCCAGATGCCTTAAAAGTTCCGGAAATTATTACGTGATCTGATGTCTTAACAGTGTGATTTTATATTGATACCAATTTTTGTACAGACAGAAGATACCAATGGACGAATATGACTTCAAGTTACTTGGGTGGTTATGTCTGTGAAATGTCTCAAGACGATGTCGATTATTTTTATATCCTGGACCGGGACTTTGGTGAGTTTATGAAAGCAAAAAATGTACATGAAAATAGAATAGCATCAGAATGTAGAGCCTTGTGCTTAGCACAATATAAGGGTATAAAGAGCTTTAGTTCTACGCGGATCCCTCGGTGTTTGTGTTCGCACAAATTGTGGCTTATTTCTTCAACCCCGTAATTCAATATTTGTCAACATTGAGATTTATATATATTTTTTGTCTTAATGAGCTCTTTACAATGATCATATTTACCGGCTTGTAGATCTATTCTAAATAGGGTTAATCCCAATTACACATACCTGTAAGTCGTTTAAAGTTATTGCAGTTCAAAACTTCAAACACGATTTTCTCAAAATGGGAAATTAGATAGAAATTACCCGACGAAATATTCTTTGTGATAATTTGAAATAAGATATTTGTCTGAGGTCATTCGTCCCCCATCGCTGATTTGTGTGATTAATGGGGACAAATAGGCGGTGAACAAAGTAAATACTGGTGCAAAATCCGGGAACATTGGTTTGGTCAACTACACGAAAATAAATACAGTGTAACCTCTCCAAAGCGGCCCTCTCTTGAGCAACACCCCATTCAACAGCAACATGATTTTTCCCACTGGTACAATTTAACTATTAATTTAATTTAATTATTAATTTCAAAGGCGACATAATTTTGCTCCTCCCAAAGAGTGTTGCTTTGGAGAGGTTGGACTGTAACTGGAATATTGTTGAAATCAGACGTAAAAGCCCGAAACAAAATACAAAAGTTCGACTGGGTGTAAGAGATACATTTAAACCATTTTCCGAACAGGATGTTATAAAAATATACTGGTCTGAATTGTTGAAGTCGTCTAGCATTTGGGTACAACAAAGAAAGCCATCTTGTTTCCGATTAAATTTGGTTAACTTCTTAACGTGACCTCAAATTTAACTCAGGAGTCAACTTTATGCAATGTATATACAATTGGGAGCAGCTGAACAGATAAACTGTAGTTTTCTTTATTTTTATCAAGTAACTATAAACATAACTATCATTTTTTCTACCCTAACAAGTGAAATCCCTGCTTTACTCACATACCTGAACCTACATGTGCTTCAAAAGTTAGTGATACTCTTATGCATTATAAGGTTCAGTGTATTTTTACCCCGATAATCCGAAAATCTACTATCCGAACACTATGCATCCGAAGATCAAGTAGCATTTACATAAATATTTTTCAGGATATGGATACGCCTCACAAGGTGAAACATCAATAAAGAAAGGCCCTGTTTTTATCGGACTGTCCAATGATACAGTGGTAAGTAAAAACATTCGTTATACACAGGGTAACATCAGGATACAAAAAAATAATGAAAATAAGATTCCTTCCTCACAAGAGGAGAGGAACATAATTATATGTGTATGAACCTTCCCAACTTGTTTTTCGAATCGGTTCTTTTTTACCTTTGCACTGTTTTATCAACATGTATGTATTATGACTTAGTGAAGATTAATATTTAAAAACTGAAATTAAATGAAATACTGGTTTTTGGACTGAAGGTTCTTCAAAGGACTGAAAGCTTTGTGGTCAATGTCATTGCACCAGTTTTGGTTTAAAAATCTAAGACATCAAGAAGACACGTACATATCAGATGTCATTTGGGAAATAAAATACTTCGTGGGTCGTTTTAAACCATGATGAAGCTAAATATGCAGTACAAATAACTTCGTTTTTACAAAATATTTCGCATTGACTGTTTTGTTTTGTTCCCATTTCTTAAATGTTCCTATAAGTTGGGTGTGTTTCCGGTTAGTGGGTTTTGGGGAGGTAGAATTTTGAGAAATATGGGATTTGATGTTTTTTCTATGAACCTTTTCATTATCTGTATTTATCACGCCAGGTGTTTGATGGAGTTTTTAGTGCTGAAGTAGAATGTATAGCATCGTCTTACCCAGCATCATCTTACACATTCTGGAAGGGTAGAGACTTCTCCGATTCGACGCTTGTTTTATCTGACAGCAGATACACCCTCACAGGTTCTATGCTAAAATTGCCGATTATTCTATTAAAACGCCCACTTCCTATTCAATGCCCCAATATTTATGCTAAGAACAAAAATTGTGACTCAAGTACACCTCTCCCTGTGGAGTTAATGGATTGTCGATTACTGAATCAGTGGTTTAAAACCACATAACATTAAACTTGGTGTATACAGTGGAATCCCCTCTAAACCGGTCGAGCCCTGGACTAGGTCATTTGGCCAGTTTAGAGGGGATGCCAGTTAGAGGCGATTTTTTCATTATATAGTAATGAAGTCGGGACCAGAACATTTCACCGATTTAGAGGGGAAACCGGTTTATAGAGCAACTGGTTTTGAGGGTTTCCACAGTAAAAGTTGTTCAAGCAGGTTATAGTGAAATGTGGCTTTCTTATAAACTGTCAAATTGCTCAAAGGAAGTCTTTTCATAACAAGAATACATTATTCTATCTGGATATTTCAGTTGGTACATTATTATCTCAGATATTTATGACAGGATTGTTATTCAATCAAAATTTTCTATGAAGTCCTCCACAAAAATTTCCATTCTGCCATCGAAAATCTCCATTTCGCCAATACTGTGTGACTATGTAGATAATATTGTTTAATTCTAATATATTTTATCAACACTCCATCAATCCTCCTCTGAAGTGTTGCATAAAATCTCCATTTCGCCGAAGGAAATCTCTATTTTGCCCATTTCGTCTATTTTGCCGCAAAATATTCATTTTGTACTGTAGTCATACCGTATACTGTATACCATTATGATACTACATTTATTACTTCATGTTGAAGGTGGTAGACTTACAATACAGAACCCTAACGAACAGCAAGATGACAACATGTACCACTGTAAAGCAGTAAATGATGTAGGAACTACAATAAGTGAGATGGTACGGGTTTCGTTTGGATGTGAGTTTTAGATACTGCCTTTTCTAAATTTAGTACAAAATGTCACGTGCGATTTTAATTCCCAAGTATATTATTTAATTAATACTCAATTAATTTATATTTACTTAGAATAGAAAGTAAATACGGATTCCAAGGAAACACCACGTGCAAATAATCCCACCTGTTTGTACAGAATATATAGAAACAGATAAATACATAAAAATTTGTATACTGTGTACATTTACATCGTATAAATTTAAATAGAGTTGATATTTATATCTAATAAGGACCAGGGTTTGCTTGGTTCCAATGTTTATCTCCAAATGTATTGAAATGTTTAGTGAGTAAAGTGAAATAAGTGCTTGCAGTACTTTGATCTCTTCATGTTTTTTTTCTTCTGAGATCTTGGGAGTTTTCCAAACAACGAGATGGAACCACTTCTTGCACAGGCATTTGAAGGAACGAAAATGGAATGCCACCAGCCGCCATTCAGCCCAAGTAAGATTTAATCATTTTACACTATAAAATACCGTGTTTTTAAAAGAATAATGATTCCACCATATAAACACTTTGGGAGTACAAACGTTTAATATCATCACATCTTACTGGAGATTATTAGATTGTCTGAAACAAGAACATGTTTAATCAACCCTCCACTATGTTGTTGGAGTAACTTTTACAGATTTTCTCAAAAATTTAAAGAATTAAACAGCATATTGGTATAGTTTATTATTTGATTCAATTGGCACTAAAGTCCATGAGAACAGCACATTTATATACACATATACACAGATACATAGAAATATACAAATGTTGTACCTTATAAATACCGGACTTACTTTTGCGAGGTTTTTGCTCTATGCTAATATCATATCATATCATAACTCCGCTTCTTTTTCAGAGGTGACATACTGGTGGTTTAGAGGATCTATAGCTGACATGCATATATCTGAAGGCTCCGACAACTTCTTTGTGTCGGACTCAGGCGCACTGTACATCTCCGAGGTACAACCCACTGACGCAGACGAGAAATATTTCTGTGTTGTCACTCTTATTGCTCCAGATGGTTCCGTGTTTGCTGATGGGAATGTGCCAAGTAAAACAAGCCTTGGACAATGGCTGTACTTATCTCCAGAAAGTGGTTAGTTTTATTCAGAGAATTTTGTAACAGGAGCGTCTGTTGTAAACACCTGAGGTCACATTACTCATGTTCTTAAACATCAAGCAAACTGAGTGAGGTTCTCAAGGATTCCAGAATTCTTAATGAATCTGTAATAGTCTGCCATATACCCTGGGGCAAACGTCTAGAGAATGTTGTCTATATAGATAAAAATAATTTGTGTCTTTAACTAGTTTAATCAATTTTGTTCTTTTATTGACCGTACTAATTTGCACCTAGTACGATTCACAGACAAGGAAATGTTTGAACCGCTGAAACAGGGCTATAAATTATGTATATCAATCTGGAACGTTCACCTTTCATAATTTTTCAGCCCCCAACAGAAAGAGACAACGATCAAGTCTGGATAAGTGTGCTACAATATTTTTGTGTTACGTACATAAATTGTTTTCTGAGTGATAGGTAAATCCTCAGAACTCACGAGCTGCTCTCTAGTTTAAGACTTCCAGCAACAGAATTCTGTCAGTATCCTCCAATGAAGACGAAATGCCTTTTTGGGACACCCTGGCGCCCCATATAATAAAGGAATTTCATAACAGTTATTTTTGTTTAAGTCTAGAATCTAGGTACAATCACGTCTAGATATACATTGTTGAATAAACGTTCAAATAATTATCAACGAAATACGTTGTATTAGAAGTAAATATTTGTTATTTTTTATGCTTCAGTAACTGACAACGATTATGGACCAATCATTTACACACACGTGTTTCCTACAAATGTTTTAAGAGGACGTCGAATACGAATGGAATGTATTGCATATGGAACGTAAGTTCGCAAAACAAACTGGTGTACTTTATCAGCTTGAGAATCACGTGACTTCAATACGAAAACATGGCGGAAAATAATCACTAAATTTAAACATGGCGGAAAATAATCGCCCAATTTGTACATGGCGGAAAATAATCACCAAATTTAAACATTGCGGAAAATAATCACCCAATTTAAACATGGCGGAAAATAATCAACCAATTTAAACATAACGGAAAATAATCACCCAATTTAAACATGGCGGAAAATAATCAACCAATTTAAACATAACGGAAAATAATCACCCAATTTAAACATGGCGGAAAATAATCACCCAATTTAAACATGGCGGAAAATAATCACCAAATTTAAAAATGGCGGAAAATAATCACTAAATTTAAACATGGCGGAAAATAATCACTCTATTCATCAGCATCCTATAAAAGTCAACTTTCTTCAGATTGCTTCTAGTAAATCGAGTGGTCTTTCCGCCATGTTTTCGTCTGGCAGTCACGTGATTCCCCACTCAGCTTATTAAGGCGTATTGTTTAAATTAATGTTTCAAATATAAGATGAGAAGATGTGTTTGATCTCATTTAAGAAACTTTCAGTAACAAACTTTAGATGGTAAATATACAGCAGCGGTTTGCGCTACTTAAGTTGAAGTTAAGCACATGAGATGCCATGCATTCTAAGCTATTCCTAACACACAAATCCAGCTGGTTTGAACAAGTTGCCCGTCAGAAGAAGAGGCATTAACAAGAAGCGAGTGAAATTTGAAATTGAATGAACCGAGATTTACCAAAGAATTTCACAAGGCTTGTATTTCAGGTTACCGTTGCACTACTCCTGGTACAGAGAAGATGGCCGTCCATTTGTGGAGGGAACAACAATGTCTGATCTGAACAGAATATTAACTATAGACAATGCCCCACTGGAAGCCCAGGGCAATTATGTTTGTATGTGTTCGAGAAATGCTGGGGCTGTTGCCAAGGAGACGATTATTATCAATATGGATGGTAAATTAATTGATAATTCATTATTAAATTATTATTTATTAACAATTTCAACGTGTCACGTTGCGTGTATCATAATTGATCTTTGTCGTTTTGATTGTTTTGTAGCTATGTAGATAATTTGCTACTAACGAAAACCATTCAAAGATATACTTCAAATCAATAAGTACCGTAAAACCTGTTAACAAAGGCCGTCCTTGGGAAAGAGAAAATAGTCTTTATTTGTAGTCTTTATTTGGAGGTCAGTTTGTTTTGAATAATCAGTGACAGTTTTTCAAAGGAAGGCCTTTATTCACATGGTGGTCTTTATTCAGAAGAGGCCGCAAACGCAGGTATGACTGTTCAACATAATTCTTATACGCACTCTTTGATTTAAAAAGGGTAAAATTTAACATAAGTCGATTTTTTCCATGTGTCTACAGTGGAGCCTTACTTCCCATACCCAATAAAGGACATGTTCACTGACCGAGGGATGAGAGTAGTTTGGAACTGCAAGGCAGTCGCTAAACCTGAACCAGTCTATTCTTGGTATAAAAATGGGGAGCTCTTAACTAATATACCGGGTCGATATGAAATAAAGGAGGGTGTATTGACTATTCTAAATGTGGACGAAGAGAGAGATGAAGGGATGTACCAGTGTGCCGCCACAAATACGCATGGAACCACGTTTAGTACTGGACAACTCAAAGTGCTGTGTAAGTAGTGCAAGCAGTATCTTGACACAATTCGTCGGGTTATTTCTACAAACCCGTATGTCACTTTTTTCCCAGTTTGAGAAAATCGCATTAATTTTGAAGTTTTGAACTGCAATAACATAAGCGAGTTACAGGTCTGTGGAATTGGGATTAACCCTATTTAAGATAGATCTACAAGCAGGTAAGTATGACCATTGCAAAGAGCTCATCGAGACGAAAATAAATGATTCCAAAATCTCAATATTGCCAAAGATTGAGTTACGAGGTTGTTCAAATAAGCCAACGAATCGTATCAAAATATATTTCTTTAATTAGTGAACACCAATTGAAAATATTACTACATTCATGACCATTAATGAAACTTCATTTACAGTGACCATACTGAGGCAGTTGTTTGGTGTACAATTTGTTGTTTTGTGTTATCTATGTTGTTGTTGTACTAACCGTGTTGTTACAGATGTGATATTCGATATCTCAATTAACGTATGGCTTTTGTGTTTATCTATATTTTATCATTTCAGTCATTGCACCAAATTTTGATAGACACCCACTGCCTGCGCAAACATACGGAGCTGTTGGTGGTAACGTCACAATAAAATGTAGTGTGGAGGCAGCCCCTAGTCCAGAGGTATAAATTGTGGCTTTCGAAATAAGGCCTAAAAATAAAAGGTTTATTTCTGGTTACATGCCAAAAAAATATGGGTCAGTAAGTAGGTTATTTTATTTTATTTTTTACACATTTGTATTGGAAAAATGTGCGCTGTAATATTAATGGGTTTGGAAAATTACAATATAGCACTAGGACTCGGACGCCGTTAAACCTTGTGAGTCGGCAGGTAAAATATTGAGTCGGTCTGGTAACCGGAAACAAACCAAATGTAAAAGTAATACATTTATGCTATCAATATATATCCATGAATTACCATATATCATTTTCCAGAATAACATAATACATGTACTTAGCTTTCAAGTATGCGCAATTTTGTGTCCCAATTTTGAAAACACATTGGTATAAATCATGTATTGACTCTCAGATATGTGGTTTAGCAACTTTGTTACTTGATTTAGGATTTTTTCTTATGCTGCATTTAATGACGCGATTCATAGATAATATGTACCGGAGATCCGGGTTCAAATCCTAGGCGCGGCAGGTCATACCATCCTATGAAAGTTTGACGAAAATGTCGATTTTCCTCCGCATGTAAGGAGAAGTTGCCGGCTCTTTGTAGAATGGTAGGTTAGTACTGGTTAGTATACAGTCCAATAAAACTGGTTAGGTGAACCGGTCGCCGTATTTATCTGAGATATTGTTGAAAAACGGCGTTAAACTCAGTGAAGAAGCGATTTTAAACGACCAATAGAAAGAAATAATTAGAACATGCAGGTATTTGCATTTAAAATGCATACAAAACCTTACACCAAATATTCATCAGAGTCATGGCAGAAACCACTTCCATTCTCATTTTTATCCAAAGGTACGTTGGTTGAAAAATGGTGGCGATATGAATCTCATAAGAGGAGAGACCTCAAGTCGGGTCGGCATGGATGCTTCATTCAGTTTGGTTATTTCGGGCTTGCAATTAGGAGACTCGGCTACATATACTTGTCTAGCTACAAACTCACTGGGCGATGCAAGGAACTCTACATCCCTCAGAGTATCACGTAAGTATATTTGTCTAGATTTTTGTTTGTTTAGTCACGTGATGTGGAGTATTTCTGCATATTTCTGCGTACTCTTTCGCGAAAGCTTTCAAAATTTTAGTGAAAGAAAATGACTTATTTTCATGAAAATATTTTATCATCCACATAATATGTACGTTTATTATCTGGTGAAGAAATTGTATCATGAAAGTCATTGAATTTTCCTGAAAATATCTGTTTTTCTTGAAAATCTGATAGATTTTCGCGAAAAATTCTGATCATCTTATGCAGAAATATGCCATCAAAGTCACGTTTGCAATTTTATTAGCATATTTTAGAAGCATTTAAGAAGCATACTGTCATAGTTTGGTTTTTGTCTGATAATATCTTATTAAATGCTCCTAAATTGTACACCATATCCTCGTCGTTAAGGTCTCCACGTCTACAGAGGAAGGGGCAAAGAGAAAACTTCTTCCGCTGTTGGCTGCTGAGCAGCCATCCAATTCATAGGTGGTTGTCTTTATCGTTTGTTTGACTGACCCCGTCAACAAACGACAAGGACTCGGCAGTTACCTGATTTTTAAGTTTGTATGTGTGTCTTTTTGTATGAATGCGGTCCTTGCACATGCAGCTTTTATCAATTAAAACAAATATCTGATCAAACTGTTGAACGACGTTAAGGATTTGTAAAATAGAGAAATTTGGTCTAAAATCTTCAAGCGAACCGAGAAACATTTACATGTATATGACAACGACATGGCCATTTTACACCATAACACATGCATCTCATCATCGTTCTCCTCTTCCCTGGTACATCTGATACTAACATACTTGTTTAAATACAAATACAAATGTTAAAGGGCCGACAAAGTTCCGACTATTGCATTCTTATATATTATACGAGTATCTTATTACAGAGGGAATAACTATTACCACACCGCCAACACCAACGACAGTAACAGTAAATAGAACAGCTTTCATTTATTGTGATGCTGCCTATGGTCCACAAATGGATATTGCTTATGTTTGGAAATTCAATGGTTATGTCTTGAATACAACACTTTCCCCAGAGTTCATTCTGGTGAGTTAAACATGAATGATATGAATAAATAATCACATTGTCGTTCTTTGGTCAATGCCTGTCACTTTCCAGACCAAAATGGTCATTTTAAAAAACAGTTTTCAGCGAACAGAATTATATAATCGTCCCATTTGTGAACTAATTTTATGATGTTCTAAAATGTGTACAGTAAAACCTCCCCTAATGATCATTTCATATCGGTGATCACCTTATATCTACTATTTTAAATTCCTCTGACCAGCTGTCACCTTCAAACTTCAACGGCCAACAGATCTACTTTCTGGCTGACCGGTTGCTAACCGCTGTAGATAGATTTAATTGTATCAATTATGTTTACAGGCTAACCGCGGAGGAATACATGGCTTGCAAATTTCAAGAGCGCAATTTAAAAATGCCGGTATGTATCAATGCGAATTAAAGACGGCATTGCAGACAGTGTCCAGGTCAGCTTTACTTAGTGTCAGAGGTAACGTATTCAATAGATTTACCATATAAAAGTAATACTGAACCTCCAAAAATACTACGCGCCACAAAAAAGTCCATTAAATTGAACCCAGCTTATCCTCCGCGCTTAATGTGCTTTAATGTTTTTCAGAGTGAAAATATCAGCTAGCAAATATTTGGTTACTATTTTAATTTTGTATGTTCCAAAACTGTTGCTTTATCAGAATGCAATAGACAGTTCAGAAAATCTGGCTCGTACCAAATGAACATTTCAGCAGAACGTTTAAATGGCTTTGTGTCTAATAAGTAAACAAATGCTGCATTGATAATAAAAACGCGATCAACAATCAAACGAGCTTACCAGTGAAAACTTGTGATTTATTGCGCACTTTGTTATTTAAAGATGTCTTATTTGTTTATTTCTACTGCGAATTAATTATACTAGAATCATCCTGATTGTTGGTTGGTTGGTTGATCCGTCGCGCGATCTGTCCCCATTTTGTGGGGTTATTAAATCGCAATTCAGTGATAAATCTAGTTATTTTTGTAATAGTGATGATTTATCAGGAAATTTTGAAGGCTGAACGCGTTGAATTTAGAGTTCTTAATCTTGATCTAATAAACACCTCAACAGTATTGTCATATGTGCGAGAAAACGACGGAAATTGAGTTCGTTACATTTTAAATGGTATTCATGCAGTGTTTGATAAATACTAGAATTCCAAAGGTAACATTCAACCAATCATTTTGACTTTCAAACATCACAGGACCTCCGGGCCCACCCGCCGGCGTTCATATAGATAAACCAACCGTCACAGCAAGATCTATTCGAGTCTTATGGACAATCACTGCAGACATGACGATAGGTGGCGCTGCTACAAGTTACGACATTGAAGCGGATACGAACTATGAACCTGGTGTTTGGGTTTTGGTAGCCAAAGGTAAATAAATTGCTATACTTTGTACTCGAGCTATGCATACTAGCTACCATTTTCTTATTTTAAAAATCGTGGCTTTCCCATGGAAACAAGAAACTTTCCTTATGCACCAAAAATATTTCAAATGTTGACAGTTCGAGTGCACTTAATACAAAAGTCTATATTCTGAATTATTCTGTGTCATCCATTCCATAAGTGTTGCTTCCATAATATAGCCAAACATATTTAGAGACGACATCGCAATTTTCACGTTCAACCACTCTGTTGCTTAACACAACATTTGAAGACATTTAAAATACAGAATATACATTTTGACAGACATCCCCGAATACGAAGCTAGCAACATAGCGAAAACCATGGGTTTGAGGGGAGATCAGAGAGCTTTTAACGTAACAAACCTTATACCTAACACGCATTATAGATTCCGTCTGCGAGGAATCAACGAATATGGGAGAGGCCAAGAAGCGAGTTTGCCATCTGGTAAATACATGCATTCGGAATACCTCGGCCGATTCCGTATCTCCGTCTTAATTAGACGAAGTCGGTCGAGGTATGCCAAATGAATTATATGTATATGTAAACTAACCTTAACGATTAAAAAATTCAAAGGTGCTCAGAGTAATGTATTTTCATACAAATTATGAAATAATGATAATCCTAACTTTCTGTAACGATTTGCTTTAAAGTAAGCTTTTGATTTGATTTTATTTGTATTCTTATGGAAGTGTTAGTTTATCATGTTGTGTCAATGTTTTTAAATGTCTTTACGATTCTTTGCACATTACGAAATACCTGTGACCGCCTAGGCCTATTATTTATATAAATATTTTTTATGTTTCCTTGGGGGTGAATGTGAAGTTGGGACCCCAAAATTTATCCCCCCCCCCCCGTAGCTTTGAAACAGACCGTTCCAATGCGGTTCCATCCGGGAGACTGTGTTTTGTCCTCCATGTTTTTGTATTGACGAATGTGTTGGCAAACTGGTTCCCGTTGACTCTGTTTGTACAGAGACCTTTGGTGCACTGCAACATGGAACGGGGACCAGATTAATGTGTTGGTGGGTTTGGAGTTGGGAGAGTTAACATTTTGGGGGAAGTTGGGATTTTTTAAATGTTTTTTTTCTACGAATCCTATTTTTATTAATTTTCAGAATCAGCCAAAACTCCGGAAACAGAGCCTGTTATTTCACCAAGTAATGTCGGAGGGGGTGGTGGAACTGTGGGTACATTAACCATAAAATGGACGGTACTTATATATATATAATTGTTTTATTTTTTCTCTTCTGAGCTTTAATGCTAGGGATTTTTTAAATATTTCACTAAAACGTCACTCTACTTACGGGTTTGTAGAAGTAACCGGACAAAATGTCCGAACTTTAATAATGTGCATTATATCTCAATTCCTCTAAACGTATTTTACTATTTTAATTGTTTCATCATTTTCACCAGTTGGTAAATAAATCATAGATACAGTAAAACCTCGCTTATGAGACTACCGGGATAGAAAAATCAGTCGTACTAATAAGTCGGTCATATTATCAAGTTGAATCATAGAGGAGTTATCTAAAGCTGGTCCGAAAATAAGTGGTGGTTATAACAAAGTGTTCGTAATATTGAAGTGGTCGTAATGTGAGGGTTTACTGTACTATTTTCAGCCACTGAAGCCATCAGAACACTGTGGTCCAAATTTGGGATATAACGTCTACTGGAGGAGTCCTGATGACGCTAAAAATTGGACTAAGGTACGTGTGATTCTGAGCCTGTTGTGAGCTATAAATGATGACATTAATTAGTCTGATTACCTACAAATTACACTAATTATTTAACTGAAACACATATGACAATTATAACCTTCATTTATCCCATTCCTTTCAATTTATCAGATGGTCGACTTGATGTTGTTTTTCATATTTTGATGTATTGTTTTTCCATTTTATATTTTATGTATGTCTGATCCGCATTTTTGTCTCTTTTTTTTCGCTGGGTTCGCCGTTTTTCAGCATTTTTTCAGCTACATACGGCAACCAGTTCGCCTAACCAGTTTTCCTGGACTGTACATTAACCAGTATTAACTTACCCTTCCACAAGGAGCCGGCAACCTCTTCATATATGGAGGATAATCTACATTTTTGTCAAATTTTCATAAAAGGGTAGGATCTGCCACGACCGGATCTCCTGGTTGTATGTCTACCTCATTGACCACCTGACCACGGTCGCGGCTGCAATTTTTCAGTTTTATTTATCACTCAACGAAGTGGGATTATCTACAATAAACGTCCTATTTCGTAAAAAGAATTTATTTTATTTGCTTTCAAAATGTGTTATTATATTGAATGTTCAGGTGATCGGCAATGATGCGTTTGCTTTGAATGATGGAAAGGTTGTACTTACGATTGGAGTTGATAAGTACTATCTACCATACCTTGTAAAAGTGGGAGCTTACAATACGTATGGTAGTGGACCAAACTCTAGTGCAGTACAGATATTCTCGGCAGAAGGAAGTAAGAATTAACAAAAGCATCTTGTCCTGATTTATGTGACGCTCTTAATCCATTTCCTCCATGCACTTGACTGTGTTTATATGACATACTTTGTGCAGTATAACCCCTGAAAACCGGACCGCTTTCGGACTAGGTCAAAAGCCCGGTTTTTCGAGAGTTCCAGTTTTCAGAGAACAATTAATTGAAAAAGAGAAAAAATGGGACTTGAAAATTTTCGATTTTCAGAGAATTACAGTTTTCAGGGAGCCCGGTTTTGAGGGGTTGTACTAAAATAATTTTGAGAATGTTTACATTTTAATCTGGAGAATACCATATTATCGTATATTTTATCACGTCAGTTTCTGACGTAATTTAGTGCAGGAGTAACTTTTACTAGTTAAGTTCACTTTAAAAACAATGATACATTCTGTAATATTCCATCAGTACCTAATGCTTCTAATAAATTAAAACTTTTCAGTGCCGCAGATAGTCCCAGTAGCTAATGACATCGAAACTTTCAATGGTACAAGTGTGATAGTTTACTGGACACCAGTACCAGACACTAGGGAATCTGTCCGGGGTCGTGTAAAGGGATACAGGGTAAGGCCTAACACAATTAAACCTCACTTAGCGACCGCTTTAGTGTTCAGACCATCTATCTATAAATACCACTTTCAACAGTTAGATGATGCATCTCATTAGGCCAGAAAACAATTCTTATGTTTCCGGTTATTTGACCAAATAAGAGGTAGGAAGGTCTCGAAAGTTTTCTTTTTTTCTTCGTGTTCTTGATGCACGATTCGTACCTAAATATTTTCGTACAACCACGGTAGGTTGCATTTCCTTTGGATTATGCTAGAAACTTTTGGGTCGGCGTCTTACAAATGTGTCGATTGGGTAACCTGAAACACAACTATTTTTCTGGCCTTGTTAAAATATAGGGAACTTTTGTAATATAGAGATTTTCTGTAAAAATAACCAATCGACTTTTCAGGTTTATTATTATGAAAATGTTTACGATGAATCCCCGTTCATTTACGGAGAACCTGACCCAGTGAGGAACAGAATTCAGTTCAAAGACGTGTATGGACAAACAGATCATTGTCAGTTAGTAGGGCTGACTAATAATGCTGAATTCTTTACGCGAGTCCAAGTGTTTAATGGCGCAGGATTTGGTCCTAAGGGTGAATGGCGAAGAACGGAGACTGCAAATGACAGTATGTATTAGTAACTTGTGATAAATATTAGTGCAGTGAATCATACTTTACAAAGTGAATACAGTTGTACAGTGCAACCTTTTTTCCCACTGTACGAATTAACTATTAACCTCTCTAGCGCAACAATCTCTCAACAACAACATAATTTTGCTTCTCCCATATGGTGTTGCTTTAGAACGGTTGCACTGTATAAACAAATGGTGGTCAAACATATGATTTTGTGAACTATTTAAACAGCGAGTGTGTAGACATATCGATTAGACGATTTAACTTGCGTTATTTAAATTAGCTTGTAAACATATAGTTCGTTAATTGAGTTGCTTCCTCGCCTTATTTGAACAACTCAAGATGTACAACTAAACATTGTTTCTGTCCGCGGTGAATTATCTCATATACATCAAATAGTCAAGGAGAGTCTTTGTAACTTAATGAAACAAAATACTTAAGACAACTATCTGTCTCGTTTTCAGTTTTAAAGGATTATCCGATCCACGTGAAAGTGTTTCCAAGAGATAGCCACAGTATTCTTGTAAAATGGCGTGGTGTTAATGTACATGCTGGAGAAGAATCTGTCAGAGGATACATTGTAAGTATACCATGGATCATGTCCCAGTCAGCCATGTATTAATACTTAGTACATATAGCTGTCATTCAGTTATTCCAATCTCCAAGCTCATGTAACCACTTAAATCACATGACCATTACTGTCAAAAGACTAAAAATCGTGAATATGGATAAAATTTTACGCCAAATATACCCGGTATGTGGTTCAGATTTTAATACAAACGATGTACAGTGTGACCTCTCTTGAGCAACAACTTTCCACTGCACGATTTAACTATTAATTTAACCTCTCTTGAGCAACTACCTCTCAACAACAACATAATTATGCTTCTCCCAAAGGGTGTTGCTTTGGAGAGGTTGCACCGTATTTGCATATGATAAATGATACACTTGAGTTTATAGATAGATAGATTTATAGTTTGTTTAGTTTGTTAAGACAAACATGGAAAGTGCATTAAAACATTACAAACAATGAAAAACAGGTATGAATTAAAGAAGCCATGTCAATCATCATTATATAGTAAGGATAACACAAAAAGGGTAAATCAATAACTTATTTCTATTGTGGTCCATAGATATACAGTGCCAACAGACATAGGAAGACAAATGCAAATAATAATCAACTTTTATATAATAATAAATAGCATCACAGAAACTTACAAATAAATTAGCACCACATGTTAAGATGCAATATCACTTATGTACTTATAACAGAGCAGTATGCATTATGAGATATAAAAGTATGAAACTGAAATAATATGTTGTGGAATAGTAAATGCCATAAATTTCACCTGAGTTAATGACTTAGTAAAAACATGAAACAAGTTGCCATGCAAAATAAAAAAGAATGACTTGGTGCAGTTACTAAATTGAAATAGTCAATAAAATTCAATGCTATAATAAAAGAATGGGATTAAGTTTAAATATCAATAGAATTTAGCAGATTCTCTTTAATCTCGTGTTTAAAAGATGAAATAGAATGGGCATTCCTTACATCATGAGGTAGCATATTCCATAAACTACAACCATTATAGGCGAATGACCTCTTTTCAAAACCTTTCACCATCGTTATCTATATGTGTTTAATCTTTTGTATGATTACTTTTGAAATATTGCTGAACCACTAATAAAATGGCAATTTCGATACATGTTAGGATTGGTAAGCCACATAAAGTAAACAAAATGATAGCAAGAAGGAGACACATTCGCTGAATGTTTTACATGGAATGAAGTAAAACCTCAATAATAATTGCTAAATCCATAGCTTGTGGTAACGAGGTACGCAGACCTTAGCAAACATCACGTAACAACATACACAATGCTTCAAACACAAGACGTGCAATAAATGACACCAGAGTACGAGTGTTGGCACATCCTGAATACGCTAAATGGGATAAGGTACAGCAATATTTCTTTTTTAGATCCGAGTATGGAAAGTGCAAGAAGACATTCGCAATGCCAAAGATACGAAAGTTGATAAAGTGAATGAAGCCATTGTTGGAAATTTACAAACAAATGAAGTATATGTTCTTCGTATACTGGGCTGGAGTAATGCTGGTGATGGTGCTCTTAGTGAAATTGTTTATTTTGTCGTATCAGGTAAGGGCTAAAACAACATACTGACCCAATTTATCACGTGGTCGATTTAATTAGACACTGATAGGATAGTTTGTTACTTTTTTTCTGATCTGCATTTTTTCTGTTTTGATTATCACTCAATAAAGTGTACTTGTTAAAAAAAATGAAACATAAAAAATGCCAAATATTAAAAGTGATATATTTAGGTTAATTGGTGCAATATAAGCGGAAAGAAGACACAGATATGATGAAATGACTCATGCAGTAAAATCCGTCTTATCCAGCGTAGATACTTTCACTAATTCAAAACAATTAGGCCATCAAATACCATTTTATGTCTAAATTTCAGGTGATTCAAGTTTCGGCGTGCAAATAGACCCAACAACATCTGAAGTATGCTACATAGACGAAAATACATCCACTTGTCACGGAGTAGTTGTCTATGCATCGTTAATAGCAATTGTTTCCAACTTTGTTCTTTACTTAATATTTATTCACTTTCATCAGAATTTTTAAACTAAATTGTACAGTTCATATTTTTATTTCAATTATTTCGTACTTATCCTTAATTGGTTACATTAATACATAAAGACCTTCATTAATGAAGTAGCTCCTTGAGTTTCATTGCAAGAGGTTGTAAACTTGATAACATCCTCCAAGCTCGAAACCCAGTTTCATTTTAAAATCATTTAGTTCATGAAATGTTGAATGTTTAATGATTAGATATATATTTCAGTTCAATCATGCTGATGAAAAAAATGTATTCTCGGTGTTTTAATAATTGGTGCTTATATTATATCATTATAACCTTGCACTCAGATGTTTGTGGTACCACATGCCTTCAGGCCGATTCAGTCCGCGACTTGAACCTCTTGTTTAAACATCCAGTTGCACTCATAGTTCGTTACCTTTATGTGGGAGTGGAGTGAGTTGTGTTAGTGAATCAGGACATTAATAATTACTACTTTGATTTTTGATGTATGGCATAGAGAGAAATACCTTGAAAGCGAGAAATTACTTGAATGGAACATCAAAACTAGAAGGTGAAAAGAAATGCGGTATGAAATATACAATGTACTTTGATTGAAGAAAATTCCATTTGTAAAAGTCTGACATGATCTACTCTTGTGAGGAGTTGAATTGTTTTAGACCATTGCTGACATCTGCTGGACATATTACAAGGTTGTCTCCATGATTCCTCACGAGTTACAATCTTTCAGGGGTGAATGAAATTAATAGTATTTCTTTTATTCCAATGTTTGGTTTTTATTTGCAGCGTCTTCAAAAGACAAATGTACAATGTACGTGTCAAATAGTTGTACTTTGTTGAGCCCGTGTTTTCCATGCTAATTGCAGTTCTAAACAGAAATGTTGCTAATACTTTATGTATATCACCATCTGTAATCACAATCATCACCTCATTACTGTAATATTTCAAATGTATTTTTGTACGTTGTAGCTCTAATTTTTTGCAATCAAATATAAAACTAAACTATATTTTGTGCATTATTTTGTATGTACAGCACTAGATTTTCAGGGATTGTAATTTGAATTGGATCCGTCTATTAGTTGTAAGAACAAGAAAATGTGCGGTGATCTGAAGGCCAACAGCTAGGGTAATAATAACGAGTTTATAACAAGGTTAAGATTTCTGTAACTGAACTATTTTACCTCCCTGTAAACAAGATTCATTACACAAAACTGCAGATAGTCTTTAACATGGGCCACAAGTTTTGCTAAAAAATTTAGAGGAGACATCTGTAAATTTGGTGTTCACGAACTTCAACATTCAATACACGATTCTTTTATACCATGAAAGTAGAAATTAGCACTGAATGTTTGTTGAATGTTATACATTTTTTCTGTATAGTAAAACACGGATATAATGAACTCTGATACAGTGAAGAATCAGATACAGTACAGTAGTTTTGACCTCACTTATTTCATAGTTAAAGATGTACAGTAAAACCTCACTAACAGAACATCCCCAATAACAAGGATGTGGATAAAATTAAGATTTAGTCAAAACTTCCCAGGAATCTTCAGACACGAGTTCTATTGTGCACATACTGTATTGTGTTTTTTTCAGGATATAAGCCAATGTCCCTATAATTACACCATACAGTACATGTATGATCAAAATGTGACATTAGTAATATAACAAGGGCACTTTGTTACCAAACAATAGTAAGTTCATTGCATGCTACAAATGTGAACAAGTGAAGAATCTGTATTTAATGCAGTAATTACAGTAAAACCCCCTGAAAACCCGACCATTTCTGGACTAGGCCAAAAGTCCGGTTTTCTGAGAATTCCGGTTTTCAGAGAATTTCGGTTTTCAGAGAACTCCGGTTATCAGAACAATCGGTTTTCATGGGTTCTACTGCACATGTATGTCATTGATTAGAAAATGGCAATTGGAACAAAAAATATGAATGTATTGATAATAATTTACTTCATTCATCAAATAAATTCAAGTCATTTTAATGGCTGATATGAACATAAAACATGACATAAAACAAAAGGCATACAAACCATTAATACCTGAGAATCTGTTACAATCATTTGTAGCATTTTGGTTTATACTTAATTTTCATATTTTTTAAGATGATAGTCACGTAAGCATACATATTGATTTCGCATATAAAGCATACACATATACAAGCATGTATCACGATAGTTACAAAAATAACATATTATAGATCGGAAAACAACAATGACTTATAAAAATTCCTCTCCATAAATTTATTCATTTATATCATTTTCAAATACTGGCTTTACAGTTTCAAGAGGACTAGACTTCTGATTAATACCTAAATATTTCTTTTCAAAATAAAAAATTTCCTTTCATGAGATAGTCATGAAAATTACAGTGAAATTGATGGTCAAACAAAGATTTTAATTTTTTTTTTGCGTGAAAAAAAACAGCTTAGTTCGTCAGCATGTCTATAAATATTCAGAAGAATAATATTGTAATTAAATTTTACTCTCATATTTCTGAAATATCAAAACAATAAACATTCCATCTTCTAGATTTTTTGATGTAAATTAGAGTTCAGTGCCTTTAAAGAAGACAAAGTTTTCCTGACAACAACTTAAAAGATGACTTTTTTCTACTAAGGAGATTTACATCAACTCCTGTGCTTCAGTTTAAATTTATAATCGTCTGGTGCAAGTATTGTAATAATTTGATGAACCACAATAGCAGTTAAGCCCCATATCCTGTGCTCTCCACCTGTGAAGACAGGTAAGGTGTAACCCTTTGATCCTGGATAACGCCACTGTGTTTGTCTTTGGTTTGCAGGATCACAAAACGAAGCAACAGAGCGTGTGAAAACACACTCAACCTGAAATTACACAACATTAGAAATTACTGGTAGATAGTTCTCATGAACAGGGAGCAGGGTCATGAACCCAAGTATGGTGATCAGTCGATGAATACAGTCCAATGATAGGTACTTTTTATATTTGAGCTTAGAAACAATAAATCGGTTGTTATGGTAACAGGACAGGTCTCTGTGACTAGTTTCAAAACCTCGGTCTCTACTAAAACAGACAATATTATTCATGTTTATGCCAAATAGAGAGTACTTTAGTTTATGTACAGCCGTCAGTTTATCTTTGACAAAAAGAAAGAACACAAATTTTAGTTATAGATTTTAGATAGTAGATCTAACATGCAAGCACATCACACATCACAAACCCAAAGGTGCTTGTTCTGAGGAGCTTTGATATTGCCCAATGACACATTCTGAAAAATGCCCATAAACTCAGTTTCAAAACTTTTGATATCTAGGCCCAAGGTAATCCTAACCATGGACTAAGGATACATAAAATTTTATCTATGAGTCTGGTTGTATCTAAACCTGAACATCACAATGATTCTGACATCAAAAAGCTTTAATATCTCAGTATACAATTTAACATTATTTCATCAACTATAGGATTGCAAATTAAATGCTAGTAACCCAAAAAGTTTCACATTTTGGACTTTGCTGTAAGGAACTTTAGGATAAGCATCAAAAAAGAGTTGGCTGGGTAAATGGCTTAAGAATAAATTTGAAATGTTTAACAAATTAACAACATTTGATTGATGTGTTGCAAAAGAAATTGCAAAGGACAAAGTTCTTCCAACACATTTCAAATACATTGCAACCTCTCCAGAGTGGCCCTCTCTTAAGAAACAACCTCCCTTCAACAGCATGATTTTTTCCCAATGTACAATTTAAATATTAATCTAACCTCTCTAGAGCAACAACCTATCAACAACAACATAATTTTGCTTCTCCCAAAGGGTGTTGCCCTGGAGAGGCTGCTCTGTAATCATAATTATTTCAGACCATTAACTAATCTTTCTTGACATACCTCTGTTGGGTTTAATTTGAGTTCATCAATACTATTGATGTTACAATAACCTAATACAGGAGTGACCATACTGCGACCCTGAAATAGAGACGAATCAAAAATCAGTTTGATGTTCAAATTAGGTCTTCCTCTACAGCTGGAAAAGTTGCCCAATGACCCAGGCAGTTGGTGTGAGATAAAAACCCAGAGAAAAAGGCATTTGTTCACATGTTGAACTTATTCACAGTAGGCTGTTAACGTGGGCTTCAAGTTATGATTAACTTTGAGTGGATTACATTTGTTTCATATAATTTGTCAGCGTTTTAAAAACTGTGTTGATAACTGACATATCAACACCTCAGTTCATATTGAAAAAAAAACATGATTTTAAACACATATATAATTGTATCTTTTAACACAATGTACAAGGAAAAGGATACTCCTTAAGAAGTTAATTAATATATACATGCAGGTTTTTTTCCATCTATGGCAGGGGCAGTTTATAGGTGTCTTCCCATCAGTAAAATTCTTTAAAATCATGAAGTTTTCCCCTAAAATTTAGTTTACATCAAATTTTTTCTTCCCCTTTTTGCAAAACACTATGTTATTTTTCTCCAAATTTAAGACAAAAGCCCCTTTCCCAACTTGAGTAAAAAAAGCCCAGACATGAGGTCTTCAAATTAATTGTAGTTTAAACCCATACATGTTTTGCTTTTGATGGTAAGGGTGGCAGAGTTCCCCAGACGTTAACTAAGCTTTCATTGAGTCCAATTTCTTCCTCGGTTTCACGTAAGGCTGTATGTATTATATCTCTGTCACCATCGTCTTTGATCCCTCCAGGAAAACTGAAAAAATGCAAATTCAAATTATAATGAGATCACTTCACCCAGGAAAAACCTTCTCTCTGAAATTTTTTGCCTTGTAATGTGTAATTAATCACAAGATGTTGACTGAGCTTATCTATATATGTCTGATTGTAACGGCTCAAAGGTGAAAGACAATAACTTTCATGGATCTGATCATAAACATTTAAGAATTGACACCTTTGCTTAAATCTACACTGATACACTCAAATCACTGTAAGAGTCACTGTAAAATTAGAATCATTGACGTTGGCTAATGTGTATCATCAATTCATAACAAGGCATAAAGCATGTTGGAAATATTTGTGTTGAATCCTAGATGCATGTCAGGTTTGACCAAAAATAAACATAATTTCATATGCAACATTTATATAAGAAAATCGTCAAATATTAGCAGCGTCTTGTTCCTGAAAGTATAACTGTACATACATGTATTTATAATATAAATACCTTGTTTCTCCCCTGTGATTTCTCAAATTAAGTGATCGCACCATGAACAGGAAGGATGGTTCTCCATTTATATCACACATTGGCACAAGTACTCCCGCTTCGTTGTCTTCTGCTGAGGAAAGTGAAAGATCTGGACGTTTCAGCGGTTTTGAAGCTTTCAACTTTTCAATAACTCGTAATTTATTTGTGTCCTCAAAAACGCTGTTTAAACTTACAGAACCCCGACTTGGGCTTGTACTTGAAGTTGAAGCTGGTCGAATTAAGTTCTTGAAGGTGTTGCGTATCGCACATACACGATAAAAATGTTTAATAAAAGACATGATATAAATATCTACTTAAGTCAATCACGTGGTCCGAATTGACTTGGGTACGCAATGTCCCTCCTGGACAAACCTTAATTCCTTCACCTAGTCTATCTAATTGTAGCAATTTCCTTCATAATTGTACATACATTAGTTTCAATAAATCACCACATTTCTAAACACAATATCGTCATTAATTCGCATGATACTCCAACGACAATTTGTCAAATTTCGTCCTAAATGTTTACCTCACAAAGGGAGAAAACTCCCAGAAAACTCTTAACTTTTGAGAAATCTTGGTCAGCTACATGCTTGTGTTTGATGCCGGGAAACGGATGTAAACAAACACTACATGAACGGAATTTTGAAGTCAATGAAAGAATGGACTTGTGAAATAATTTCTCAAGTGCATACTGTTAGATTTCATGAACAAAACGTCTGAAGATAATGCAATGAAATTGACAATGTGTCACTTTGCAAAGTGGACTCGCCGTTGATACGTGCACGTGTATGTTATGATAATGTTTATATCAGATGTGATGGGTGGCATCATGTACACGATTGTAAAATAAACCAATAGACAACTGTGAAATTAATGCTTTATTTGCCTTATTATTGCCTGTTATAGTCAGTATTGATTGATCGGGAGTAACGTAGTATACATGTAGAATATAATCATATAACAATAGTACAGGTAGTAGAAAGGCCTCAACCGTGGTCCAGTGGTGCACTGGACTTGTAACCCAGAGATCAGTTGCTGGCTCCTTGTTGAAGGGTAAGTTAGTACTGGTTAGAATACAATCCAGGAAAACAGGTTAGGGGAACCGGTCGCCATATATAACTAAAAAATTGTTGAAAAACTGCATTAAATTCCAGTGACAATAAGTCACATAAAAACAGAAAACAGGTAATAGTACATGTGAACTAAGTTGTCTTATATTTTAGAATTATAAAAATGTAATCATAGTTGCCTTTGATGTTAACCATTCTTACCAGCTGTGTTTATTTACGGGTACTTGGTTTTCCCCTTGTATCTGAGTTGAAAGTATATAATATATGGCTCCTGGATCTTGACGTTTAACCTTACCTATGCAGCTTTCCAATTGGCTGATTTCGTAAATGAATTTGGAAGGGTCATCCTCTCAGACTAAGCAGGACATGGGCCAAATAAGAAAAATGTCTCGCTGCCACAAACAGTCTAATTAGTTGGACTACTTGACCCTTTGCTATCTCATGATATTTCAACCCCCAAAACCCATTTTTACACCTATCATTTCAACCCTTTAAGATACTTGAACCCCTCAAATAGATGAGATATCTTGATGTTTATTTCATAAAAATATTACCTTTATTACTTACAAAATATAATAATATTTTGAGAGTAGAACAAACACTTTCTGTTTCAGAAGTTTGTAGAGTATGATTTGTTGTAATAACAGAATAATGTGATTATCTTCACATGACTGGAATAACATCACTGACTGGAGACAAGAAAAATGACAGAGAGAAGCTACAAGTCTGTGTTGCTAGGCAAACTTGATGACCTTCCAACGCTCAACTCACGATTGGTCAGAATATTCATAAGCTCAACTTTTACCGGTAATTTACTTGTATTGACTGATGCAATGTTTTGTAAACAATTCAAAAAAGTCCTAACCTAGGACATGTTCACTTCAAAAGTTCAGATGGCTAGATTCACCTTGTAAAATAGTGATGCTAAAACAAGGACCACACACTTGCCTGATATAAAATTAGTGCAACCTGTCAGCAAAGTTTTAATTTTTAAAATTTTTTTGTATTTTTTAACATAACTGTTTATTTACATATCAAGTTCTTTCATATCAATTTATGGCAATAAAGCCACATCTTGGCTAATGTGTTGTATCAGAAGAAACTGATGACGATTTTATCAATCCTAAATTAGTTCATAATTTCAAAGCATGCATATATATTATTTTGTATTTATGTACTGAAAAACATAGTATTAGTGAATATAAATATTGTGGAGTATCAGTTATAGTGAAATATTTTTCCCGACCAAGCCCTTCTTTATCTATTTTGATGTAAGAGATTTACATTGAAATCTGGATTTAGTGAAGTAGATATTCTTGTTCTCATGAATTCACCATAATTGTGTTCAACTGTATCAGTAGCTAATTTTATTTTGGACGAATAAATAACAATTTTACTCGCAATCTTCAGATACTAAAGAAGAGAGGAATGTTTTACTTGAAGATGTTTATCCACGTCTTAAGTTATACTGCAAAGAGAATTATGGAATGGACTTTCAGGTTTGTCTAGTTTTCTTGATCAGTCATTCTGCTAATGTTGTGGCAAGCCTCTAGCTTGCTCTTGTGCCAATATGCCACTTCTTAACTTTGAGATTGATCTCCAATCTCCAACCTCAAATTTTGTTTACATTAGTTTGCAGGGGTTTTTTTCATGGGTAGAGGAAGGGGCCTTTCTTAAATTGGGGAAAAAATAGCACAGTATTTTTGCAAAGGGGAAGAAAAAACTTGAGGCAAACTGAATTTTAGGGGAAATCTGTATGAATTTAAGGATTTTTCCTGAGGGAAGACACCTATAAATGGCCCCTCCTATAGAAGGAAAAAAGCCCTGGTTTAAAATAATTTTGAATCTATAATTAGAATATAAATTGATTAATCAAACATATTCTTAAACATCTGTGTAATAAACCTATTGGCCTAATATAGGTAAAGAACAAAAATAGTTGGAAACCGATCTGAGATTTTTTAACCACAGACCAATGTGATATGCTGTATTTCAAAATTATTGACTATCTCATGTGAGACTTTTTCGACTGATTGGTTTGTATTTTCAGTGGGTTGACATGAGGTGGGGTATTCCACTGGAAGCATCAGACGATCACCAGGGGACCGAACTCTGTCTGGAAGAAATTAGGAAATGTCAGAAAGTGTCCACAGGACCAAATTTTGTTGTAAGTTCTGCCTTAAAGTTGACTGAGTTTAGGAATTTGTAGATTGGTTATGAATGTGCCTTGATAGTTAATTAAGTTGATGGACTGCTGAAATATTGATTTCGAGGTCTTTGGTTTGAGACCCTGTCCAGACATTTCTTTGAGACTACTGTCACTTTTCCCTGAGATTTTTCACCCGAGGGTCCCTGGGACTCCCATCTTCACAATTTTAGGGGTCCCATGGGATTTTGGGGGTCCTGCACAGAAAATGCCTAGAGCAAAGTCCCGAGGAAGCGGTTGTCACTCTAAATGTGAGTCCCTCGGCTGAATATTGCGTCAGAGACGCAAGAAACCTGCATCAGGGAAACCCCTGACTGTCTGAGTCACTTGTACAGTTAACACCTTGATTGCTGTTGATTGATGTAATGAAAATTTAACATTTTGTTAACTATTTGAAGTTTTTATGTTTTATGTGGAAGTGAGGGTTTATAATACTTAACTGATAATTTCTCAGTTAATTTCTGTGAGTTCGTAACAAAATAGTCCTCAGATAGCAACCCTCTCCCAGTTAACTCCCCCTTTTTTATAAGAACGAAAAAATTGTGACTCATAATTTAAGGCTTAAATAATCCTTCAAATTGCATATGTATATCCAATTCATTCAAAGATAATTCGGACCAGACCGTTAGTTATAACTAAATATTCTACAGAATTAAATTTAACACCAAATATATTTTGTTTTTCTGTTTTCAGACATTTTTAAATCAGAAACATGGTTATAGACCTCTTCAAGTGTCAATCCCTGAACAAGAGTTTGATCATTTACTCCAATGTTTAAAGGTATTGTACTGAACTGTAAGATGGTTAGTTTTATGTCACATTTATGGGAAAAAGTGCTTGTTGTCTGCTGAGCTACCAGAAATGTTGTGCTTGGAGATCTTTAGTTATAATATGTGGATTGGTTAGATTATTATAAAAAACATGTCTTATTATTTAGGCCTAAAAAAAAGCAGGTTTGTTTCCGGTTACCAGACCAACTCATCTTTTACCTGCCGACTCATAAGTTTTTGCAGCATCCAAATCTTGGTGCTATATTGTAATTTTCACAACTGTGTAGCCGATATATTTTAAAAAAAAAACATAAAAGAAAAAATCCCTACCCACCGACCCACATTTTTTAGGGCAAGTAACCGGATACAAACCTTTTTTTGTTTAGGCCGTAATAAGCAATACTTAAGCACTGCATTATCTGGGTTATGTTAATCATGGCCAAGTTATGTATTTTTTTCATATCTAGAATGCCTTCCATCTTTCTTTTTCTGCCTTAGGAGTCTGGTCATGATGCAGAACTTCTTCTGACTTGGTACAAGAAGGACACTAATCAAATACCTCCAATGTATGCTATTCAACCAATCAGTATGATTATCCCAGGGTTCAAAGACAAGGTAATGATGTGCTTGATTTATTTAAAGTGATATCAATTTGATGATATATTGAACTTATTATTTGGGGCCATAAAATCCTATTATTATCCTTTTATTGTGATCAGCCATGTTACTGCAAATTAAAGAACCAGCAAATGAGAAAATGACATAAAATACAACATTTTGTTCACAAATAAGATGGAAGGAGTAAGTTGTTGAGTATTAAACCAATACTCGTACTTCAAATCATGTTTTTTTATATCCCGACAGGAGAATAAAGAAGCTAAAATGAAATGGGAAGAAGCTAATAATAAACTGAGGGAAGAGTTTAGATTTGCTAGTGACAAGTGTTATGAACAGAAGTTGATTTCTGAAGAGGATCGACACAAATACTATATGTCTGGTAAAAACTTATATACTAACTTTATATTAAAGTGAATAGTGTTTATCAAAAGTATTTGCAGTCGATATTTGACTTTAGCAGTGGTCGTGGGTTAAATTTCATAACTGACTTGTTTTTACCACATTCTATACAAGTAGCTACTAACTTTCCCACTTAATTTTTAATTATTGATGGTTGACAAAGGATTTCAGAAAAAGCACCTTTTTCAGTAAAATTGTCTCTGAGGAAGCATGTATATCATGCTTGGTCTCAAACCTAGAACCTGTATGTCTAATGTCTGCACAATTTAATTTATATTTTTTTTTTACATGTATGTTATTTATCAACATTTAAGTCTAACTAAATGTTTCAAGAACTTGTTTCATGCGTTCACGTTCTCTGTGTTATTATGTATTTTTCTATGGCGGCAAACACCTAATGATAGACAACAATTAACAAAATAATATTTGCTTTATTTTTCTAGTCACTGAGGCTGAAGTCTTCAATGGTATTTTGCAACTACCAGACACTGCAGTTGATAATTGTCTGTGTTTTGTGCGCATCATTGAGGACATAACGTTACATCTTGATCACGAAAAGGCTTGGCGATTTGTTGATGTTTTGTCAAGTGATCCGAAATCTTTAGATGTGGAAGCACAGGCTATTTTGTCTAGACTAAGGGATGAACAAATAGTTAAAAAGATACAGGAAATAAATGTTAACAGGTATTGGAAATGATAAATATTATAAATATACCCTCATCTTCCTTAACCCATTACCACTTAGAGATAACTTAACAAAGGAAGATAATTTATTTTTGTTTTTCTTCTCTTTATCCAAATATTTTCCAAAGTATGAATTTTGAATTCTTGAATATTTTGTATTTCAATCTTGGAGCATAAATACTACATAGTTTACGATAAAAAATTGTCTTCATACAAGCATTTCACCTTGACCTATGTCCTTGAAGGTCAAGGTTATATAGTTTAAAATTCCATTTTTGCTATTTTCATAGTAAGTAATTAAATCCTTGAAGGGTTCACTTGTGTCTTATTATGTAAAAACAAACAATACTTTCTTGTGATGAGTGTTTTTTTTTGCTACAGACATACTGTAAAATGGAGTAACAAGGAAGGAATAAACAGACAAGAGCATAATGCTTATCTTAATGCTTTTAAAGATTCCTTCTACAACAGTATTGTGAAGAAAATTGATAAAGCTGTGAAGACAGAGCAGTCACTTGTCTTGGACGAACTTTATATTGAGGTATGTTTTGTTGATGCTGAATTTAATCTCATTTAATAAAAGTATTTTAGTTTATGTGGTAAGTATTTGACTAAATAAGTGCTTCCAGGTTACCAACCAATGCTCCTGGGTGACCAACCAGTGCTTATGGGTTACCAGTCAGTTCTCCTGGGTGACCAACCAGTGCTTATGGGTTACCAGTCAGTTCTCCTGTGTTACCAACCATTGATTTTGGGTTACCAACCAGTGCTCCTGGGTTACCAACCAGTGCTCCTGGGTTACCAACCAATGCATTTGTGTTTCCAACTAGTGCTCCTGGGTTACCAACCAATGCATTTGTGTTTCCAACTAGTGCTCCTGGGTTACCAACCAATGCATTTGTGTTTCCAACTAGTGTTCTTGGGGTTGACACCAATGCTGCTTGGTGAACAACCACTAATCATCTATCTCTATTCTGCGTGTAAAGTGAAGGTGAGGTACAAATCCGTTTGGAGGTAGTATGTTTAGTCCAATATCACAGCAAAACATGTAGCAAATAGAGAGAAGGATTTCTCAGTTTTTACTGTATTTGTTCATGTCCTATTTTTAGGTATTGCAACATTCCAGTATGGCCAATGAAAGATGTGAAATGTTTTGTGGTCGAGAAGATATTCTAAGGGAGATAACATACTATCTTCAACAAAAGAGTGATGAACCTTTGGTTTTATACGGACAATCTGGGTGTGGGAAGACTTCATTGATGGCCCAATCTGCTAAAATGGTAATGAAATTCTTCATTGATGAAACAGTCTGTTTAAATGAATGATAAAAAAAACATATTTTTATTTTTTTTCATCGCATGTTTGCCATAGAACAACATTTCAAAATATATTACAATGTATGAATAATGACAAAAAGTCTTATTTTCAGGCTCCTACAATATTGTCAAAGGCTACAGTTGTCTTGCGATTTCTTGGCACTTCACCAGACAGCAGTTATCTTAGACGTCTACTGCAAAGTGTTTGTGAACAAATTGTAATTTGTTATGGCAAAGATAGAAAGGAGGTAGGTTGACAGATAATGTTTTTTTCTACCATAAACAATGGATATAAAATATAACATAAATTGTTCAGTCTTGGTTTGTGTTGACAAGTTACATTTTATCATGAGCATTTTACAATTATGCCTGCATCTTGTGCAGAAATACACTCAATATTATTGATAACTGTTATAGTTTGCACTCCGTTTTTATTGGGCATGAGGAACAGTAAATCCATTGTCTCACGTTTTTTACCTTTCTGTGCAAGAGTTAATTCAATAGCAGCTGCATAGGAAAAAAAATTGCCAAAAATTCCTTACCTGCCCTGTTTTTAATTTGCATGTAACCAGAAACAAACAATTTTTGTCTTTCAGGTTCCTGAAGATTTTGATGAGCTGAAATCTTTCTTTCATGAAAGTTTGAAACTTGCTACCAAAGAGAAACCTTTAGTTGTCATTCTTGATTCCCTTGATCAATTAGCGAAAGACCAGAATGCAATGCGACTGAATTGGTTACCATGGAAACTGCCGGAAAATGTTAGTTTTCTGATATCCACCTATACTGAAGCATCTGAATTGATAACAGCATTGAAGAGTATGTTCAAAGCACGGAACTTTATTCAGGTGCCTGTCTTTACACAAGAATTGAGCACTGAAGTTTTACAATCATGGCTGACCAAAATTAATCGTACACTTACTTCAGAACAATATCTGCTGGTTAAATCGGCCTTCATAAAATGTTCGCTGCCTCTGTTTGTCAAACTTATCTATGATCAAGTGCTTATGTGGCCTTCTTATAAACCAGTTGACCAATGTCGCCTGAGTTACACTGTTCAGGATAGCATCAATTCACTTCTTTCTCAGCTTGAAAAGAAACACGGACCATTGATAGTAAGTAGGGCTCTAGCCTACCTCACAGCATCACAGTCTGGTATTAGTGAAACAGAGCTAGAAGATTTGCTGTCTCTTGATGACGATGTCCTGACGTATGTGTTTCAAATTCATGTTCCACCATTGCGCCGCATTCCAGCACTTCTCTGGGTACGAATTCGTCACGATATTTCGCAATACCTTGTTGAGAAAGAAGTTGATGAAGTCCGGTCTTTTTTCTGGTATCATCGTCAGTTTTTCGAAACTGCAGAAAAACGCTTTTTATCAAATGCTGAGGAAAGACGTGCTGTACACTCAAGGATGGCTGATTATTATCTTGGAAAATGGTATGGTGTAGAAAAACCATTCCTCTATACAGCAACACAGATGAAAAAGCTTGGAATCAAAACTGCAGAAAGTGCAGCTGACCGACGGATTTCTGCTCAGCCATTGATATTTGGTAAAAGTGAATGTGGTTCAAAGGTTAGGTACAACAAAAGAAAGCTTAATAAACTCCCATTTCATCTGTTTAACGCTAACAGATTACAAGAACTAAATACGGTCTGCTTGTTTAACTACAAATGGAACCAAACTAAGCTTCAAGCTGTCTCTCTTCAGGAACTGTTGCTTGACTTGTCAACGTGTGGAAAGAAAGATGGTATTCTGTATAAAGCGTACAAAGCGTCACAATCAAGTCTTAAGGCATACCCGGAAACCCTCTCCCTTGAGATTTCAGGTCGTCTACCCGCACTTTTACAGACCAAAGCCAGTCCCGACGAGCGTCGCCTCCTCGATGATGCTCTTGTTGCTAGTGCTAAAACATGTAAATTTGTACCCTATCAGCCATGTTTTGTTATTCCTAGTGAATCCGAAATGTATACCATCGAAAATTCTCAAGTACCAATTTCACCTAAATTATCTGGAATATCTAATGATTCATCACATTTTGCTGCCCTGACAAAAGAAAGTAGTGTCCTCATCTGGGACCTTGAAACTGGTCAATTAGACACTGTTTTGAAATTGTTAGACAGAGATTCTGGTAACTTGAATGTGATGTCAAAACCACCAAAAAAAGATGTCTTAATTTTGGGCACCAGTCATCAAATGGAAGACAATCCAGTATTTATAATCAATTTACGAACAACTGAAATTGAACAACAGCTGAGCTTGGAAAAACGATATCCAAAAATCTTGTTCTTTGATGACTTAAAATTTGATTTAACAGAAAATTTTCTCATTGTAATAGTTTCTAAACAAGCTGTAGATGTGTTTGATAAGACTTCTGGGAAACTTGTGCATGAATTTGACGGCCAGCCAGACTGTGCCATTCTCTTAGCAGACGACACAATGATCCTGCTTCATCCTAAGCAGACGAACATGTACACAATATATAGAATGGATAACTTTGAATTTGTTTACCAAGTTTCATGCTCTGAAACTCCTCGGGACATTTACGTCAACGATTCAGTCAGTTGTGCGTGCATCGTGATGGAAAAGTCTAATCTTTTACAGCTATTAAATCTTACGCCAGGTGCTCAGCTCGGAAAGTTGTCAGGTCACATTGACCTCTCCAAAAAGAAAGAGTTAAAAATTCAAAATGTACAAATGTGTCAGCAAATCTGTATGGTTACAACTCAAGATGGTTTTCTGATAGTTGATTTGAAAACGAATAAGGTGAAGCATGATATTAAAATACAAACAAAGTACAAGCCATTTTATCGTGTGATTGATTTCAAATCTGTTCTCACTGCAGATGGTGCTTACATTGTGGCTGGTTATGATAAGTACATCATATTGTATGATGTTAAAGATGGCAAACATATTCATGGGATTGAGGCATCAAAAAGTCGAGTCGTGAATTTGTTCGTTGATGCAAAGGGAGAATTTATTGTTACATCTAACAGTCGAAACAACCGTGTTACTTGTTGGCGTTTGTCTAGCTTAAAATCTCAACCACGAAGTTTCCAACCACTTTCAATGTCCAATTCAGTGCGCTACATGACAGTAAATCGGCATGGGACAACTGCTGTTATGCGTAGCATGAGTTCATCGGAGTTTTCGGTCTTGGATACAGATGCGGGTCAGGTGAGATGCAACATATCCAGAGATTACGAGGCCATGGCACCAACTGTAACTTCGGACGGAAAATATGCTGTTCTCAGGGAGTATCATTCAGGGGAGTGTCTTAAAGTATGGGATACATACTCGGGTGCATTGGTTAGCTGTTTTAAAGTGTCAAGCGTCAACCTGAAAGCATACGTTTTAGGGACAAAGCCTGAAAACATGGTCACTGTAATTGAGTCCAATGTTACAGCTGGTGAGCATGTTATCGATGTTCGCTCTTTGCCTTCTGGGAAAGAAACTGGGGTAAAGCTTTCATGTGGAAAGTACCATATGTTTCAAATGTTTTTTGCCGTAAATGACAAGTTCCTTATTGTTGGTATAGAAGAACATTTACATCCTGGTGTTAAGATTTACTCAAAGTCTTATCTTGTCCACTCAGGAGATGAACATAGAACTTACGAGAAACTTCACCCAAGATACATTCAAATGATAACACCGGAAAGTGATTGTTTCCTCGGGCAACATATTCACACAAATGAATCTGGTAAGGAATCCTGGGAATGTAATGTGATAAATATAGAAACAGGCGATACTATGGTAACTTTGGAAGAGTGTCCTAATAGTGTGCTGCGCTTCGGCTGGCATGGGCATTATGGGATTGATAAATGTCGTGTAGTGTATGACCTGAAAGTGGGGAAAGTGGTTGTTAGATTCGACTCTGATCTGCCAGTACCAGCAAAAACTGTACCTATACCTGTCTTGACCAACGACGAAAGATATGCCATATGGATAGATCCCACAGCTGGGTTGCTGAAAGTGGGCGACATCATGAAAAAGGAAATGATTGGCTTGTCTCCAATACACAGTATACCCATGAATCTGGAAATCACGCCGAAATCCGTTATTATCATTGGTTGTGAAGATGGTCGTATCATGATGCTGCAGTTGATGGTTCAGGAGAAAGATTTGAAAGAGAAACTGAGTCATTTATATAACCGATACATGAAGAAAACGGTTCATGCGGTTGACAGCACATTGAAAGCAATATCGTCTGGTTCTACAAAGTCCTTAATGACAGCTAAACAGTCAGTGGACAAATTGACATCTGGTTTCAGTGGAGGCACTGCTGATAAGTCAAAGAGGTCTCAGGAACACAGCAGAACTTGCGAAATATTGTGAACTTTCAACTCTTAGTTATTTACAGGTTGTTACAAGAGACAAATTTTATTAACTTCAGGGAACATATCCAGCCACATACATTTAGATTGAAATTTCAAATTCGAATATATATAAATGTTTTCCTAGTGAGGTCAAGGTGTTATGTAAAAAGTGTTTGTGCACTAATATTCACATTTTTGTTTTTATCAGACAGAAGGTTACTGAAAAGTTGCTTTTTGAATTAAAGTTAAATAAGCATTCTTAGCATTGTGAATGCGTGAAACTGAGTCCAAGTGAGATCTGAAAATTATTTTTTAGTGCTAACACAAGACCTGTTTGATTCTTAGTGAGATTCTTAGTTTCTAAAGGCCTAAAAGAATAGCTAGTTTCCGCTACCCTGACTGACCCTATTTTTTGCCACCGACCCTATGACTTTTTGGGGTCTAATAATAGTTTAGCAAAATAAAAATAACGTCAGTCTTATTCTAAAAAAAAAAACACCTACCTACTATTTTTACAGAGCCGGTAGTGAAAACAGGCTATTTTTTTAGGCCTAAAAGCTTTTTTGAGACCTTGTGGTGGTCCTAGTGTCACTGTTTTATTCACAGAAAAATCCCCCAGGTCTTCAAATAAAAATGGTATTTTACTCAGCTAGGGTAATATTCTGTGATAATTTGTATTTTAACATTTTCTGGACATTTTTACATTGATAAACCATTCAGTAGTATATAAATATTCATAGATATGTTATCTTAGTTTTTTTTATTTTGATGCAATATTTATCAGTCCTCTGGTAACCAATTTTATTGTTAGTTTAATTTTGTCTTTACTGTTATAATATTCTATTGTTTTGCATCCTTTTTTGTTTTACAGATATCTATTTAACATTAATGTATATGTAGCCAATTAAATACATAAGTCTCATAGAAGCCAATTGGAGTTATATATCTTGAGTAAACATGTCACTGTGGTTTAACACCGTTTTTCAACGATTTTTCAGTAATGTACAGCAACCACTTCACCTAACCAGTTTTCCTAGACTACATACTAATCAGTACTAACTTACCCTTCCACAAAGAGCTGGCAACTTCTCCACATATGGAGGAAAGTCAACGGATCTCCAGTTTACAAGTCCAGCGCACTAAACAAAACGAGTAAACAAGTGCAAAAAAAAAATATTGGTACCTAGGAAATACAAGATAATCCATTTTATTGTTAAAAGATAATTAAACAGACTCCAACAGTTTCATCTGGTGTGACCAAACTTCCATGGAATTATTTACATCCTCAGAGATTACCAGACTGAATGTTAAAATTCGCATTGTGTATGCTGTGGCTATTGTATCTACATCATTTTTCAGGCTCAGGGATAAAATTTAAGAACAAACTATAAACTCAAAACCAATTTCCTTAAGACAATACTTCAGTTTAACTGACATCTGAAATAGGATGGTACAATAAAATTCACAATGTGTCATATTTTTATCTCAGGCCAGAAAAAATTGGTCATGTTCATAGTTACCTAGTTTCTGGCACAGTCCCTGAACTTTTTACCAACAAATTCCAAAGAATGAAGGTATTCGGTCATGAATTTTACATTCAAAACACTAAGTATTTTTTTTAAAAAAAAGCTTTTTGTGAACTATTTATTGTATCTTTTGATCATGTTCTTGTTGACACAACTTTCGTCTGACCTAAACTTAGTGCACAAGTGAATTTCCTTACATGGATTTTTAATTTCTTTAGAGAATATATTTTTTGTATAAAACCTTGCATAGCAACCACTTTGATACCAAGACCACTACATTACATACAGACTGATTTTTTTACAGACTGGTTCTTTACTCTACAGACTGGTTCTTTGTTTCCTCTTCATTTCAACTTAATAACGACCACCACAATATTACAACAAATTGACCAATAGTTTTGGTCCAGCAGTTAGTCTTAATATCAAGTTTTTTTTTTATAATGATTCAAAAGATTCAAACACTTCAATTCGGTCAATATAGACAATAAGACCCTTCAAGTTATACACATTTTTTACTTCTACGACCTTACAACAAAGTATCAGTTAAAAAATAACAATGCAGTACATTATTATAACCAAATACTGATGGAAACAAAACGAGCAATATACTTAAAGGCTTTAAAAACACAAGTTTGACATCACATGAGAATTCCAGTTGATTTGATTGCATTGAAAAAGGACAAAAATTACTAATACATCGTAATATAATAAATTCATTGGCAAGTCACATTCAGTTAAATGACCTCAATTTATACCAATTTTAACCTGGGAGGCACAGAAGACAGGCACTAAGAATTGCAAACTTATGTTTTTAAAGATGTTAAGTATACTTTAAGTAACACCAAACTTGGACCATATAACTTAAGCTAATATCCTCATTTTTTTTGTAGATCAGTTTAGATTACTATAGAAGGAAACTTGGATCATTTAACTTCATCATAATATAAAGTTTTTTGTAGGGCACTTAGATTATCCACGAGAGAAAATGTTTGGCTTACAAGGTGAATGTTGGAATAAGCTTAGAGTACACACACAATTTCACTTATAAATGAAAATTGGAGTATTACACATAAAAAGAAAGTTGTATGAAGGTTGAAAGGAATATGATGCTAAACACAGCTAAGAACTATAAAATTGAAATACTTTGTAATCTAATCTAAGCTATGCCCCCAACTTGTAATCGAGTACTTTAAGTGCATGAACTTATCGCCAGCAATGTAAATACTTATACAGCACATTACATGGGTAAATGTAGAAAATTTTCAAAAAGCCAGAAATCTTAATCTCATTGCTGCCAAAGCAATAAAAACCAGTAGGGTCCAGACCTGGGAAAAACCAGAAGTTCTGGAAAATTCCGGAAAACTTTTATCCATGCATGTATTCATAATGAACGAAAAACAAAGAAAGGCTAGCAGTCTTTACATTAATACTGTCTGCATGACGTAAAGGCCTTAATTCAAGCATTTGCTAAAAACAATTACACTACCGTAATAAATATATGATGTATTTGTGTATTGACAACAGGTTAACAACCTTTCATTTGAGATAATATTAATCTCAATTTTTACTTAGTTTTTTTACTAAACAAAACATCTTTCCCCAGTAAGCATGCAATATCAAATTGTGAAATCTGTCAAGCGGTTGTTATTTTGAACAAAATGCACTTAAACAGTGTTTAAATAAAAAACACAATGAATATGTTGTGCTTATGCTTAAAATATAGTAACTGTTGAATAAATAAAAAGACATTTAAACAATAACATATCATTAATTTTAATCCATAGTAACATTGTCAATAACATTATTTGCATTAAAATTAGTCAAAGAATCGGAAATATCACTCTCCTTTTGAACTTTTTGTGTAAATGTCCCATAGGTTTGATCACGCTTGGTCAAATAACGTAAAAACACGGATGTTCTTCGAAATACTTATTTGATCACTTCGTGCAATTTATGCAACAGATGCCTTCTCCTTAGCCTTGTTGGCGTCATAAAGGGCCAACATTTTCTTCATCTCCCCAATGGCCAAACCTGGGTTCAAGCCCTGAAACAATGAAATGCACCAGGTTAAATAACAGATAAATTTTGTCTTTACAATATCCATACTGCTCTGACTAAGGGCAAGTTAAGTTAGATTTAAGTTAAAATTGATAAATTTTGAAAAATGAAGAATAAATTGCAAATACAGTGTAATAATCTAACTGATCATAAATAAAGGTAACTAGATACAGGTGCATATGATCAAATACAGCCTGGGTTAGCAACCAATTATTGACAAATATATGAGAAAACTGATCCCCCTTTATGATGTCATGCAGGGTTCTCATTACGAACTTGAGTAAAAGGCCAAAAGATGGTAGTAAGAGGCTCAGGGGCTGTCATATGCAAGTGAGCCATTCATTAAGTATCTAGTTACAGGCAATAAATTTTTCACAAAAAGTAAATGGCCTAGGAGGTGTTTGAATCAGTAGACTGGTAGTCAGTTCTTAATAAGAATCCTAGTCATGTTATAAAAACAGCGAGGGAAACCAGGACCCTTTTTCCTTCAATAATAGAGGCCTATATTCAGTGACTTCCCAATCGCAAAAAGCCCCTTTTTTCCAATTTGGAGAAGTGCAGAGTTAGCCTTGTTTATTGATGTATCTTGAAAGTGAGTCTACCTTTCCCAATTTAGAAAAAATTATGCTTGAATTTCTCAAATGAAAGGCTAACACCCCTTCCCAATGTTTGGAAAAAGGTGCTCGAAACATGAGCACCTGTCATAAATTTGCTGATCAAGTCTGAAGCTAAAAGCACTGCAAAGAAAAGATTAGTAAATAACACCACTTGGAATGGAGTTTTATCGAGACAAATTTTATTGAAATGACAGCCAGGAAAGGGCTATAATTCTTGAGTCAGGGAAAATCTGGCGGCTAAGCATTTACCTTCGGACAAGTTTTTGTGCAGTTCATAATTGTATGACACCTGTAAACTGAATATTTATCTTCCATCAAAGCTAATCTCTCATCTGTGTAGTCATCTCTAGAATCCACCATCCACCTGTAACATGGTACAATGGAAAAATTACATAAACATTTCATTATATCACACAAGCGTAATCATAGAACTTAAACAAAAATATTTTTTTTCCAAAATTAAGGATGAAGACTTCAACAGGGGTGTGATTGGCCACTGATCAAACGAATGGAAATTCTTGGTCACCTGTGGAATATGGTAAGGAAGTGTTCAAAAACGTAAAACAAATGGGCAGATGTGAATAATCGTAGTTGGAAGTAGCAATTTTGAGGCATCAACATTTGTTCAACAAGTATTCTAGGAGAATGGATAAACCTCCCAACAGTACCCTTCAGATTGCCCCATGATCATTCAATCAGAGAAAAAGATCACCGTGCTTTATACTGGAATACTAGACAATGACATATAAAGTTAGCTAACAAACAGAAAAGAATACAGATTCATATTACTGAAATACTAGGGAATTATCTCCCATGAAGAAGTAATGTATGAATATTTTGGTATTAAAGATGGTTATAAGTCAATTTTAAAATACCTGTAGGCTTGCATAAGAACAGCAGGTCCAAGATACTTGTCTGAGTTCCACCAATAACTGGGGCAAGATGTTGAACAACAAGCACACAAAATACATTCATAAAGACCGTCCTATAAGATAGAACAAAACATACAGCACAATCATTTAACGTCAAATAACAATTAAATTTCCCTTCTCAGGTTGACTTAGAAACCAAAGCATAGAAGAGTATCAAACATAATACAACACTGTACTAGTGTTTGCATGCAATAGCTTTATGATAATCTTTATCAATACAGTCCTAACTGTATTGTGGTCATAGAATGCAGCATCTTTTTTTTAATTTTGGGAAAGGGTCCAGGTTCCGTCCAACCAGGAAAAATGTATGGTGTGAAGCCAAAATTGGAATTTTCTAGGTCAGGAATTGGGGAAAAATAGCAGCACTTTCTATATAAATGGGAAGGGCCCATTCACCAAACCCAATCAAAAAAGGAAAAAAAAATCGCTGAGATGTATATGAGGACATGCCATCATATATAAACATACCTGGAAAACTATCACATGAAATACGTGACAAATCATTATAAATAAAACTTCACAGTCACATGAATCAATTCAAACAATAAATAAACTTAAATGAAAGAAGTTCCTAGATTAAAACATTCATAAAACTGGATAGAGCACTTAAATAGTCACTTTAGAATCCTATAAGTGATAAAACATACCAATTTAGCACGGTCTTCAACACTCTGTAGGTATGACTCCTTTCCAATATCCTCTTCCCTAACTCCCTTCTTCTTCAAAAAGGGTTCAATAGACTCATACTGAGCATAGAAGTTGTTCATGTCCTGTCATGATAAAATGTATATAGTCAAGACACCACTAAATACTCAATAAATAAATCAGGTCAGACTCCCATAAAATATTTGAATAGACTTGACAGGACAGAATTTGAGCATGTCCTGTATTGATTAAAATATATATAGTAAGAGGCCAGGAGACAGAAAAATACTCAATTATTTATAGGTTAAACTTCATTATATTAATAGGTTGAACATCATTATATTTGGATAATTTAAATCTGATATAAATAAGTAAAGAAATTTTAACAGCAGCACACTAAACAGGCACTACTAAATGGAAAAAAATTCATTTGAATTAAAGAAAATATATAATACTGCCACTACTTTAAATTTTCATAAGTTACAAAAGAATAATTGAAGAACTAATTAATAATATATAATTTACAAAAAGAAAAAAAATCAGAAGCATATAAGCCTTAAAATCGAGGCTAATTTCCATTGAAGTTTATTGTTTAACAGGAATGATCTTCACAAAGTTGAGTGATAAAAGTGAACTCACTGGAACAAGGTCCTTAATCACATACATGTGGGGAAGAGGGTATATCTTCAGTGTTTGACTGTTGTCATTGATCTTGCTGTAAAAGGTAAACGAAACAGTTGTCATCATTGTATAATGAATTAAAGGAACAGTTAAAGTCTTAACAGTATTTTTGTCCCAATTTATGTGTGCTATGCTTAATGCATAACAGGAGACTAAATATAGAATAATTAATTGTTCATAGTATATACGCAGTAAAAGAAGGTTGTGTAATGAATAATGCAAACTAAAACCTGTATAACACTGCACAGATGTTCAGTTTACAGTACATAATTATAATAGAATTTCATTATGATTCAAAGAATGATTCCTCCCAGTCTGTAAGCTTACAATGAAAATTGTCATTTTAACAAAGCGTACCAAAGACAGGCAAGGGTATTTAATCCACCAATGTTCATTGAACAAGATCCACAAATTCCTTCACGACATGACCTTCTAAAGGTCAAGGTTGGGTCTTGAGTGTCCTTAATCTTGATCAAAGCATCTAGAACCATAGGTCCACACCTGAAGAGATCAAATTAACTGACTTGTTACTTAATAGTTATCATGAATTTACACACTGAGTTCACAAAGTTTGCAGGATTAACAAAAAAAATTAATTTAATCTAGTGAATCTGAGTTTTGAAAGTAAAGAGAGCAATATGTGTATATTTTGATAAAATGTATTGCCATTAGTATTTTTTTTTGGAAATGAGTATTATTCTTCCATTCATTAATATTACTCATCACTGCATGAAACAAACGTTCTACCAAAGAAAGTATGTAAATCAAATTCTTGTTAGTCTAGTATCATCGTTTAAACACTCGAAATATTAGTCTTACGTATTAAGGTCCACTTCATAGACTTGTTGTTTTGGTTTATCTCCTGGCTTGTCTGGGTCCTGAAAAAATACAACAAATATCATAATCAAAATTTAGTTAAACAACAATATGTAAAAATCAGTCCTCATAGCCATCAATTAGAAGTAACTGATGCTTCTTGAGCAATACATTCACTTAACTCTGAAATGCTTCCATTCAATTTTAGATACTCACTACAAAGATTTCATGTATTTGATCACATTAGTACAAGTTACTGCCTTATATATATATATCAGGTATACCAGAAACCAGACCCATACCATCACATAAGTTTCAAGTTGCTATTCAGGCCTTTTTTATGCCATTTCGGGTACAGTATTTTGCCACATTCCCCAAGTAAACAAGTAATTATTTTATGACTTTATTCACCAGAGCACTTAACACAATATTTTACATGATTAATTCCAGGGAAAAAATAAATTTTCAGCATATGAAGACAGAACTTTTTCATTTTTCTGATAATTATGGGGAAATTTTCCTCTATTAATGGATAAAAATTAATAATTCTTTACTTGGGGAACGAGGTCGAATACCGGACCCCGAATGGCATAAAAAAGGCCTGAAAATATACATGAGTCATGATGTGACAGTTGTGCAACAGTACAAACAGTTTTATAAATAACAAATTAATATAACATATGTATGAATATGTTATCTGATTTAAGTTATCCCTAAGTGGTAATGGGTTAATTAAACTAGTGTACTTACATATCTGTAAATTGAGAACTTCTTTATTCTTTTCTGTTCAGGAGCCGCTGCAGTTTGGGCACATCTTGTCTGAAACAAACAACAAAAAATACTCCTGGGTAAAAAAATTAATTCTGGTTGATTTAATTGATGAGTTTTCAAGGAAGCCAAATGCAGCACAATTGCCTAAACCAACTGGACAACAATGAAAGAATCTGCATGAGAGTAGAAATGAGCCAGAAGCTGGGAAAATCAACCGGCTATTTGAACATTCTTGCCAGCTACTTTTCCACTCAGGAGGCGTTGCCTCTTTCACCTGTGATAGGAGACAGAAAACAAAGTTCCTGATGTGGGACTCAAACTCGCAACCTTCTTCTTGCAAGTCAACTGCTCTACCTACTGAGCTAATCGGGCAGACGGGCATACAAACTAGTGATGAAACGATAATCGGATACAATTGATTAGCTGTGTGAAAACGTCTGCCGATTCCGATGATCGATTGCAGTTTTACCTAATAGATTATCGGTCTATATCATTTAGGCGCTGTAAGCTAACTACTGGTGCCGCAGACTAAACGCGCATTCAAGGGAAATCACTCATGTTGTTTAAAAAAAGATGGCGGATTGTAGATCAAGGCGAAAAAAAAATTATTTGACCATCCCTCAAGTTATTTGATGTTAATAGAGCCTGGTTAATGTTTCATAAGGATAACACACTCCATTCCCCATGCTTATATGTTACAATGCCAACTAGCAGAAAGCAGAGGTTGGCTAAGAACCAAAGGATGCATAAATAGAATCAAACATTAGTGGTCTACTTATGTTACACCACTACATGTGAACCGATTATATAATCGGAAAATCGCATCGGATGTACAAACCGATACTAACTGATAATCGTATATTTTTATTATTATATATACAGCACTGTTACACTTCTCCTTTGTTTAATCAATGAAGCGACAACCACAGGTTCTATAACTTTAAGCTAACCAAGCCTTTGCGTCACCCTAGCTCTAGGATTCCAAGGCTAGCCACACACTCACAGCACCAATGTAATAGAAGGCAGAATGGGTTCCCAATGTGGGCCTCGAACCCACAACCTGCTGCTTGCAAGTCAGCTGCTCTAACAACTGAGCTAATCGGGCAGTTGGGCATACTAACTACTAGAAACACATATATTTATATTATATATACAGCCCTGTTACACACCACTACTGGGGGGGACCCTCACAACTATTTTTAGTAGCTTACAAGCTACATTAAAACATTTCCACACCACTGAGTCTTTTTTGTTTTTATTGTTTTTATGTGACATATTGTCACTGGGGTTACTACCATTTTTCAACAATTTTTCAGTTATATACAGTGACTGGTTCACCTAACCAGATTTCCTGGACTGAATACTAACCAGTACTAACTTACCCTTCCACAAGGAGCCGGCGACTTCTCCACATATTGAGGAAAATTGACATTTTTGTCAAATTTTCATATAGGGTATGACCTGCCGCGACCAAGATTCGAACCTGGATCTCTGGGTGACAAGTCCAGCGCACTAACCACTGGACCACAGCCCCCTGAATTTCACTCCCATCTCACTACTGCAGAGTTTAAATAACACATCTATTTGCTTATGCAACATGCAAATTTTCGTTATAAGAGGATTATTACATAAATTAATCTTATGCTTTTTCAAATTCATTTTTGTGCCAAAAATATTCTTAATTCTTGCATAACATAAAATTTCCTTGTTAAATAACTAGTAAGCGACCTTGACCTCAGAAAATCAACATTGAAGGTTACAAAAAGAAAATAACATTAGGACTATAATATACGTTACTAAGATATCAACACATCAATCCACGTCATAAAACAAATATTAAAATGGAAAGATCATAGGAAACTTGCACAAAATATTGCTTAAAACGTCCTTGACAGATTCATCAACGCAAACACGCAATGTCTCACCTATTGCGTACGAATTAATCGGTGACAATAAACAGCAAATTCAAATTAAATTAAATAAGACAGTCTATCAATCAAATAATCAAAATTTACCTGCACCAATTTAACAAGAGCCGACTGCGGTCGTAGAAACTTAACAAGTTCTCTTGCTGACATCTTTCCCTGCCTGATTCGATTACATAAATGATACCGATGATATACACAAAGGCATTCCGACTGAAAGAAATTTAGACTGGTTTACAATGAAAGAAATTAGACTGGTCTTCGTTCCATGTTGCAGTTCGCAATCAGAGTCAACGGAAACCAGCTTAAAAACAAATGAACTGAACTGCGCCTCCCAGTTATCAGAATTGATTAATCGGGAGTATCATGTAGATGTAAATCATATAGATGTAGATGAGTCAGTTCCCCTGACAAAAGCACAATGCGATCTGGCATACAGAGTCAACGGGAACCAGTTTAGATAGGACGTAAACTGGTACTCGTTTAGTCTAGTGTACGCTAATGGTGCGCAGCAACATGGAACGGGGACCAGTTTATGTGAGATCTTAGCTGGTCCCCGTTCCATGTTGCAGTGCACCAAAGGTATATACGGGTACCCGTTGACTCTGGTTGCGATCTTAACTGTTATATCAAATTATAAAAATCTAATGACTTAATAGGATAAATTGAAAAGGCATAATGATAACTTATAGTGCAAAAAAGTGTGACCATGTCAAAACATCAAAATACAGGTATAGCACAAGAAAGGAATCAAATCCTTATTTACATTGTGGTCCCTAAGCATTCTATGCTAGGAAAAACAACCATAAGTGAAATTTTAATAAGAATTTGGCACAAAATCACTCATGTAAATTTGAAAGACAATAAAATGCTCAAACTTCCTCAGATCCCAGACAAGAGATGGGCTTTGACAAGGGCCTTAAAATGAGGGACATTCCTAGCTTCTCTGACAGATTGAGGAAGACCATTCCACAAAGAAATTCCATTAAAAGCAAAAGATTTGAAACCCAAAACTTTTACATTTGGAAGACAGTATTTACCGTTGTAATTTTGGACATATACTCGTGTAACTAATATAAATTATCATTTTGAATCCACGGTGATAAATTAACGCAAAGTCCTACTATTGCCATGTATGTGTATAACGTTATCAATATGTCTATTAATAGAAACATGACGTAACGGGTAAAATAAAGGGACGCAACCTATGCGGCCTACTACATGCATAATTTTTAAAAGTGCTTTTTACAAGTGATCATATATTGATAACATAACATTTTCCGGTAATTTGAAAATTGATAAAGAATATCTTTTGATTTTTATTATTTTTAAAGGCTAGTCAAGCTGAATGTATTTTATTTCACATGATTATATTTCACAGATTCTCGGGTTTGCCTTATATGGGCATTATCTTTGCACGTTGTAAGCATGTAGAATTCACCGGTATATAAATCCAGATTGAAATAATTCAGTGTTGTACTTGCTTCGGCAGTACATATACTAAAATTGGAACGATACAGAGAAGATTAGCATGGCCCCTGCGCAAAGGAGGGTGCGCAATCTTCTCCCCAGCGGTTCCAAGTTAGGAATGGGCAAAAAAGGGACAATAAAAGGGACCCCTAACACCTCGCCAGAATGCCACATACGGTTATTGTTGACTCCAGTGAAATTTAACCGATGCACAAAAGGCGGTTTTGAAACAAGCCGTTTCTGGCATAAAAAGTCGGATATATACAGCGTTTTTCAACGTAATTTATGTACTCGTAAACTTTAAACGGTCGTAAAATTTAAACCAATTGAGATATTGATTTGAAATTTGGCGTTTTGATAGAATATTGTCCGAATTAATGATAGCAGCCAGTAGTTTTCATACTGTTTGAGTTGCATGAACAAATTTTGGGTCCAAATAAGGGTCATTTTTTACCAAACATGCCATTTTTTTGGGGCCTTTTAAAATGATTTTTATCGAGGAAATCATTTCAAATGAGATTGAATATTACACAATTAGTATTGTTATTCACCGATTTAGATACATTTATTCTTATGATAATGATAAATATGTTTTCTTCATTCTTAAATTTGGTCAAAAATACACAATCAGTTTAACATTGTTGTAAATTGTTTTTTGCTGTTAGGATGTGATGGCAATATTTTTTGTTCAGCTTTTACGCTTGATCTGTACGATTTGGTCCTTTTTGGTGTTTTGAGAAGCTACCAGAAATTAAAATGCCATTTATGGTCATATTTGATAATTGCAATTCATGCCCTTATTTGGGAACTTTACTGGTGATTTTGACAATTATTTCTAAGCCAACGCTGAGTGTAAATGTGAAATTATACTCAGAAAACATTAATACTGCAAAAATCGAGGGAAAATATAGAATAAATGTGTTTGTGAATAGGTTTAAGTTTCATAGTTGAACTATTTTTGATTAAAGGCTCTGTCTTTCACACTTTTTTGGTCACTGCTGGGATTTGAACCCAGAACTCATCTTACAAAGTAAGACACGTTTTTACTTAAAACTACAATGACTTCTTTGTGTGTGAAATTGAGCCAAAATTAATAAAAACACTGAATATTGTGTTCATTTAACAAATCTTTCCATCAGCTTTTACAAGGACTTTGGACCTTCATTCTTTGATAAATTATGCATTTTTCAAAGAATGGTAGCTTTAAAAAATTGTTTTTCCATACACATAGCCTAAATCACAGTTAATGATCAACAAAGTTTTTTCACAGTTCACAATTCACAGTTCATAATCACAATTATTTTTTCATAATTCACAAATCACAGTATATATATACATATATACATATAATTATTTTCACAATGTCACTTTGAAGTTGATCCTTTCTTCTGTCTCCTCTCTTCCTCTTTCTCTCTCCGCCATTCTTCAAATGTCTGGTCGGCCATCTTCATACAGAACCAGTTGCCGTAGTACTGGGTGTGGCCAGGAGGCACCCGCAACTCGCCACACTTGCGGCAGGTATATGCTTTGTGGCATCTACGGACCTGGTTCCTCTTGACATACTCTCCAGCAGCTTGTTTTCTATCTTGCATATTCCTGTACCATTGAGTGGACCTAGCTGGTTGAGAGAGCTTTGTAGTCTTGACAGGAATGGCAGAATGGTCATCCGGCTGTTGCAGAAATGGTTCTAAAAGCCGTCTCTTCACTGAAGCTGCACCAGCCAGGTTCTTGGGTCCTGAGAACTGGTGCACCAGGTGTGGTGGTACGGGTGGCTGCTCTGTCACTGATACATGCTGGACTGCTGGAGGAAGTGGCATGGTGGCAGTCACAGCAGGCACTGGCAGCCGGAGACCCTGTTGCAAGATGAGACGCTCATGGCTCTGAAGGCAGAAAAAAACATTATTTAAAATAAATAAAATTATCTAAAATAAATAACATTATCTGAAAATAAAAAAAAAAATGTTTAAAAGAAAAATGAAAAAGCATTATTAAATTAATGTTAATTAGTACCTTCACTCTGTCATTGTACCACTTGCTTAGAGTGGCATTGTTGACATTGTACAGCTGTAAAGCAGTATGCCGCATGACCATTGGATTGTCCAACACCAGCTGGCGGATATTTCTGTACGCCCGGGTCACCAGGGTCCAGCGGTCCTGCCTTTGGCCTTCTCGCTTCTCATGGGATGGGAAGGCACCACACAGCTTGACGACCAAGCATGCCATAATACGGTTGGCGTCTGGTTTCTGAGCCGGTCCTTCGTTTTCACCCCGTATAGTTCTGAAAAAGCATTATATATTGCAAATTACAAGTATAAATAAGATCTGAATTGGAAAAAATACAGTACAGAAATACACTAAAATAAGTATTCTTTAGTTACACACCTGTTAACTGTGTCCACCCCAGGAACAACACTCTGCTTGTTTCTGGCCTTGTATGTTGAAGTTGACACTTTAGTCAGCCTAGAACTATGGCGTGGACTTGGGACTGTAGGCTGCTTGTCAAAGTCTGTGAGCAGGTCCCAGAGTCTCACAATGTGTGATGCCTGGTCATGTGTGAGGGCAAGTGACTGGCTTCTTAGGGAGAACAGGTAATCAGCAAGGTACTCAACCTGAGTGTAGCCAGGTATGCAGTCACTGTCTGCTGTAGGCTGCAAAATAAATAAAGTTCATGTGAATACAAGCAAAATGATTTTTATTTGAATATTATTATCATAATTAATTTATTCTTTCTGTAATAGACAAAAAATAGAGAAAAAAACACTTACTGATATAGGAGAATTTCCCACTGTGCTGGTAGCAGGTACTGGAGTTGTGGGGGCACAGCGTGTGGATGCCGAGCTTGTTGTTGCAATAGGGGCTGGTGGTCTCAGTGGAGTTGATGGAGCAGGGGGTCGCTGCAGAGGAATGTTGTCGGGATGTGGCCTCAGTAGCTCGACCTCTAACGGGGGCTGAGTTGGATCTTCCATCTCCTCAAATCCCTCATCTACTCCCTGCTCATCCAGCTCAACGTATCCCCGGGGCTCGGGCTCAAGTGTCCTTCCCACTGCACTCTCGGCATCAAGTATATAGTCCTGCAGGACTTGGCCGGTCTGTGAAAACAGGTACTCAAGGCCTATCTTCTCACCTGGAATAGGTTTTAAAGCATTTATTTGTGTGAAAATAACCTACTATTGCATGAAAATAGTGTTTTAATAGAGCAATTCATTTTAACTTACCAGTGTACTTCCTAGGAGGTCTGAAGTTCAGGACTAGCTTGCGGTCAAGCAGCTGCATGCTGAGCTCGTTGACAGTGCTCTGCATCTGGCCTGAGTAGTTGCTGCTGCCAGTGCTCACCTGCTCTCTGTCCTCATTCCACCGCATGAGACCATCTAGGAGGTACGCCTGAAAGTGGGTGTCTGATGCAGTGGTGCCCGGGATGAACTTTGCCAAGTGGTTGTGGAATGACTCCAGGGAGACGGAACCACGAGCACACCTGTACTTGCAAAGAATCACACCGGCTTTCTTGGCTGTACCTGTCACCGTGTACAGGGAGATACCTTCGGGGTCCTGTATGCATGGGACATGCTTCCGCTGCTTGGCCCAAACATTGGCCATCACCTCTGGATCAAACAGTGGAACACCGTTAGTATCTTTACCATCATCCCCCATAAATGCTTGCACCAGCTCATCTGAAAAATATATACCAGTAGATACATTTAATATACAGTGAAAACAAAATAAAATTTCTATAAATTATGTAACATTTTATAGTAAGGCAAGGCGTCTTACCAATGAGACGTGTTGTCTCTTCTGTCCCTCTGGTGCGCCGACGACAGTAGGTGGCGAGCTCTGTCTTGGTCAGCCATCGTATGATGTCATCTCTGCTTGGGTCTGTGACATTGCGGGTGATCAGCTCTAGCCGCTTGGCTTCACGCAAGGCATCCAAGTCCTCAGCACTCCACTCAAAGATGGCCTTGGAGAGACGGGACATGAAGACAGGGTACAGAATATGGGCGTCTGTTGAGCAGCCTGTTGAGAATCTCCGCATGAAGTGCCAGATGTCCAGCCTAAAAACCATGTTTGGCCAGGCGTGAAACAACTTGCCAACTAGGGAGTCTCCACAGCAGTCCCTGTCAACATACATGACTTGCGGAGGAGGTTCCCCGGCTCTGTCATACCGGTCGACCAACCCCTCAATCATTGGACCAAGACCAATACCCTCAGCACACGTCATGACGCACATGAGGACTTGGCCCTTCTCGTTGCCAACGTTGGTGGCCCATGTTGCGGTCCCTCTGGTCTGGCCTGTCAGCTTCCTGGTGATCTGCATCAAGATAAATATCATGTAAGGTTCATTAATCAAAGCATATAAATATGGCTAATGTTTTAAAATTTTATGTTTAATTAATTACCTTTTTAGTTGAGTCTATCTTCAAGATTCTGCCAAATGTGGATGTTATAGCCGCCTTGACAGCATCTACCCTGGACATGATGTCGTTACAGTAGACCGACCTCAACCAGGAGGCGGATGGAACATCTGGCTGTGCAGGTGGATCGCTGATGGGCTGTCGCATCACAAGCTTAGAGTCTAAAATGGACTGGCAGTCAGCAAGGTAAAGCATGACTTTACGCATCCATTCTTGGCTGTGTTCCTCTATGAGCTTGCGTCGCAGCTGCCCAGCACTGTTGCCAAGTCCCCGTGTACGCATGAGGGTCACCACACTAATATCACAGGCATACCTGAAAAAATATTTTGATATTGAAAAACATTGAATATCATACATGATAAAAGTACTTTCTTGATGTTTAAAAATTTGAAGTTACTTATTTTGAATTTATTTGTTTACTTACATATATGTAAATATGCATTTATTCATTTACTTACTTGTATGTAAGCAGCACAGGAAACTGGTTTCTGTGGGCTACATCAAGCTGGCTGAGGATGGCATGGCTCCAGCTCAGAAGGCGTTTCTGGCAACCTTTACACTGCAACTCCTCAGTCACAGTGTAATAGTAGCCAGTCAGACCTAGGACTTCCCGCACATTCTCATATGGTCCAGCAGACACCAGCTCCCTTCTGCAGCTGGGACAGTCGAAGCGGGTTCTCCATATACGCCGGGGCATCCAGCAAAGCAGGGGATGGCCAAAGTATCGGTTGACACTGGGCAAACCGGTAGTGACACTGCTCTGGGGCTGGGGTGGGTAGTACCAAAGTTTGTTGATTCGTACCTCTGGCCTTCCCTGTGCATTATGGGTGACCAGTGCCTTCGAAACCCACATGTGGTCCACTGTGGGAAGGTTCCTCTTCCAGTCACCGGGTAGTGGACAGGGGTCTATTTGTAGTAACATTTTAAAAGAACAGACATTGAATTATGAGCATAAAATAATTTACTTAATAAATTGTTAAAGACCATGTGTTAATTAATTTTAACATAATTATCTTTAAATGATATAACAAAATTGCTAGTAGTGAGAAAACTTGTTAGTTAAATATAATACATAAATAAGCAATACTAGACCAAAATCTACAACACAAAAAAGAAGAATATCAAAGTAATTTATTTATTTAATGGTCAAAAATTATGAGTAAATTGATTTTAGCATAATTATCTTTAAACTATATAAAAGCAATGTTAGTAGTGAGAGAACTTGATAGTTGAAAATGATTATAAATAAATAATAAATAAGCATTACTATCCCCAGATCTACTACACAGATAGAAAGACAATACAATAAAGCACAGAAAAAGAGGTGGGAGTGAGACAGAAAGCAGATTATAATTGCATCACCACAACCAGATCTTACCATCTTATCCATGCTTGACTAAAATTGAGAAAACAAAGTATTTAATCATAATAGAAATTTGAGTAATTAAATTTAACAACAACTTTGTCATAATTAAGTAAATTTCTGCCACAAGTAGTAATACTATTTTGAATGCGTACCTGCTTGCTTCAGACAACCTGTCAAGTTGACCTCTTTCCGCAACTCTGTCAGTGTTGGTGGAGGGATTTCCTTTGACAGGGAGATGGGGGCTGACTGTGACTCAGCTGCAATGGCCACTTTAACAAGCTCACTGTCACTGACATCACTGTCACTATCAGGTGCCTTGGACACTGTTAATGTAACCATATATAAGGATATTAACATGATGAATAACTACAGCTTTTAGGAAAAATCATCACAAAATGAAATACTTTTTTATTTAGAGTGATTGTATTTACCTGTTGCAGTTGGTGGAATCTTGGGTTTCTGCAGTTGTCGGGCAACCTGAGCGGGGTTAAGAGATGAAGCCACCAATGAAGCTGCAGAGACCCTCTTGTGAGGCAGGACCATCTCTGCCTTCCTCTGCAATTCATTCCTCTTCTGTCTGATAGCCAGCCTACCATCAGGGAAGCCTTGCATGTATGCCTACAAGAAGCAATGGGAATGTAAAAAATATTGTTTAACTGAAGTTTTTTATCAGCTATTTTCATTCTTGATATTAGTTACAATAATAATAATATAAATTGTGTTTTTACCTTCAATGCATGTTTGTGCCTGTTTATTGGAGTGTCCCCGGTATTGCCCCCTTCCCGTTCCATCTGGTTGATGAGATATGCGGCATATCCCATATCGTTCTCCATCAGCCAGTGGAACGTCTGGCCCCGGTACTGCCCAATCTGCAGTTCATAAAAACCCTGCAGCGTGAACTTGTCAGGATTGGACAGACCGTGCTTCCTTGCAGCTACCACCGCATCCTTCTCAACTTGATCAGGTGGGCTGCAATGTGGCCATTTCTTTGTTCTCCCCTGTGCTTTGCATTTGGTGGCCTCATCTGTTGGAGCAAACAGAATGTAACCACTGTTCACCTTCCTCACTTTCGGAATTTTTTGCATACCTGTAAATGTATTTTTTAACTTGAAAACATTGTTTCAATTTAAAATCAAAGTACATTTTGAATTGTAACGTTTGAAAAAGTGCATCATTTACACTAAGTTTACCTACAATCAATAACTGTCTTCAGTTATAAAATACTCTCAATTATGACTCTTCAAGGTAAACACAGGTGGGTGGGGTAAAATAGTCAAACAACAATATCCGATAGTACAAAGCCCGCATAGACTAATTCACTACATGGTCATTAATTATTCAGATAGTTAGATCATTTAAACCCCAAAAATATAATCCAAAAAGGTGCAATGAGGATTAAATTCGATATCAAAAAAGTTCGAAATTTAAACGTAAACAATCTCTCGATTCGATATAGGTCACGCGTTTTTTCCGCATTTGACCAAGTGCAATTGTAGTTTTCCTACCTGCAGCAATAATATCCTATAGAATATGAATATATTACACCAAAATACCGTGTACAACTAGTGATGATAACGAGAAATAGCGAAATAACACAACTTCGAAATTCAAGATGGCGGCATCCATGAAATAACTTGGATAGATGATACCACGTGACTTAACATTTTTGATCACGGGACAATTGCGTCCATGCTGATTGGTTCAAACTTGGAACAAAGTTGGAACAAACTTGGAACCGATAGCCAATCAACATGGAGAATTGTTCCAAGTTTTGGGGAGAACATTAACCTGTCCACTGCGCAAGGATGACACGCAAATTCGTGAAGCGTTCCATATTTTTTCCTTTTTATATAACTACATTTTTTATTGCCCTAGCATTATACAAAAATAAAAAAGAAATGGTGAACGTGATATTTTGCTTGTAAGAAATATTCCACAAGCATCCTGTTAAATTGTAATTAGTAAAACTGTACTGAGGATGCAAATTTTACTAATTACTACGCAGTATATAACTATATATGTACATATTAATTCAAATTTGTCAGTCAGGGGTACGGAATTCCTATGCCCGACTTGTCCGACTCGGGATTTTTTGCCGACGGACAAGTAGATTTTATCATCGTATTTGCCTGCAGACAAGTGACTTTAAAAACTTGGAAAATATTGATTATCATTATCTAGCCCTTACAAATCAAAATAAATCACATTTCAACTCGTCTTAAGATGTTAACCGCATAAAATTATAAATAACACGCAATGCTATTTTTCCCCGTGTGAGGCCCCTCGCTAAAATTCTGCGCTGTAAAAAACCCGCGTTTTCATTGGTCGTATCGTGGAAACCTCACAGTGTTACCGTAAACATAATCCTGCATATTTTGCAAAGTTAAACTGGTGCGAAATGGACAAATTTGTTATAAGAACAAGTGGTTCAGAGCCCAAACAAAAACGTTAACGTTGTTAAAGCGTACACGTATCTTCCAAAATAGTTGGTATAATGAATTAACCTGGCTACGAAAGGACGAAAATGCCGAAGTACTGTATTGTCATGTTTGTAGAAAGTACCCTCAAACCGCTGATATTAGCTCAGTACTGTACAAAGGAAATCTATTGAAACATTACTTAGAAAGGACACTCTAACATCCCACCAACTGTCGTCAAAACATGTCGCATGTATGTCAAAGTATGAGTATAAACGAACCCCAAGTAAACAAGTGCCGATTGAAAAATCAATGTCCAAAGTTGAAGTAAATAAACTTGAGAGATATAAAAACCGTTTAATACTGCCTATGCTGTAATAAAACATAATCATCCTAATTGATGAACATTTGAAAATACACACAGAAATAAAAGCTATTAGGTGGGTTTCTTCAAAATTGAAAGCACTAGAAGCAGTCAGGATATCAATGTTACAGTTACTTACATGGAACAAATACTTGAAACATCTAACAGGGCTGATGAGTTAGGTCAAGCAAAGGCAATATTAACTGATCTTAAAAATGTAAAATTTGTGAAATACATATAACTCATGCTAGATATATTAACATTGATCACTAAAACTTCAGTTTTGTTTCAAAATAAAGATCTTCTACTCTTTGAAGTATAAGAAGCAATTGATACATTGTACATGAATTTGCATGCAATGAGCAATGCACCAGGTGAAAACTTATCAAAATTCTACAGCTTGTATGATCCTGAAACAGGTATGTTTGGTGGAAAATTTAAATTAACTGGAGTCTTTCTGTGAGTTTAAGGATGATAAAGATGTTCACTCATTAATTGAAAAAAGGTCAATATGTATTAGAGAGATTTCAGGATCTTCACTGCCCTCCTTTGAATTTGTACAGGGTATTTGACTTCAGAAACTGACCACATACACTTACAGAACTTAGCACATATGGTTGTAGCGAAATTAAACAGCTCTCTGAACATTGTAATGGTTTATTAACAGAAGAAGAGGTTTCCTCTATTCCTAGTGAGTGGCAAACTCTGAAAGTTCAGGTTTCCATGCAAAAAAACTATCATCCTCTTACAATACATACATCCATACTACAAAAGAAGGAAAATTCTGTGAAAAACATCAGTGCCTTGCTGCAGCTTTTACTCACAATATTCCCCTCTACAGCTGCTTGTGAGAGACAATTTTCTCAAATGAATCTTGTAAATAGCCCCCAAAGAACTCGCCATACGCAAGAAAACTTATAAAGTCAAATGAGAATTGTTATCTCTGGTCCAGAAGTTTCAAAGTTTGACCCAGTGTCTGCTGTTGAAGACTGGCTTAAGTCTGGTCGTAGACACATACGTCACAATCCACCAAAAAGTCAGCCACAGTTACCTCTGAAAATGTGGCTTCAACATCGACCCAAACAAATACTGAGATGGAAAGCATACAGCCTATGCTTTGTGAAATTGTAAAGACAGTAGGTGGGGAGGACTCTGCATGAGATAAACTTAAAAGAATGACTGATGAGCCGAGTAATCCATGTGCCTTAATGTAAATTTATCTGATCAGTATGAAGGTAAAATGTTCTCATGTGCACTAGTGCATTATAAGGCAGACTTTGATCTAAGATAATTTAACTATTTCAGAGGACATTCATGAAACTAACAACTATTCATGTTTCTCATATATTTTTTGTTACATAATATTGACAATATTTCATTGAAATGACTCATTCATGGTATTGTTCATTAATATTGACACATATATATGTCTCATAAGAAACGGTTAAATAAAGTTATTCTGTAAAATCTATAACATTTCTTTGTGTTGGGGGGAGTTGGGGCAACTGAAATATTCTATGGACACGTAAAAATTCAGTCCAGCTTGTCCGCGGGCAAGTACAAAATATCTGGAATTCCACACCCCTGGTCAGTTATCAACACAGTTTTTAAAACACCGACAAATTATATGAAACAAATGTAATCCACTCAAAGTTAATCATGACTTAAAGCCCACGTTAACAGCCTCCTGTGAATAAGTTCAACATGTGAACTTATGCCTTTTTCTCTGGGTTTTTACCTCAAACCAACAGCCTGGAACATTGGGCAACTTTTCAGCTGTATTGGAAGACCTAAGGTGAGCATCAAACTGATTTTTTTATTCATCTCTATTTCAGGGTCGCAGTATGGTCACTCCTGTATTAGGTTATTGTAACATCAATAGTATTGATGAACTCAAATTAAACCCAACAGAGGTATGACGAGAAAGATTAGTTGATGGTCTGAAATAATTATAATTTCAGAGCAGCCTTTCCAGGGCAACAGCCTTTGGGAGAAGCAAAATTATGTTGTTGTTGAGAGGTTGTTGCTCTTGAGTGGTTAGATTAATATTTAAATCGTACATTAGGAAAATCATGCTGTTGTTGAAGGGAGGTTGTTGCTTAAGAGAGGGCCACTCTGGAAAGGCTGCAATGCATTTGAAATGTGCTGGAAGAACTTTGTCCTTGGCAATTTCTTTTGCAACACATTAATCAAATGTTGTTAATTTGTTAAAACATTTCAGATTTATTCTTAAGCCATTTACCCATCCAACTCTTTTTTATGCTTATCCTAAAGTTTCTTACAGCAAAATCCAAAATATGAAACTGTTTGGGTTACTAGCATTTAATTTGCAATCCTATAGTTGACTAAATAATGTTAAATTGTATACTAGGTATCAAAGCTTTTTGATGTCAGAATCATTAAGGTGTTCGGGTTTAGATACAACCTGACTCATAGATAAAATTTTATGTAGCCTTAGTCTAAGGTTAGGATTACCCTGGGCCCAGATATCAAAAGTTTTGAAACTTATGAAACCGTTTATGGGCGTTTCTCAGAATGTGTCATTGGGCAATTCAAAGCTGCTCAGAACAAGCACCTTTGGGCTTGTGATGCATGTTAGATCTACTATCTAAAATCTATATCTAAAACTTGTGTTCTTTCTTATTGTCAAAGATAAACTGACGGCTGTACATAAACTAAAGTACTCTGTATTTGGTATAAACATGAATAAAATTGTCTGTTTAGTAGAGACCGAGGTTTTAAAACTAGTCACAGAGACCTGTCTTATTACCATAACAAATGATTTATTGTTTATAAGCTCAAATAAAAAGTACCTGTCATTGGATTGGATCATCGACTGATTCCCAGACTTGGGTTCATGATCCTGCTCCCTGTTCATGAGAACTGTGTACCAGTAATTTCTAATGTTGTGTAATTTCAGGTTGAGTGTGTTTTCACACGCTCTGTTGCTCCGTTTTGTGATCCAGCGAACCAAAGACAATCACAGTGGCGTTATCCAGGTTCAAAGGGTTACACCTTACCTGTCTTCAAAGGTGGAGAGCACAGGATATGGGACTTAACCGCAATTGTGGTTCATCAAATTATTACAATACTTGCACCAGACGATTATCAATTCAAACTGAAAATAAATTCAACAGGAGTTGATGTAAATCTTCTTAGTAGAAAAAAAGTCATCTTTTAAGTTGCTGTTAGGAAAACTTTGTCTTCTTTACAGGCACTTACCTGTAATTGACATCAATTATCTAGAAGGTGGAGTGGTAATTGTTTTGCTATTTCAGAAATATGAGAGTAAAATTTAATTACAATATTATTCTTCTGAATATTTCTAGACATGCTGATGACCTAAGCTGTTTTTTAGTGCAAATAAACATGCCATTAAAATCTTTGTTGACGAGGAGTTTCACTGTAATTATCATAACTACCTGATGAAATGAGGATTTTTATTTTAAAAGGAAATATTTAGGTATTTAATTAAAAGTCTAGTCCTTTAAATTTGAAACTCTTGAGTCAACATTTGAAAATGTTATAAATAAATAAGTAATAAATAAATAAATAAATTTATGGAGAGGAATTTTTATAAGTCATTGTTGTTTTCCAATCCATAATATGTTATTTTTGTAACTATCGTGATACACGCTTGTATATGTGTATACTTTGTATGTGACAATCAATTTAAAAAAGATAAAAATAAAGTATAAACCAAAATACTATAAATGATTATAACAGATTCTCAGGTATTAATGGTTTATATGCCTTTTGTTTTATGTCATGTTTTACTTTCATATCAGCCATTAAAAAGACTTGAATTTATTTGATGAATGAAGTAAATTATTATCAATACATTCATACTTTTTGTTCCAGGGGTTTTACTGTAATTACTGCATTAAATACAGATTCTTCACTTGTTCACATTTGTAGAATGTAATGAACTTACTATTGTTTTGTAACAAAGTGCCCTTGTTATATTACTAATGTCACGTTTTGATCATACATGTAATGTATGGTGTAATTATAGGGACATTGGCCTTTATCCTGAAAAACACAATACAGTATGTGCACAATAGAACTCGTGTCTGAAGATTCCTGGGAAGTTGACTAAATCTTAATTTTATCCACATCCTTGTTATTGGGAATGTTCTGTTAGTGAGGTTTTACTGTACATCTTTAACTATGAAATAAGTGAGGTCAAAACTACTGTACTGTATCTGATTCTTCACTATATCAGAGTTCATTATATCCGTGTTTTACTATACAGAAAAAATGTATAACATTCAACAAACATTCAGTGCTGATTTCTACTTTCTTGGTATAAAAGAATCGTGTATTGAATGTTGAAGTTCGTGAACACCAAATTTAGAGACGATGTCTCCTCTTTTTTTAGCAAAACTTGTGGCCCATGTTAAAGACTATCGGCAGTTTTGTGTAATGAATCTTGTTTATAGGGAGGTAAAATAGTTCAGTTACAGAAATCTTAACCTTGTTATAAACTCATTATTATTACCCCCGTTGTTGTTCCTCAGATCACCACACATTTAATTGTCATTTTCTAATGAATGTACAGTAAAGTCCATGAAAACCGGAAACCGGGGTCTGAAAACCGGAAGATTTTTCAAGTCCCAGTTTTACTCTTCTATAATCAGTTCTCAGAAACTGGAATTCTCAGAAAACCGGACATTTGGCCCAGTCCAGACATGGTCCGGTTTTCAGGGGGTTTTATTGTAATTACTGCATTAAATACTGATTCTTCACTTGTTCACATTTGTAGCATGCGGGATGAACTTACTACTGTTTTGTAACAAAGTGCCCTTGTTATATTACTAATATCACATTTTTATTGTACATGTACGGTATGGTGGAATGATAGGGACATTGTCTTTTATCCTGAAAAAAAAACACAATACAGCGTATGCACAGTAGCACTCGTCATTGAGGATTCCTGGGAAGTTTTGACTAATTTTATCCCCATTTCATTGCACATCCTACTTTATTCTATCCACATCCTTGTTATTGAGGTATCTTTGTTAGTGAGGTTTTACTCTATATATTTAACCATGAAATAAACTAGGGCAAAAAATACTGTACTGTGTCTGATTTTTCACTATATTAGAGTTCATTACATCCGTGTTTAACTGTACAGAAAACATGCATAACATTCAAGAAATATTCAGTGTTAAGTTCTACTTTCATGGTAAAAGAATCGTTTATTGAATGTCAAAGTTTGTTAACACCAAATTTACGGACGATATCTCCACTAAAACTTTTAGCAAAACTTGTGGCCCATGTAGAGGCTATCTGCAGTTTTGTGTTATGAATCTTGTTTTGGGAGGTAAAATAGTTCAGCTACAGAAATCTTAAACTTGTTATAAACTCATTATTACCCTCGCTGTTGTCCCTCAGATCACCACACATTTTCTTATTCTTACAACTCCTAGACGGATCTAATTCATATTACAATCCCTGAAAACCTAGTAATGTACATACAAAGTAATGCACAAAATATACATAAGTTTTTTTTATTTTATTGCAAAAAGTAAGAACTATGTTTTACAAAAATACATTTGAAATATTACAGTAATGAGGTGATGATTGTGATTACAGATGGTGATGTGCATAAAGCAACATTTCTGTTTAGAACAACAATTAACATGGAAAACACGGGTTCAACAAAGTAAAACTATTTGACACATACATTTGTCTTTTGAAGACGCTGCAAACAAAACACAAGCATTGAAATAAAATTAACACCATTAATTTCATTTACCCCTGAAAGATTGTAACATCATGGTGACAGCATGTCCAGCAGATGTCAGCAATGGTCTAAAACAATTCAACTCCTTAGAAGAGTAGATCATGTCAGACTTTTACAAATGGAATTTTCTTCATCAAAGTACATTGTGTATTTCCATATCGTATTTCTTTTCACCTTCTTGTTTTGATTTTCCATTCAAGTAATTTCTCGCCTTCACGGTATTTCTCTCTACGCCATACACGAAAAATCAAGGTAGCAATTATTAATGTCTTGACTCACTAATACAACTCACTCCACTCCCACATAAAGGTAACGAACTAGGAGTGCAACTTGATGTTTAAACAAGAGGTTCGAATATCAGACTGAATCAGCCTGAAGGCATGTAGCACCACAAACATCCAAGGTTATAAAACTAAGATCGATATTGATAAGCACCAACTATTTTGTTTTAATTGTCAATTAATGTTTAGAACTGTATTTAATATTATAAAAAATACATTTTTTCATCAGATTAATTGATCTGAAATCTATATCTAATCATTAAATATTCAACATTTTTTGAAATTGTGATTCGAGCTTGGAGTCTGTTTTCAAACTTTGCAGCCTCTTGCCATGTAGTTCAAAAAACTAATACATGACATGTCTTTATGTATTAATGTAACCAATTAAGGATATATGTACGAAATAAATTGAAATCAAAAATATATAAAAGGTATAATTTGATTAAAACCTCGTATGAAAGTGAATAAATACATGTATTAAGTAAAGCACAAAGTTGGAAAGAATTCCTATGAACGATGCATAAACAGCTACTCCGTGACAAGTGGATGTATTTTCGTCTATGTAGCATACTTCAGATGTTGTTGGGTCTATTTGCACACCGAAACTTGAATCACCTGAAAGTTAGATATAAAATGGTATTTAATTGGTCTAATTCTTAACTCTGTAAGTGTCTACGCTGGATAAGACGGATTTTACTGCGTGAGTCATTCCATCACATCTGTGTCTTCTTTCCGCTTATATTGCACCAATTAACCTAAATCTATCACTTTGAATATTTGGCGTTTTTGTATGAAATAACATATTTTATGTTTTGAACATGTACACTTTATTGAAGGATAATCAAAACAGAAAAATGCAGATCAGAAATAAACAGGTAACAAACTATCCTATCAGTGTCTAATTAAATCGACCACGTGATACACTGGGTCAGTATGTTGTTTTAGCCCTTACCTGATACAACAAAATACACAATTTCACTAAGAGCACCATCACCAGCATTACTCCAGCCCAGTATACGAAGAACATATACTTCATTTGATTGTAAATTTCCAACAACGGCTTCATTCACTTTATCAACTTTCGTATCTTTGGCATTGCGAATGTCTTCTTGCACTTTCCATACTCGGATCTAAAAAAGAAACATTGCTGTACCTTATCCCCCTTCGCGTATTCAGGATGTGCCAACACTCGTACTCTGGTGTCATTTATTGCACGTCTTGAGTTTGAACCATTATGTATGTTGTTATGTGATGTTTGTTAATGTCTGTGTACCTCGTTACCACAAACTGTGGATTTAGCAATTATTATTTATTCCATGTAAAACATTCAGTAAATATGTCTCCTTCTTGCTATCATTTTGTTACTTTATGTTTCTTACCAACCGTAACATGTATCGGAACTGCCATTTTATTAGTGGTTTAACAATAATTCAAAAACAATCATACAAAAGATCAAACACACATAGATAAGGATGGTGAAAGGTTTTGAAAAGAGGTCATTTGCCTATAATTGTTGTAGTTTATGGAATATGCAACCTCATGATGGAAGGAATGTTCATTCCATTTCCTCTTTTGAACACAAGGTTTAAGAAAATCTGCTAAATTCTATTGATATTTAAACTTGATCCCATTCTCTTATTATAGCATTGCATTTCATAGACTATTTCAATTTAGTAACTACAACAAGTCAATTTTTGTTTTATTTGCATGGCAACTTGTTTTGTGTTTTCACTAAGTCATTAACTCAGGTGAAATTTATGGCATTATATTGTTCCACAGTAATACTTTTTTAGTTTCGTACTTTTATATCTCATAATGCATACTGCTCTGTGATAAGTACATAAGTGATATTGCATCCTGACATGTGGTGCTATTTTATTTATAAGTTTCTGTGATATTATTTATCATTATATAAAAATTGATTATTATTTGCATTTGTCTTCCTATGTCTGTTAGTACTGTATATCTAAGGACCACAATGGAAATAAGGGTATTGATTTACCCTTTTTGTGTTATCCTTACTATATAATGTTGATTGACATGGCGTCTTTAATTCATACCTGTTTTTCAATGTTTGTATGTTTTAATGTACTTGCCATGTTTGTCTTAACACTTTATAGAAAAATAAATCTATCTATCTATAAACTCAAGTTTATCATTTATCATATGCAAATACGGTGTAACCTCTCCAAAGCAACACCCTTCGGGAGAAGCATAATTATTTGTTGTTGAGAGGTGGTTGCTCTAGAGAGGTTAAATTAATAGTTAAATCGTGCAGTGGGAAGTTGTTGCTCAAGAAAGGGCCGCTCTGGAGAGGTCACACTGTACATCGTTTGGGTTAAAATCTGAACCACATACCGGGTATATTTGGCATAAAATTTTATCCATATCTACGATTTTTAGTCTTTTGACAGTAATGGTCATGTGATTTAAGTGGTTATATGAGCTTTTCATAACAGGAGATTGGAATAACAAAATGGAAGCTACATGTACTAAGTATTAATACATGGCTGACTGAGACATGATCCATGGTATACTTACAATGTATCCTCTGACAGATTCCTCTCCAGCATGTACATTAACACCACGCCATTGTACAAGAATACTGTGGCTATCTCTTGGAAACACTTTCACGTGGATCGGATAATCCTTTAAAACTGAAAACGAGAAAGATAGGTGTCTTAAGTATTTTGTATCATTAAATTTAAAGACTCTCTCTGAATATATGAGATAATTCACCGCGGGCAGAAACAATGTTTCGTTGTACACCTTTAGTTGCTGAAATAAGGCGAGGAAACATCTCAATTAAAGAACAATATATTTACAAGTTAATTTAAAAAATGCAATTATTTGGTCTAGTCGACATGTCTTCACACTCGCTGTTTAAATAGTTCACAAAATCATAATTCATATGCTTGACCACCATTTGCTTATACAGTGCAACCTTTCTAAAGCAACACCTTATGGGAGAAGCAAAAGATGTTGTTTTTGAGAGATTGCTGCGCCAAAGAGGTTAAATTAATAGTTAATTCGTACAATGGGAAAAATCACGCCGCTGTTGATAGGAGGTGGTTGCTCAAGAGAGGGCTGCTCTGGAGAAGTTGCACTGTACAACTGTAGCCGTTTTTTGGTAGTTTATGATTCACTCCACTAACGCATGTCACAAGTTACTAATACATACTGTCATTTCCTGTGTCCGTTCTACGCCATTCACCCTTAGGACCAAATCCTGCGCCATTAAACACTTGAACTCGCGTGAAGAATTCAGCATTATTAGTTAGCCCTACTAACTGACAATGATCTGTTTGTCCATACACGTCTTTGAACTGAATTCTGTTCCTTACTGGGTCAGGTTCGCCGTAAATGAACGGGGATTCATCGTAAACATTTTCATAATAATAAACCTGAAAATTTGATTGCTTATTTTTACTGAAATTCCCTGTGTAACAAATGGTCCCTATACTTTAACAAGGCCAGAAAAATAGTTGTGTTTCAGATTGCCCCATCGACACATTTTTAAGATGCCGACCCTAATGTTTCTAGCACAATCCAAAAGACATGCAACCTACTGTGGTTGTACTAAAATATCTAGGTACGAATCGTGTATCAAAAACCTGAAAAAACGAAAACTTTCGAGACCTTCCTACCTCTTATTTGGTCAAATAACCGGGAACACAAAAATTGTTTTTCTGGCCTATTGAGATGCATTATCTAACTGTTTAAAACAATATTTATAGACAGATGGTCTGAACACTAAAGTGTTTGCTAAGTGAGGTTTAATTGTAGTGTTAGGCCTTACCCTGTACCCCTTTACACGACCCCGCACAGATTCCCTTGTGTCTGGTACTGGTGTCCAGTAAACTATCACGCTTGTACCATTGAAAGTTTCGATGTCATTAGCTACTGGGACTATCTGCGGCACTGAAGAGTTTAATTTGTTAGAACCAATAGGTACTGATGGAATATTACAGAATTATTCACTGTTTTTTTAAGTGAACTTAACTAGTAAAAGTTACTCCTGCATTAAATTACGTCAGAAACTGACCCGATAAAATGTTTAATATGGTATTCTCCAGAAAATATTGTAAACATTCTCAAAATTATTTTAGTACAACCCCTCAAAACCGAACTCCCTGGAATTCTCTGAAAATTGGAAACTTTCAAATCCCGTTTTTTCTTTTATAATCAATTGTTCTCTGAAAACTGAAACTCTCGAAAAACCGGGCTTTTGACCTAGTCAGAACGCGGTCCGGTGTTCAGGGAATATACTGTACAAAGTATGACATATAATGGTTTCTATGGAAACTCAGTCGACCGCATGGAGGAAATGGATTAAGAACGTCACATAAACCAGGACAAGATGTTCTTGGTAATTATTACTTCCTTCTGCTGAGTATATCTGTACTGCACTAGAGTTTGGTCCACTACCATACGTATTGTAAGCTCCAACTTTTACAAGATATGGTAGATAATACTTATCAACTCCAATCGTAAGTACAACCTTTCCTTCATTCAAAGCAAGTGCATCATTGCCGATCACCTGAAATTCAATATAGCACCATATTTTGAAAGCAAATAAAATAAATACTTTTACGAAGTAGAACGTTTATTGTAGATAATCCCACTTCATTGAGTAATTAATTAAACTGAAAAAAATGCGGCCGCGATCGTGGTCCAGTGGTTAGTGCGCTGGACTTGTAACCCGGAGATCCGGGTTCAAATCCCGGTCGTGGCAGGTCATGCACTTCTATGAAAATTTGATAAAAATGTCGATTTTCCTCCATATATGAAGAAGTTGCCGACTACTTGTAGAAAGGTAAGTTAGCACTGGTTAGTATACAGTCCAGGAAAACTTTTAGTTGAACTGGTTGCCGTATATAACTGAAAAATTGTTGAAAAACGGCGTTAAACCCGGTGAAAAAAGTAAAAATGCAGATTAGACATAAACAAAATATAAAATGGACCAACAATAAATCAAAGTATGAAAGCCAACATTAAGTCACTGACGTGATAAATTGAAAGCATTGGAATAAATGAAAGTAATAATTGTCACAAGTATTTCACTTAATTATTTCGTGTAATATGTAGGTAATCAGATTAATTAATGCCACGATTTATAGATCACGACAGCTCAGAATCACACGTACTTTGGTCCAATTTTTCGCGTCATCAGGACTCCTCCAGTAGACGTTATATCCCAAATTTGGACCACAGTGTTCTGATGGTTTCAGTGGCTGAAAATTTTACAGTAAAAACTCAAATTGCGATCACCTCAATATTACGACCACCTTGTTATAACAGCGTCTTATGTTCTAACCGGCATCACATAGAATTTATTCAATTATACAATATTGTCCCTGTGCTATAAATGGTGAAGATCTTTATAATAAAGACAAAAATGTGTAGGCACTTGTTTACATGTCAAATGGGCCAAAAAGTATACAGTGAAACCTCTCCAAAGCAACACCCTTTGGGAGAAGCAAAATTATTTTGTTTTTGAAAGGTTGTTGCTCTGGAGATGTTAAAATAATAGTTAAATCGTACAGCGAGGAAATCATGCTGTTGGTAGGTTACTCAAGAGAGGCGCTCTGGAGAGGCTGCACTGTACTCTTTATTCAGAAGCCTTGCTAACCCAACGCAGGTGTTATTGGTGGATGAAAATACAACAGAGAATGACACTCGACTTGTAGTGTTGAATGTTGGCGTTCAGTTGATTTACACTACTCAACGTTTGTAATATGTTACCTAGCTTTAATAACATTGCGTAAATGTGAAGCACAATAAACACATTACGGATCATCAAGTTTTATATGATAACTCATTGATACAGGATGAAATGCCATTAAGTTGAGTTTAATCCAAACAATTGTTGTAGAGTCACGTTTTAATGAAATATTTAAAATACACGGGTGGCCTTTTATTGAAGTTCAGAAGAGAAAACAGAAAACCAGACTTTTAAACAATTACCGTCCACTTTATGGTTAATGTACCCACAGTTCCACCACCCCCTCCGACATTTCTTGGTGAAATAACAGGCTCTGTTTCCGGAGTTTTGGCTGATTCTTAAAATTAATAAGATAGGATTCGTAGAAAAAAACATATTCAAAAAATCATATCTTCCCCAAAATGTTAACTCTCCCAACCCAAACCCACCAACACATTAATCTGGTACCCGTTCCATGTTGCAGTGCACCAAAGGTCTCTGTACAAACAGAGTCAACTGGAACCAGCTTGCCAACACATTGGTCAATACAAAAAATGGAGGACAAAACACAGTCCTTTTTTGGGGGTCCCAACTTCACATTCACCCCTCATGGAAACATAAAAAATATTTATATAAATAATAGGCATAGGCGGTCACAAGTATTTCGTAATGTGCAAAGAATCGTAAAGACATTTAAAAACATTGACACAACATGATAAACTAACACTTCCATAAGAATACAAATAAAATCAAATCAAAAGCTTACTTTAAAGCAAATCGTTACAGAAAGTTAGGATTATCATTATTTCATACTTTGTATGAAAATACATTACTCTGAGCAACTTAGTTAGTTTACATATACTTATAATTCATTTGGCATACCTCGACCGACTTCGTCTAATTATGACGGAAACACGGAGTCGGCCGAGGTATTCCGAATGCATGTATTTACCAGATGGCAAACTCGCTTCTTGGCCTCTCCCATATTCGTTTGTTCCTCGCAGACGGAATCTATAATGCGTGTTAGGTATAAGGTTTGTTACGTTAAAAGCTCTCTGATCTCCCCTCAAACCCATGGTTTTCGCTATGTTGTTAACTTCGTACTCGGGGATATCTGTCAAAATATATATTCAGTATTTTAAATGTCTTTAAAATGCTGTGTTAAACAACACAGTGGTTGAACGGGAAAATTGCGATGTCGTCTATAAATATGTTTGGCTATATTACGGAAGCAACACGTATGGAGTGGATGATTCAGAAAAGAATAATACATAATATAATATAGACTTTTGTATTAAGTGCACTCGAACTGTCAACATTTAAAATATTTTGGTGCGTAATAAAAATTTCCTGTTTCCATGGGAAAGCCACGATTTTTAAAGATAAGAAACTGGTAGCTAGTATGCACAGTTAGAGTACAGATTAACGCAATTTATTTACCTTTGGCAACCAAAACCCAAACACCAGGTTTATAGTTCGTATCCGCTTCAACGTCGTAACTTGAAGCAGCGCCACCTATTGTCATGTCCGCAGTGATTGTCCATAAGACTCGAATTGATCTTGCTGTGATGGTTGGTTTATCTATATGAACGCCGGCGGATGGGCCCGGAGGTCCTGTAATGTTTTAAAAATCAAAATGATTGGTTGAATGTTACCTTTGGAATTCTAGTATATATCAAACACTGTATGAATACTATTTAAAATGTAACGAACTAAATTTCCGTCGTTTTCTCGTACATATGACAATACTGTTAAAGTGTTTATTACGATTAAGATTAAGAACACTAAATTCAACGCGTTCAGCCTTTAAAATTTCCTGATAAATCGTCACTATTTACAAAAATAACAAGACTTATCGTTGAAATGCGATTCAATAACCCCGCAAAATGGGGACAGACAGCGCGACAGATCAATCAACCGACAAATCAACAATCGTAGTGTACTAGTGATTCCTGTATATCCTCGGAAACGTTTCCACGGGTATAATTAATTGGCAGTAGAAATAAACCAATAGCAACATCTTCAAATCACAAAGCGCGCGATATAATCACAAGTTTCCACGTGTAATCTCGTTTTATTTGCTGATCTTATTTATATTATCATTGCAGCGTTTGTTTACTTATTTGGTACAAAGCCATTCAAAGATAATGACAACATTCTGCTGAAACACTTACTTGGTAAAGGCCAGATTTTCTGAACCATCTATTGCATTCTGATATTGCAACAGTTTTAGAACATACAAAATTCAAATACATGTATTTTCAAATTATTGGAATTATAACTCTGAAATGCATTAAAGCATATTAAGACGTCATGAAGAGGAATTAGCCGCGTAACATTTATTGGACTTTTTACGACTTGTAGTATTTTTGGAGGTTCAGTATTACTTTTTATGGTAAATCTATTGAATACGTTACCTCTGACACTAAGTAAAGCTGACCTGGACACTGTCTGCAATGCCGTCTTTAATTCGCATTGATACATACCGGCATTTTTAAATTGCGCTCTTGAAATTTGCAAGCCATGTATTCCCGCGTGGTTACCCTGTAAACATAATGGCTACATTTAAATCTATCTACAGCGGTTAGCAACCGGTCAGCCAGAATGTAGATCTGTTGGCCGTTGACCGAAGTTTGAAGGTTACAGCTGGTCAGAGAAGTATATAGTAAAAAATCGAGGGAGGAATTTAAAATAGTCGATATAAGGTGATCACCGATATGAAATGATCATTAGGGGAGGTTTTACTGTTAACATTTTAGAACATCATAAAATTAGTTCACAAATGGATTTATTATATAATTATGTTCGCCGAAAACCGCCTTCTTTAAATTGGCCATTTTCTCCTGGAAAGTGACAGACTTAGACCACAGGATGTCAATTTAAATACATAGTCATATCATTTATGTTTAACTCACCAGAATGAACTCTGGGGACAGTGTTATATTCAAGACATAACCATTGAATTTCCAAACATAAGCAATATCCATTTGTGGACCATAGGCAGCATCACAATAAATGAAAGCTGTTCTATTTACGGTTACTGTCGTTGGTGTTGGTGGTGTGGTAATAGTTATTCCCTCTGTAATAAGATACTCGTATAATATATAAGAATGCAATAGTTGAAACTTTGTCGTCCCTTTGACATGAAAGTATTAGATGTAGCAGGGAATGGTTCGATGGAGAGATGCATGTGTTATAGTGTATTAGGGCTTAAAATGGCCATGTCGTTATGATATACATGTAAATGTTTCTCGGTTCGCTTGAAGATTTTAGACCAAATTTCACTATTTTACAAATCCTTAACGTCGTTCAACAGTTTGATCAGATATTTGTTTTAATTGATAAAAGCTGCATGTGCAAGGATCGTATTCATACAAAAAGACACACATGCAAACTTAAAAATCAGGTAACTGCCGAATCCTTGTCGTTTGTTGACAGGGTCTGTAAAACAAACGATAAAGACAACCACCTATGAATTGGACGGCTGCTCAGCAGCCAACAGCGAAGGAAGTTTTCTCTTTGCCCCTTCCTCTTAAGACGTGGAGACCTTAACGGCGAGGATATGGTGTACAATTCAGGAGCATTTGATAAGATAGTCGCGTTTTATCAGACAAAAATCAGACTATGACAGTATGCTTCTTAAATGCTTCTCAAATAAAATTGCTAATAAAATTGCAAACGTGGCTATGGCATATTTCTGCATGAGATGATGCGAATATTTTCGCGAAGATCGGATTTTCATGAAAAACAGACATTATCACGAAAATTCAATGATTTTTCATGATACGATTTCTTCATCAGATAGTAAACCTACTTATTACGTGGAGGATAAAATATTTTCATGAAAATAAGTCATTTTTACACTAAAACTTTGAAAGCGTTCGCGAAATTTAACTCGCTAAGTGTACGCTGAAATATGCAAAGTATGCCACATCACGTGACTAAACAAACAAATCTATACAAATATACTTACGTGATACTCTGAGGGATGTAGAGTTCCTTGCATCGCCCAGTGAGTTTGTAGCTAGACAAGTATATGTAGCCGAGTCTCCATATTGCAAGCCCGAAATAACCAGACTGTGTGAAGCATCCATGCCGACCCGACTTGAGGTCTCTCCTCTAATGAGATTCATATCGCCACCATCTTTCAACCAACGTACCTTTGGATATAAATGTGAATGGAAATAGTGTCTGCCATGACTAAGATGAATATTTAGTGTAAGGTTTCGTATGCATTTTAAATGCAAATACATGTACCTGAATGTCCTAATTATTTCTTTCTATTAATCGCTACTTCACTGAGTTTTATGCCGTTTTTCAACAATATCTCAGTTAAATACGGCGACTGGTTCACCTGACAAGTTTTCTTGGACTTTATACTTACCAGTACGTACATTTTTTATAAAATTTTCATAGAAGGGTATGACCTTCCGCGACTGGGATTTGAACCCGGATCGCCGTTACAGATTATCGATGAATCGCTTCATTAAATGAAATGTAAGAAAGCAATCCTAAATCATGTAACAAAAGTAGCAAAACCACAGATCTGAGAGTCAATACATAATTCATACCAATGTGTTTTCAAATTTGGGACGCAAAAATGCGCATACTTGAAAGCTAAGTACATGTATTATGTTATTCTAGAAAATGATACATAGTAATATATATACTGATAACACAAATGTATTACTTTTACATTAGTCCTAAATGAGGTTTGTTTCCGGTTATCCGACCGAATCAATATTTTACCAACCAACTCGGTTTTGCGGTGTCCGAGTCGTAGTGCTATATTGTTATTTTCACAACTAATTAATATTACGGCTCACATATTCCAATACATATGTGTAAGAAATAAAAAAAACCTACTTACTGACCCATATTTTGGGGGGCATGTAACCAGATATAAAACTTTTATTTTTAGGCCTTATTACGAAAGCCACAAATTATACCTCTGGACTTGGGACTGCCTCCACACTACATTTTATTGTGACGTTACCACCAACAGCTCCGTATGTTTGCGCAGGCAGTGGGTGTCTATCAAAATTTGGCGCAATGACTGAAATGATCAAATATAGATAAACAAAAAAGCCATACGTTAATGGAGGTATCGAATATCACATCTGTAACAACACGGTTAGTACAACAACAACATAGATAACACAACACAACAAATTGTACACCAAAAAACTGCCTCAGTACGGTCAGTCTAAATGAAGTTTCATTAATGGTCATAAATGTAGTAATATTTTCAATTGGTGTTCACTAATCAAAGAAATATTTTGATACAATTCGTTGGCTTATTTGAACAACCTCGTAACTCAATATTTGGCAATATTGAGATTTTGGTATCATTTTTTCACCTCGATGAGCTCCTTACAATGATCATACTTACCTGTTTGTAGATCTATGCTAAATAGGGTTAATCCCAATTCCACAGACCAGTAACTCGCTTATGTTATTGCAGTTCAAACCTTCAAAATTAATGTGATTTTCTCAAACTGGGAAAAAAGGTGACATACGGGTTTGTAGAAATAACCCGACGAATTGTGTCAAGATATTGCTTGCACTACTTACACAGCACTTTGAGTTGTCCAGTACTAAACGTGGTTCCATGTGTATTTGTGGCGGCACACTGATACATCCCTTCATCTCTCACTTCATCCACATTTAGAATAGTCAATACACCCTCTTTTATCTCATATCGACCCGGTATATTAGTTAAGAGCTCCCCATTTTTATACCAAGAATAGACTGGTTCAGGTTTGGCGACTGCCTTGCAGTTCCAAACTACTCTCATCCCTCGGTCAGTGAACATGTTCTTTATTGGGTATGGAAAGTAAGGCTCCACTGTAGACATATGGGGAAAATCAATCATGTTAAACTTTGTTTTTTTTTTACTCAAAGATTGCGAAGAATTATGTTGTACAGTCAAACCTGTGTTTGCGACCACCTCTGAATAAAGACCATCATGTGAAGAAAGGTCATTCTTTGAAAAACTGTCTTTTTCAGAACAAACTGAGCTCCAAATAAAGACTACTGCTAGTAAAGGCCATATGTTCTCTTTCCCAAGGACGGGCGGCCTTTTTTCACAGGTTTTACTGTACTTATTGAATGGAAGCATATCTTTGAATGGTCTTCGTTAGTAGCAAATTATCCACATAGCTTCAAAATAATTAAAACGACAAAGATCAATTATGATACACGCAACGTGGCACGTTGGCATTATTTATAAATAATAATTTAATGATGAATTATCAATTAATTTACCATCCATATTGATAATAATCGTCTTCTTGGCAACAGCTCCAGCATTCCTCGAACACATGCAAACATAATTGCCCTGGGCTTCCAGTGGGGCATTGTCTATAGTTAATATTCTGTTCAAATCAGACATTGTTGTTCCCTCGACAAATGGACGGCCATCTTCTCTGTACCAGGAGTAGTGTAACGGTAACCTGAAATACAAGCCGTGTGAAATTCTTTGGTAAATCACGGTTCATTCAATTTCAAATTTCACTCGCTTCTTGTTAATGCCTCTTCCTCTGACGGGCAGCTTGTTTAAACCAACTGGATATGTGTGTTAGGAATAGCTTAGAATGGATGGCATCTTACGTGTTTAACTTCAAGTTAAGTAGCGCTAACCGCTGCTGTATATTTACCATCTATAGTTTGTTACTGAAAGTTTTTTAAATGAGATCAAACACATCTTTTCACCTTATATTTGAAACATTAATTTAAACGATACGCCTCAATAAGCTGTATGTGGAATCGCGTGACTGCCAGACGAAATCATGACTGACAGATCACTCGATTTAATCACAAAATCACAATAACAAAAGTTATTACTATTAATTATCGGTTCTTTAGATGTTTCCATGTAACTTATCATAGACCCACTGACTTCCAGTTACGAGAAGCAATCTGAAGTAAGTTGACTTTTGATAGGATACTAATGAATAGTGTGATTATTGTTAAATTGAGTGATTTTTTTCCGCCATGTTTAAATAGTGTGATTATTTTCTGCCATGTTCAAATTTGGTGACTATTTTCCGCCTTGTTTAAATTGGATGATTCTTTTCCTCCATGTTTAAATTGGGTGATTATTTTCCATCAAGTTTAAATTGGGTAATTATTTCCCGGCGTGTTTAGATTGGGTGATTATTTTCCACCAAGTTTAAATTGGGTAATAATTTCCCGGCGTGTTTAGATTGGGTGATTATTTTCCACCAAGTTTAAATTGGGTCATTATTTCCCGGCGTGTTTAGATTGGGTGATTATTTTCCGGCATGTTTAAATTTGGTGACTATTTTCCGCCTTGTTTAAATTGGATGATTATTTCCCTCCATGTTTAAATTTGGTGATTATTTTCCGCCATGTTTAAATTTAGTGATTATTTTCCACCAAGTTTAAATTTGGTGATTATTTTCCACCAAGTTTAAATTTGGTGATTATTTTCCACTAAGTTTAAATTTAGTGATTATTTTCCGCCATGTACAAATTGGGTGATTATTTTCCGCCATGGTTAAATTGGGTGATTATTTTCCGCCATGTTTTCGTGTTGAAGTCACGTGATTCTCAAGCTGATAAAATACACCAGTTTGTTTTGCGAACTTACGTTCCATATGCAATACATTCCATTCGTATTCGACGTCCTCTTAAAACATTTGTAGGAAACACATGGGTGTAAATGATTGGTCCATAATCGTTGTCAGTTACTGAAGCATAAAAATAACATAATATATATTATATACTAGACTTAAACAAAAATAACTGTTATGAAATTCCTTTATACAATGGGGCGTCTGGGTGTCTCAAAAAGGCATTTCGTCTTCACTGACAGGATACTGACAGAATTCTGTAGCTGGAAGTCTTGAACTAGAGAGCTGGTCGTGAGTTCTGAGGATTTACTTATCACTCAGAAAACAATTAATGTAGGTAACAAAACAAATATTGTAGCAACACAATGGCTTGAAGCACATGTCTCATCCAAACTTGATTGTTGTCTGTTTCTGTAGGGGGCTGAAAAAATATGAAAGATTAACGTTCCAGATTTATATTCATAATTTATAGCCCTGTTTCAGTGATTCAAACATTTCCTTGTCTGTGAATCGTACTCGGTGCAAATTAGAAAATCTTGACTATATTACGGCCAATACAATTGTCAAACTAAGAACAAAATTGATTAAACTAGTTAAAGACACAATTTATTTTTTTATCTATATACACAACATTTCCTAGACGTTTGCCCCAGGGTATGAACGCAGACTATTACAGATTCATTGAGAATTCCGGCATTCTTGTGAACCTCACTCAGTTTGCTTGATATCTAAGAACATGAGAAATGTTACATCAGTACCCAATTGTATAAACATTGGTTAAATTTAACCAAATGGTTAATTTAACCCAAGGTTAAATTTAACCATTTTGGTTTACTAATCATTAAAAAAGTCATTTAAACATTTTAAAAGGGCTACCATTTTGGTACTTGTTACCGTTTATGGTAAGATTTAACAAGCATCTTAGACTTGGGTTAGATTTATTTGAGCTTTAACAAAAACAACATTCGGTTAAATTTAAACAAAACTTTCTACAACAGCTAACCGAACATTTAACCAAACTTTTAACCAAAACTCTGATTTAACCCAGTGGTTAAAGTTAACCAATGTTTATACAATTGGGCACAGGTGTTTACAACAGACGCTTCTGTTCGAAAATTCTCTGAATAAATCTAACCACTTTCTGGAGATAAGTACAGCCATTGTCCAAGGCTTGTTTTACTTGGCACATTCCCTTCAGCAAACACGGAACCATCTGGAGCAACAAGAGTGACAACACAGAAATATTTCTCGTCTGCGTCTGTGGGTTGTACCTCGGAGATGTACAGTGCACCTGAGTCAGACACAAAGAAATTGTCGGAGCCTTCAGATATATGCATGTCAGCTATAGATTCTCTGAACCACCAGTATGTCACCTCTGAAAAAGAAGTTGAGTTATGATAAGAAAACATTAGCATACAGCAAAACCTCGCAAAAGTAAGTCCGGTACTTAATAAGGTACAACATTTGTATATTTCTATGTATCTGTGTATATATGTATATAAATGTGCTGTTCTCATGGACCTTAACGCCTATTGAATCAAATAATGAACTATACCAATATGCTGTTTAATTCTTTAAATTTCTGAGAAAATCTGTAAAAGTTACTCCAACAATAGAGTGGAGGGCTGATTAAACATGCGCTTGTTTGTACTCCCAAAGTGTTTATATGGTGGAATCTTTATTCTGTTAAAAAACACGGTATTTTATAGTGTAAAATGATTCAATCTTACTTGGACTGAATGGCGGCTGGTGGCATTCCATTTTCGTTCCTTCAAACGCCTTTGCAAGAAGTGGTTCCATCTCGTTGTTTGGAAAATTCCCAAGATCTTAGAACAAGAAAAATGAAGAGATCAAAGTTATGCAAGTACTTATTTCACTTTACTCACTAAACATTTCAATACATTTGGAGATTAACATAGGAACCAAGCAAACCCTGGAATGTTCTTATTAGGTATAAATATCAACTCTATTTAAATTTATACCATGTAAATGTACACAGTATACAATTTTTTTTATGTATATGCAGTTTATCTGTTTCTATATATTCTGTACAAACAGGTGGGATGATATGCACGTGGTGTTTCATTGGAATTCGTATTTACTTTCTATTCTAAGTAAGTATAAATGAATTGAGTATGAATTAAATTATATACTTGAGAAATTAAAATCGCACGTGACATTTTGTACTAATTTTAGAAAAGGCAGTATCTAAAACTCACATCCAAACGAAACCCGTACCATATCACTTATAGTTGTTCCTACATCATTTACCGCTTTACAGTGGTACATGTTGTCATCTTGCTGTTCGTTTGGGTTCTGTATTGTAAGTCTACCACCTTAAACATGAAGTAAAATTGCAATGTTATAACGGTATACAGCACATGGTATGACTAAAGTACAAAATGAAGATTTTGTGGCAAAATAGATGAAATGGGCGGAATGGAGACTTCCTTCGGCGAAATGGAGAATTTATGCAACACTTCAAAGGAGACTTGATGGAGTATTGATACAATGTATTAGAATTAAACACTATTATCTACATAATCACACAGTATTGGCGAAATGGAGGTATTCGATGGCGGAATGGAGATTTTGTGGAGGACTTCATAGAAAATTTTGATTGAATAACAATCTTAACAATAATATCTGAGATTATAATATACCAATTGAAATATCTAGATAGAATAATGTATTCTTCCTTTAAGCATTTTTGACAGTTTATAAGAAAGCTCCATTTCACCATAACCTGCTTGAACAACGATTCTCCTTTTACAGCGGAAACCCTCAAAACCATTCCTCTATAAACCGGTTTCCCCTCTAAATCGGTCAAACGTTCTGGTCCCGTCTTCATTATTATATAATGAAAAAATCCCCTCTAACTGGCATTCCCTCTAAACTGGCCAAATGACCTACTCAATGACTCGACCATTTTAGAGGGGATTCCACTGTATACACCAAGTTTATTGCTGTGTGTTATAAACCACTGATTCAGTAATCGACAATCCATTAACTCCACAGGGAGAGGTGTACTTGAGTCACAAATTTTGTTCTTAACATAAATATTGGGGCATTGAATAGGAAGTGGGCGTTTTAATAGAATAATCGGCAATTCTAGCATAGAATTATGATAGTTAACCTGTAAGGGTGTATCTGCTGTCAGATAAAACAACCGTCGAATAGGAGAAGTCTCTACCCTTCCAGAATGTGTAAGATGATGCTGGGTAAGACGATGCGATACATTCTACTTCAGCACTTAAAACTCCATCGAACACCTGGCGTGATAAATACAGATAATGAAAAGGTTCATAGATAAACATAAAATCCCATATTTCTCAAAATTCTACTTCTCCAAACCCCACTAACCCGAAACCTACCCAACTTATAGGAACATTTAAGAAATGGGGAATAAAACAAAGCAGACAATGCGACATATTTTGTAAAAACAAAGATATTTGTATTGCACATTTAGCTTCATCGTGGTTTAAAAACGACCCAAGAAGTATATTATTTCCCAAATGACATCTGATATGCACGTGTCTTGATGTCTTAGATTTTTAAACCAAAACTGGTGCAACGACATTGAACACAAAGCTTTCAGTCCTTTGAAGAACTTTTACTCCAAAAACCAGTATTTCATTTAATTTCAGTTTTTAAATATTAAACTTCACTAAGTCATAATACATACATGTCGATAAAACAGTGCAAAGGTAAAAAGAACCGGATCGAAAAACAAGTTAGGAGGGTTCATACACGTATCTATCCCTCTCCTCTTGTGAGGTAGGAATCTTATTTTCATCATTTTTTGCATCCTGTTGTTACCCTTTGTATAACAAATGTTTTTACTTACCACTGTATCGTTGGACAGTACGATAAAAACAGGGCCTTTCTTTATTGATGCTTCGCCTTTTGATGCGTGACCATACCCTGAAAAATATTTGTTATGTAAGTGCTACTTGATCTTCGGATGCGTAGTGTTTGGATAGTAGATTTTCGGATGATCGGGGTAAAAAATACGCATAAAAATAGTGCATAACAGTATCACTAACTTTTGAAGCACATGTACGTTCAGGCATGTGAGTAAAGCAGAGATTTCACATGTTAGGGTAGAAAAAATAATAGTTATGTTTATAGTTACTTGACAAAAATAAAGAAAACTACTGTCTCTCTGTACAGCTGCTCCCAATTGTATAAACATTGCATAAAGTTGACTCCTGGGTTAAATTTGAGGTAAGGTTAAGAAGGTTTAATCAGAAACAAGGTGGCTGTCTTTGTTGTAACCAAATGCTAGACGACTACAACAATTCAGACCAGTAAACAGGCAGACTGAGGACCTTGAATACTTCTTAACCAATATCAGACACTTTGGTTAAATCTAACTAGAAATAATTTCTGGTCAAATTTGCCCTAAGTTTTATACAACCACTTTACCAAACTTTAACCCAGGATTTAACCTAACCTCACATTTAACACAGTAGTTAAAATTAGACCAAACCAATGTTCCTGGTATTTACTTTGTTCACCGCCTATTTATCCCCATTAATTACACAAATCAGCGGTGGGGGACGAATGACCTTAAACAAATGTCTTATTTCAAATCGTCACAAAGAATATTTCGTCAGGTAATTTCTACAAACCCGTACGTCATTCTATCCCATTTTGAGAAAATCGTGTTTGAAGTTTTGAACTGCAATAACTTTATGCGACTTACAGGGTATGCGTAATTGGGATTAACCCTATTTAGAATAGATCTACAAGCCGGTAAGTATGATCATTGTAAAGAGCTCATCGAGACAAAAATAATTATATAAAAATCTCAACGTTGCCAAATATTTAATTACGGGGTTGAAGAAATAAGCCAACAATTTGTGCGAAGACAAAAACCGAGGGATCCGCGTAGAACTAAAGATCTTTATACCCTTATATTGTGCTAAGCAGACGGCTCTACATTCTGATGTCATTCTATTTTCATTTACATTTTTTTTTGCTTGCATTAACTCACCAAAGTCCCTGTCCAGGATATGAAAATAATCGACATCGTCTTGAGACATTTCACAGACATAACCACCCAAGTAACTTGAAGTCATATTCGTCCATTGGTATCTTCTGTCTGTACAAAAATTGGTATCAATATAAAATCACACTGTTAAGACATCAGATCACGTAATAATTTCCGGAACTTTTAAGGCATCTGGCGTTTGGGTTATGAAACTTGAGAACAGTCTCCGAGATCAAACCTCAATTCTAAAGTAGTGTGGTTAAAACATATGTTTAAATACATATTCAGGTCAATTATAGTATCATTAATGTTATTATTATCTGATTATAATTAACTTTGAAACATTAAAAGACAAGAGATTTGTGATAGGAGACCAATCTTTAGTTTTATAACGTTAACCCTAGATCACGTCATAAACTCAAATCACGAACTCCATTATTAGGCTTAAAGATGACGTTTTAAGCCTAAAGTCTTAAGACATCATGGGGATGTAGAAATGAGCCGGAAATCGGAAAAATCAACGGACTATTTGAACATTCTCGCCGGCTACTTTTTCCGCGAAAGGACGTTGTCCCTATACCCCCAACTGGGGGGGAACCCTCAGATCCCCCTTCTACTTTCAGTAGCTTACCGACTACATGAAAACACGTCTACACCCCTGATACATAGAGACAACCTTACAACTAAGTACTGAACACCTGAAGTGATCTATTTCCATCACAATCTGAATGCACTACTCCGGAGCATTATCGTGTTTGTGTATGTCTGGATGCTGTAGTGATACGGACTGATAAAGTATTTGAATAGTTGTTATTTTGTAAACTGCACATTTCGCATTGTACAGTCAAACTTGTGAACAAGGACCACCCTCGAGAGAGACAAAATGTGGCCTTTATTGACAGGTGGCCTTTATTCGGAAGCCAGTTCGGAGGTGGCGACAAACACAGGTTAGACTGAATAGAGTATACACTTTTCTGGAGTGGTGTTATAAGTCCATTTACTTCCTTATTTACACTTGTGAATACGCGTTTCTAGTTCATATTTCAACCATACATAAATATTTATGTACACCTTGTACAGTGCAACCACTTCAAAGCAACACCTTTTTGGAGAAGCAAAATTGTTGAGAGGTTGTTGCTCTAGAGAGGTTGAATTAATAGTATAACCGTACAGTGGGAAAAAGTCATGCAATTGTTGGTGGGAGGTTGTTGCTCAAGAGAGAGCCGCTCTGGAAAGGTTGCACTGTATAAATGAACACATAGTTCAACATTCGTAGGGATTTATATTATTACTAATCTAGTTAGCTTTATATATATATATAAGTCAGTCATTCAACTCACGAGGGCAATAACCTTAGAAATTATCGCCCTTTTACATAAAAATAAGTTCTGTATAACGTGCACACCGTTGTGTATTTCCATTGACAAAGATCAGATAATAAATGAGAATAACTTCAGTGAATAGTTTCAGTATTCATTGATAAACGCATAATTAAACTGACAAGAAATCTTTACTCATAAAACTTAATACAATGATTCCCGAGGTTTTAATACAATATCGCCCTGAGCATTGCTATGATAGCCAAATAGGTCGAATCTGACCTTGATATTGCAAACACTACATAATGAATACTAGTATAATGTTAACATACTGGTGTAATTCATTACTTCTTTTGAAACGCTGTATTTACTAACAAACTTTACGTTTTGCGATAAGAAAATAAATATTTTACACTTCTAGAAAGGACTTTATGTAAACAAGTCTTTACAAATATTGTAAACAGATATGACAATATGACACTGTATATTACCATTTTTTATAATTGCAAAGCATAAACATTTTAGTACAAGTCATTTTACTTTGTGCATAACACACACAAAAAAAAACAGTCGAATAAAGATCTTGAGGAATACTTCAGGTAAAGTATAAAATACTTAGCTATCTTTCTAATCCCAGTCATACACGCGAGATAGGTTCCTATCGCTGAACTGTGCAAAAAATATTTTGCTACAGTCAAACATGTAAACAAAGGTCGCCAAAGGAAGAAAAGGAGCATGTCCGTTAGCACAGTAACAATCGGTATTTATATTGAGGTTTTATCTGTTATATGAAAACTAGTTTAAACCCTTTGTGGCTTTGTTACAGGCCGTTCCATGTGGTACACTCCTAGAGACTTGGTTTTGTCCTTCATATTTTGTATGTTCCTTTGTATTTGGGTCGGTGAGTTTTTAGGAAGGTAGTATTTTGGGGAAAGTGTTTTTTGTATGTGTTTTTCTATGAATCCTTTAGTTATCAGAATACAATATGCACATGATGAAGAGTTACATCTGTTAAATGTGACAATTATTTAGGAGTGGCCTTGAAGCCAAAGCTAGTTGTGTTTTTATCGGGGCTGAACATATAAAATTATCAAAGTTGTAGGCCTATATTCATGACTTACCCGAATAAGCGTAAACCAAAACATAAGCAGTGTCGGTATCATCATTAGAACGTGGTCGATTGGTCAGCCAGTACGTTCCATAACTTGAAAACTGGTTCGTGCTGTCCCAGATGATACGTGTCGACTGACTGTTAAAGAGCCCAGATGTATACCAAAACGTGTCTCTGCAATATGAGCAACAGAGTGTCAAAATAATCGGTCTCTTTTAAGGCTGTTTTTTGTCATGTTCCAGCACTTTTCAACTATAAATCCGAATTTCTTTGAAAAAATAGAATTTTACAAAATTAAAATGAATCGTTAGTAAGAGTGGTTTCTCCAAAGACGTAACTAGTTTTACGAGCATAAAAAACCAAGGTTGTAATAAAATAGTATTTCAGCATTAAATAAATATATGATAGTGCCCGAAGTAGTAAATACTGTGAAATACGATTACGATGAATTCCAGAGGGTCCGAACAATCACCTCATTATATCCATATTTCACTAAATTAATGAAATAAAGAATGACCTGTCAGGGGGGGGGGTAACTATTCCACTATAACCGATTATTCGCTATACCAGTGTCCATCCTAACAGTGTTATACTAATTTACCAGTTAGGAAATTACTCACTTTGAAAATGTGTTCGAAGTAAGCCAGTCCGAGATAAATGAATCTTCTTCCTGTGTTTCTATGGAAACCAAGCGTGCACCTTGTGTCTGCAATATGTAAAATAAATACATGTATACATTTGTAATTAAAAGCAATTATAGTAACACCACGCCCAATATAACGGCTGCATATTTAAGAACCAGTTTTGCAATACTTCCTCTATATTTTAGCTGGACGAGCTATTTCAATATTACGACCATGTTTAATTTGTCCTAAAGGTTGTCTTTATATTGAGGTCGTATTGTGTACATTTTCTTTCAAATTTCAGTTAAAAACTTTACTCAGTCGTCAGCTCATGATATCTAGGTGTAAACAGTGTTCAATTATTCTTTGCCCGAACAGATAAATGAACTTCATAGACGGATTAAACCTGCCAAACGTGTGGTTTCTAACACATAATTATATTTTTGACAATTTATGCGAAAATTAAAAACTAATTACACAAATGTATGTTATTAGGCGACTTCAACCTCACAGATGTTGCAATTTTTAATACAGATGTATTCAATTAAATCTTAATACAGTCAAACAACTCTATGACGGCCACTTTTGGGGAGAATTAAATTGGTTCTTGTTAGAGAAAGTCTTTATAGAGAAGTTGGAATAAAGTGCAAATGATTGTATTGTAAATGAACCTACGGCAGGTATAGACAAGTGGTCTCTTTCCACGGGTGGTATATAGCACAGTTTTGACTGCTGAATTAAAAAGTACGTACCCAGCACGCAGCATCGGCCTCGTCAAATACTTTCTGATCATCAGCATCAGAGAACAGGTAACAGTTACTATCAAAGAAAATCCAACCAGTGGTACAACCTGTGAACAGAAAATGAAAACAAACAAACAAAGGACAATTTATCATAAGCCTTCAAATAGTTGTCTTATCTAGTGTTGTGTGAGCTTCTTTAGTTTACTAGTATTATTCATAGCTAGAAGATATGGTAGACCCCTCCAAAACTTATTTCACATTTTTTTACAATTTTTTATTGTTTACATGTTCTTATACGTTTGTGTGAGGATGATGTATTAATTAGAGAATAAGATATTATAATCTCCTCCCAAGTCACTTAAATATGATCTGAGATAACACCATAATTATTGCTATTTAAAACCTGTGCGTGAAAAAACGCAGCACCCGCCATACAGCCAGACAAAATATAATATGCATTTTAGAACAACATTTACGACATAATAAAATTAACATAAAAACACACATTGGACATTGTGTTTATTGACATTTTCCTTGCTCTGATGTGTTATTATACACCGAACAAATGAAACGATTCGCTTCCATGTATATGCATGCACATATTGCGACATTTTCGTCTCAGTGGCATCTAAAAATGTACATTCTTCAATTCTACTTTTAAAAGTGCATAAGTATATTTCGACATTTCGCATGGTTTCACTTGTGGGAAGATCCATGCGATCAACTTTCATGTTTACCTTCTGTAAAAAGACCTGGACTCTTTATGCTTATAATAAAAACCAGATGTTTGGTCCATATACAAAACCATTTGTAGTACTGTAGCATAGCTAAGATTAACAGTACTTCAAACTTCTAACTAGACCAATTACGGCGATCGTGAATAAGTTAAATACATGTTTATTATGTATTATTTCGATTTTCTGTGCACTGAACTAGTTTTTCATTAGTAAACGCAGGAGAGAAAATTTCTTTTAGACAGGGCATAGACATCGAATATATAATAATACTGTAGAACCTTTCTAATCCGAACTTGTTCTGACAGACAAAAATGTTCAGATTGGAGTGGTTTTGGGAATACAATGATTCTGGATTACAAATGTTGTTTAGCATTAAATACATGATAAAAAATCGGGATCAGTTGACGTGTTCGGTTTAGAGAGGATTCCGGATTGGAAATGTTTGGATTAGAGGTTCGACTGTACCACTTTATGACAGACAGAGTTATAATTTAAAAGGTGTTTGCTATGTATAATCGAGGCCGTTCCCCTATTTGAATGTTTTAATATTCTATGCGCGAAAATGACTGAAAATAAGACAATTTTGAATTCTAGAACCAACTAATTCTCCGTACGTGTTAGTCACAAAAAATACAGAATACCTCTAGGGTGTACCATGTTTACAAATGAACAAAAGATGTCCTATCAAAAATAGATTTGCAATCAATTTTTCACAAATGACAACTACTTCATTTCAGATCAATTTTATTCCTCAGTGACATTAATCTTCAAGTCTCAAAGTGCGGCTGTCTTTGTACCTTTATCACATTATATACACATCAGCTTCATAAGAATTTAGATGTTTTGTGTGTGAGTAAAACAGATCCATGTGCTAATATAAAATCAAAGACATGATAGTTTTTATTCAGGAAACAAATATCAAATTCCCATTGTGGAGCACTTATTTATTTGTCTCATATACTTATATTATCACTCATTTTATTATCTGCCCATCAAAGTCCGAAATATGTGAATTTGTAATGTTTTCTATGCCTTTGATGTCGCAGTTAAGATGTCACAGTTGAATAAAAAGTATTTACTCTATATAAAACGAATGGGTCCGGTCCGGAAAGATCGCATGTTTAAAAACTCATCAGTTCATGAACCAGCAGAAACACTTTTTCAATAAAAAAGACATTTTCTTCGTATGTATTTTTTCCAGGCCATTCTCATTTGACTGGGTACACACATCTGTATCTAGATATTAAATCCAACAAGTAATGTATCTGTTTGTATAAAGTAGCCTGGTATTTTGTTCAATACGGCGCTATACTTGGTTTACTCTAAAATTATTAAATGTTAATAGTTAATAGAGAATATCCTGGAAAAATATTCAATTTTTTCTACATAAAAAAATCTTCTCAGGCTGTTGTAGTTTACGATGACCGTTGTCTACATGTTGATATTAATGACAGGGTTTCTTATTAAATGTTAATAATAACCCAAGCAAGAAACCTTGTCATTAATATCAACATCTAGACAACGGTCATCGTAAACTACCACAGCCTGAAAAGACCTTTTCATGTAGAATACCAGATAATACATAGAGTGAAGTTGTTAAAAACTTTTCTATTTATTCCCTTGCACGTCTATTGTTCAGAATAGACACAGGTCTTGTTTTAGGTGATAGTAATAACTTACTCTGGTGATACTTATAATTTAAAGTGATAGAAGTACACCAATCACGTTCACTATTTTAGGCCCAAAACATGTCTAGCTATTGTTGGAATATATTTAATTGATATCAGACCATCCATTCTCTTTATTTTTTTTTATTTTGTGTCTCATCCGGATCAAGTGTCAGTATCTGTTGTACTTCAAAAGTACAGTAAATGATACGAATCTAATACATTTATTATTTACGCAATTCTTTCATTGTACATTAAGATTTAGAAACTCTAATTGTTAGTAATTGTTATTTATGATTTATATTTATTCATTTTTATAGGACCATGAATACATGTAAAGGAGTGCTTTGGTATCAGATGACAACCCAGACAGTAAGCTTGAACGTTGAACTTCTGTTACAATTTGATCAACTCCCTTGACTAGCCCTTACATAACTCTGAATGAATTTAATTGCTTTGTTCAAGTGCCTGTCTATTACGCAATAAGCCGTAATACTTACATGTGTGAGATAGTTATACTAGTAAGTTTGGAAAAGAATATCAGTTTACCTGAAATTGACAAATGGAGTCATGACCTGCTCATTAGCGGAATCTTTATGCAACATGGGATTTGAAAACAATGGTAACTATAACATATATTTAAAGTTTGTGTTCAAGCTATATGACCTTGAATTTGTTAATATGAGTAGAAGTCATTAAATGACTTAACAAGGTAGAATTCATTATATCTGTATCTTATTCTTGAACAACAAGATGTATAAATGGTAAAGGGAAGTGCGTTTTTACTATGATTGATTTAATCTAATTAGAAAGAAATACACAAACGGAATCTGAACCAACATGCAAAACACGAATTTTTGTCATACGTAAACCTTGACACGTGTATCAAAATACAATGTAAATAATTTTCATTGATGGTCATGATAATAATAATGATAATAATGTCGTTAATACTATTGGAGATGATAATAATGATGATGGTGATAATAATAATAGTTGTTGAAGATGAACGAGATTGTGTTGCTGTTGTTGATGATGATAATGAATGTGATGATGGTGATTAAACTGATGTTGATGTCAATGATGATATCGGTGATGATGATGACAATGACGATGATGAGGATGAGGAAGTTAACTCTATCATTTGTGTCCTTGTTCATATCTTGCGCCATAAGTTACCATATATCCATAAATACCAAGACATCACGTAATAACCTTGAAATACACTGCAATGACACGCCGTGTTCTGACATTCAATCTGTACGGATAAAATGACTGAAAAATTGATTATTTACCTCAAACCCGTTGCATATTTTATACGCAGAGTATAACACTGTTTTATTACAGTGGGACCCTCTAAACTAGTCGAGTCCGGAACCAGGTAATTTAGTCGGTTTAGAACTGAATTTTTTATTATATATAATTAATCAACTTAAATGGGATTGATTCCACATACTTGTATATTAGTTTTTGTTCGTATTTGTATTGCTCAATAATTCAAAATCAATTCATCAAAGTGCATTTAAAGTCTTGCATTGTCCAGTTGATGAGCCCATTGAAGCCTGCCACGGGGATGACGATCCGTTAATAGTGTTCCGACGTAGGGACGGCGTGCACGTAAATTGTTCTCAGCCAAACAATTTCGTACTGTTTGAGCGGAAATCCTGGGGTTATGAGTACCTGGAGTGACAGACGCTGTAGCTGTCGCAGTTAAAAAAAAACGATTTCGTAAATGTTGGTTTAAAATATAGCGGTCTTGCGCCGGTGAAGTCACACGTGGTCTACTGCTACGTGGAAGATCTTCCGTGCTTCCGGTCCGCACAAACCGCCGTCTCAGACCTCTAACTGGCTGCACAGATGATCCAACGTGCCCAGCAACCTCTTCCGTTGAAGTTCCTGTTTCCAGCATCCCAACGGCTCTCTCTCACAAATATTTCGCAATTCGAGGCATCGAAATTTTGCCCAAATTGTATCGATATAAAGTTGTTTAGGCATTTTTATGACTGTAGTCGTCAAGTGCAATAATTAGCATTGAAAAAAGTTTACACATGTAAACCAGATATGTCCATCCCGTGCATGAACGTGAAAATTGATATCGCCTGATATCACACGATATCGTTCGACATGAGGTGATTATCTGACAGGTTTCGTAAACAAGGACGTCAGTCAGTATGGGGGAAACCCATGTTACTTTCATTGACTTGCACCTGGCAAAACGTGCTATTTTTAGTAACAATTCGCTCGATTCGGGTAGTTTTTTTGCTATTTACACTCTTGATACTAAATCGATTTTCGCGAGAATAGGCGCACAAACCCCGCATTAAAAAGCGTTTCCATCGGTGATATTTCTCAAGTATAGAAATTTACAATTTTTCGCAAAATGAAAAGTCCGATGATCGTGTGCACTGCGGTTACTTATTTCAGCTATCATCCCTGTTTAAAGCCTATTCAGCCTCAATTTTCGTTTTGAAACTGTATTTATATGTATTTTCCATGAAATGTAATCCTTTACCATAATGATTGCCTGGCGAGTTTGTTGATTAATTTGAGAAAAAATAACCGTCGCGCACACGATCACCGGACCACTTATTTTTGGACGGGTTTTCAGTATACAACGTGTATTCCTACATTACAACTTAATAATCAGACCTTCTCATTATGACGACACTTTTCCCTAATCAGATACATGTATGGTCTTAAAATCAAAGTTTTAATGCACATATTGATTGCTATTCAGTCTAGTTTTTAATTTTCAAAAGATGATTTTGAGTTTAGCTAATTACAAATTTCCATTTATACGTTTGATTCCATCGTAAATTATAGAAATAATGACTGATGAGGCTTCCGCGGTCGTGTGGTCTCTGACAGGAAATCGTCGGCCCCTTGCCGCTGTGAGTTCGAATTCCACCCGGGACCAGACAAATTTCACATGTGATTTTCTTCCACTGTAAAAACTGGAAAGTTGTCAAATGACCTTGGCTGTTGGAGCGACGTTAATCCTCAGAGAACAAAATGATTGATTGATGATTTTTTAAAAGTGGTGTTCATCGAGTGATTAATTCGGAACATGAAGTAACACAGCGCAATATCATAAATATTAATATGATCAGAACAAAGTTAGATTTAATTGAAGCGGCCAGAAAGTACGACAGAATAATGTTATAATTATAAACATCTATATGGACAAGGTAATTTTTAAAACTGTAATTGGCTGCCAGGTACAATATTTGTATTTATAATATATATTACAATATATTTGTACAATAATCAATTGACCATGTCTTTAACTATATATAAGCGCCAGTCATGTATTGTTTTTTTTTATTTTTTAAGATGAGTATCAGTAGCTTATGAATCATCTTAAGTATATTTCGAAATGCCCCATATGCTTAAAACAATAAAATGAAATGTTTGTTTAAACCTTATTTTTCTTTACCTATTGCTGTGACATGTTTAATCCATAAATAAAACAAAAATAAAATCCAAAATTGCATTTTTACTGCTCACTGTCTCAGAAATCATCCCTTCATGACAATCCAATATGAAAATATAAATACAATAAGTTAACAATGCTATACTGTAATAATCATAGACAAATAATGTCTACATCCGCCTATTGGAAGGTCGGTTACGTACAATGTGTATTTTATATTGTCTAACAATATTCAGCGATATTGGATTACTGACATACGTTGAGTTTTTCGTGGATTGTTTAACATTTTGTGAGTTTACTATTCAATAAAAATGCTCGTGCTTTTTTTTGTTCTTGTTATTGTTGCTGTTGATGTTGTTATTACTATTGTCGGTGTTGTTATTGCGACCGATGTCATCATTGTTGTTGCTGGTGTTGTTCTTGTTATTGCTTCTGTTGCTTTTTGTTGTTCTTGTTACTGCTACTATATTGTGGTTGCTGCTGCTGCTGTATTGTTGTTGTTGCTGATGTTGTTGCTGTTTATCTGCTATTGCTGTGGTCATTATAGTTGATGCTCCTGTTGCTGCTATTGTTGCTGCTGTCGCTTTTCTTTTTTATTATAACAATTATTGATGTTGTTGTTGTTATTATTATTATTATTATTACTATTATCGTTATGACAAAAAAATGTGAACAATAGCCACAAAAAAGGAAAAGAAAGAAAAGTTTTATGTCTTTTTGTCTTTTATTCAGATGTTTATATGGTCAGATCAATGTGAGCTGAAGGGTAACCAATGGTCAAACAGAGTCCATACTTTCAGTTGATTTTTAATTCAGATTTTCTTGTTTTTCTTGTTCAGTAATTTTATTCTCAGTATTTCAATATGAAGATAAACTCTAGAGTAAGGTTAATATAATAAGGTTAATTAAAATTCGCTAACAATTTCAAGTACAAGATTATCTTTGATATCTGTACGTAAACATTGAGCAACTTTTAAAGGTTAACTGAAAATACAGTCCCCTTCAGCCTGTCCTCTGTGTTTTCAACATTGTAGAGGTCAAACTTCCAAAGAAGGATTTTTCTTTCCTTCTAATTTTAGTGGTATTAGATCACATACATGACTGCATGTATAAATTTAGTTATATATCACCATTTCAGTGAATCTGAAGTGTTTTATGTTATACCGTAAAAAAGAAGCGCTCAAAATGGTATATACGGTTAGTCTCGAATGAGAGGGTCCGTTTTAATATTTCGCAGGCCAGCCGTTGACTACATTATAATACATTTTATTCGTTCAGGTGGTAATGTGTTTCCATAACTTCGAGGAGGAATGAATGAGAATGTCAATAAAATTTTCAGACAACAAATGTTTCATAAATAAGGCGTTTTCACCAGGTAGCCTCTTTATGCGCTACATCGTATTGCAATAATCATAATGACAAAACTTAAAACGAGTTCGTTTTATTGCATTTATTGAATACGTTATTTGTCAATCATATTAAAATAAGCCCCATTGTTTGGGCGATCCTAAACGTGTGTCTATAGATTTTACCAGAGCATACGTATCTATTTAACTGCCTATGTATATTATACAATTAAACAAAGATCAGAACAAATCACTAATAATGAAAAAATATAGCATAAGTATTTTAAACTACTAGCTAGATTTCACAAGCGTGATTAAGTTACAGGCATTATATCAAGTCTGTGAACAAAGGTTACCAACGGTGGAGAAGAATACTGGTCTTCATGCACAGTTGGCCTTTATTCAGAGGTTTACACAGGTTAACAATACATGTACATGTACTATGCTGTAATAATCAATGGCAAGTAATGTCGACATCTACTTATTGGAAGATCGGTTACGTACAACCTGTATTTTATATTGGTCGCCTTTATTCTGCGATGCTGAATGAATTATATACGGTTCTAACGTCATACGCTCAAATTTTCATGCATTGTGAAACATTTAAATTTGTTCTACCTATCTCTCTATCTTTAGGCTAATACACTACATTATGAAGAAAATTGATAAGTAAAATGTGACAACACATCGTTCATAATATGAAAACATATTCTGTCTTCCGTGATGTGAATAATGTAAACAATCTTGATGAAATTTGATGAAATATCAATGTATTTAGCAATTATTTCATTGATATGCATGTAAACGTCACAACAGATTTTGGATGGATCTAAAAATACATTTACAAAACTATTAAATCCTGATAACGGTCGTGACCGCGGCCATGGTCCAGTGGTTAGTGCACTGGACTTGTAACCCGGAGACCTGGGTTCAAATCCCGACTGCGACAGGTCATACTATTCTATGAAAATCTGACTACAGTGCCGATTTTCTTCTGTATGTACAGAAGTTGTCGGCTCCTTGTGGCAGGGTAAGTACTATCGTTAGTGTAGGTTTACAATCCAAGAAAACTGGTAAGGTGAACCGGTCGTCATATATAACTAAATGTTGAAAAACGGCGTGAAACTCCAGTGACATTGTCACATAAAAAAAACTGAAAAAACGGTTGAACATACGAAAATTACTTAAATTTCTATTCTGAAATTATACAGAAACATTAAAACGTGCAGATGTAGAATTCTGTCCGGTTTTCGACCGCAATTAACCAATCAGCGTCCAGGAAATATTGGGCCATACCAGTTGTCTCTGTAGTCTGTCTCTGTGAGTCAACGCGTACCAGTTTAAACTGGCTCCCGTTCCATGTTGCATTCTCTGTACAGACCAATCTCTACCCAGAGTTGTCGTTCGTTATCCATCACATACATCTTTGTCAACTTAGTGCGTTTGATAAATGCAGTATTTTTCTGATTTTCTGGCTAATTATAACATCTTTTGTCTCGAATGTATTGTGCAAAAGAACTTGCTTCACTTAGTTGTAAATTTTGTACCATTTGTGGCTTTATTTCTTGCTTTACAAGAATCTTGTAAAACGCTGAGACGTTGACATAAACTGATCCCCGTTCCTTGTTGCAGTGCACCAGAGTTAACGGTTACCAGTTTTCAGAGATGTGTGGGAGAGATAACGAACGACTACTCTGGATATACAAAACTGGTTTCGGTTTCACTCTGTTTGTACTATGGTACACTGCAGCATGGGACGGGAACCAGTTTTGATGAATTGACTATAACCATATTCGTAGAGTACTTGGTAAGGAACACAAAGATATATTTTACATGAAGATTTCATTTTTGAATCACCAGTGCTAAAGTCTTTGAAGATTCTTTATGTTCACATGTAGTACGACAGTTTCAACTTGTGTCATTTCTCATTAAGATTATGTGACGAATATTTATGATAATTTTAGAATTTCGGATAGTCCATATTTCGGATAAATAGATTACACAATCAATGTAAACTTGTAAATTATTTATTGAAATACTTGAAAAATGAAATTTAAACACAAGAAATAGAATATAAACTTTTTCTTAATTCAAATGGTTTATTGCTCGATGGATACATTGCTTAATTGTTGTAGAAAAATGTATTAACCATGGCAGATAGCTTTCTAAGTAAAAGTCTCAGTTGTAATTAGCCTTACTTATTCGGTTTTCCAGTTGGCTGATTCCATTAATGAATTCAGAAGGGCCAAATGGGCGAGGCCAAATAAAAAAATGACTCATTGTTATAAACAGTCTAATTAGTTGGACTAACTTGTAATCTGACCTACACAAAAACTGTCATTAAATTGATTGATTTATTTAATGTTTATCATATCAAAACCTGCCAACTTAACGTATGATATGATGTATGATTTTTTTCCCATGTTAAGCTTCAGACTGTTGTTATACAAGTGATCAAAATTCTTTTTTTTTTGTATTTTTAATGCATTTTTAAATACCGTAATAATGACTTTACTCTTGCAGATTCACATTAACATGATGTTGCAGTTGTCACTGTCATCAATTCTATTGAGTGGAATTCTTGGACTCTTGTTTATGCTCCTGTACCGAGTTTACAGAAAGTATCGGCGGTTTGAACAAATTTACAACACGTTTCCTGGAAGGCCAGTAAGCCACTGGTTCTTTGGTAATATATTGGAAGTGAGTTTGCCAATCCTTTGTCTTATTAAGGCTTCATAGTAGCTAAGTTGATGCAGCTAGAACTGTTAATTGCTCAATAGATTACTTAACCCATATATCTCCTGGTAGAAATTAGGCGTAAAAAAGATTGTTTGTTTCTGGTTACCTGACCTACCCTAATTTCCCCCACATCCCTAGACTTTTTATTAGGCCCAAGTACCAATACATCCACTGTTTTATCTTTCCACATAATAATATGTCTGGGAAGTCAGGAGTTGCTTATAAAAACTGAAATGCTGTATATAAATGAGTTACATAGAATGCTCAGTAATGTTAAAACGCTTTTTGGAATGTCTGCAAAGAAATGGCTGTTCACATTTATGTTTATTTTCTTTGATTTTAAAATCAGGGAAAATTTGGAAACAAATGTCTAAGGTGAGATAAATATGACCTTCAAGCACTGTTTGCTGTCATTTAAAGGTATGTTTGGACTTGAATATCAATAAACATTTGCAAAGTGTAGTAGTAGTCATTCGCAGGTAATCTCTATTCACATGGTTGTTAACTGAAATTTGACTCTTATGTTTTTCAGTTCCCAGGAGAAAAAGAAGAGGGCATTATCTGGAATACAGAACTGACAAAAGAATTCCCAAGATTCTGTAGATTCTGGGTTGGAAGATTTCTATGCATTCTTATTTTTCACCATCCAGAAACTGTTAAACTGGTGTTAAAATCTTCAGGTAGTTATAAGACTTTAACATGCAGATGTAAGTGTTAGTACAACTAAAAATGCCATGATTCTCCATTCATACATAATGATGGATCCAATAATCTATAATCTATGGATACTTCGTTTTGTGTAAAGAAATTGTGTCCCCCCTTCATTTACAGCATGCAACAAGTACTGATATGGCATTTGCCACTGCATAAGTAACTTGTCTGGACAGCCAAAATTTAGATGATAGGCAATAAACCTCCAGAAGTAGGCTTCCATCCTTCAAAATCGTTTGTTCAGTCATTGATATTTCATGACTTTTTTCAGCCCCGAAACCTCGTGCCCTTGGTACACTGTATGTGTATGGATTAAAATGGTTGGGGGAGGGTCTACTGATAGCTAATGGTCAGAGATGGGCAAGAAATCGAAAGTTACTCACGCCCGCATTTCATTTCGATATATTACAACCTTATGCTGAAGTCCATAATAAGTGTGTGGACATCCTGTTGGTATGTGTATATTTTTTCTGAACTTTGGTACCAATTTTTATGCAATTAGTGTTTAGATGTGGAAGTGTTTGTTACACCATTGCTGTGTTTCTTTTGGTGAAATAGTCTTAATAATTTGAATAACTTTTTTTGCAGTTGATTCTGTTGTTTTATAGACATATTACAATGTTTGGTCCATCACTCAATAAGTTTCTGGATATCTGTCTGTCACTCAAGATATGTCGAGGTATTTATCTATCTCTCAAAATATTGTATGATATTCATCATATTCATTCACTTAATATATCACATGCTTATTTTATGAAACTCACTATATTTTATTCGCCATTCATTTATACTTTTACAGGAGAAGCTACAGAAAGCGTATGACAAGGGAGCTAACTTTGAAGCATTTGAATACATTGGGTTATGTTCCTTGGATATTATTTGTAGATGTGCATTCTCTTACAAAACAGATGCACAAATTCAGGGGTATGTACATGAATCAGGCATCATAACTAGTTCCATAATGGAACTGACTCCAAATAACTTATAGCTATGTCCATATTATTATTCAAAACCTTGGATAGCATAAGTCAGCATAGCAAATGCTCCATCTTTACATGATATACCCAACAAATTTTGCAAATTTTCTTCCATATGAGTCATCTCTTAGAGAATACAATGCAGGAAGTTTGCAAATGAGTTTTACATTAGATTTGTAATACTATTCAGAACCAGAACAGATTAAGGGGTGTGTATATAAATCAGGAACCATAACTAGTGTCATAATTGTTACTCTGGCGTTAAGGTAGTCTTGTGGTGGAGATTTTGGTGCTTAAAATTTCAGGAATGCATGTACATAATGTATCCATACTTTTTCATAAGCTGGCTGTGAACTTTCAATAACTGATTGTTGTGAATGATTCTATTAACAACAATAATACAATATTTAGGTGACAGTATAGCTGTGTTATGTATAATGGTGAAACTTAACTGATTGATAATGTACAAAAACTATGTGTTTAATTTTTGAAGAAAATTGATACTAAATCTGAACATAAGATCAGTTTATCTTTTATATATTTTCTTACAGGGATAATCATCCTTATGTGAAAGCTGTTCACAGGCTCTCTGACTTATGGATAAAAAGATCTATGTAAGTTAAGGCCAAGTTCTCCAGTACATGAAATAGTTTTATATGTTAATCATTCTCTTTTCATTCCCTGTTGCTTTTCATTTGACTTATTGATAGGAACCTGAAAATGCCCTATCAATGTCTTTCTTGAGGAATTTTCTTTGAGGGTCACCACAGGGTTTTGGTGTGTCATTGCTTTGTTTTCCTGAGTGACTTATCACAGATTTGTTAGGGCGCCCAGATGAATTTGTGGAGGATTGTCACAGGGTTTTCATGATTTTAGTTATATATTTATCTTTATCAAATGACCTTGACCTTTGGTTCTCACCAAGGAAGCCTTTATAGACAGATTTGACTGTTTCTGTGATTTTTTTTTTGCAATTATGGGAGAGTCTGGGTTCAGTCCAATTGGGAAAAATGTGTGGTGTGATGCCAAAATTGGGAATTTTTAGGTCGGGTATTGGGAAAAATGTCTTTATTTTCTGTTGGTAAACAAAGAAGGAAAAAAATTGTTGTGTATTTATCTATTTCAATAGAATGCATTGATTTATACATTTATCATTAAGACAAAAAATCTGATTGTCAGGAATGAAAGTGTACATAGTTAAAGATGAGATTACAATAACATGTTTTCCTATTTTCAGGAATATTTTCCATTTCATTGATTGGATATACTTCTATTTCTCGTTTAATGGCAGAGAATTTATGAAACTATGCCATTATGTTCACGAAGTGGCCGATGATATCATTGGGGAAAGAAAGAAGATCTTGGTAAGTGTTTCACATATTCATGGGGTGTTCAGAAATTTTCTTTGTGGGACGGAAAAAAATTTAGGGTGCGTTAAAAAATATTCCGTAGGGGGCTCAGGAAAATCCAGTCTATTGATAAACATAGAATTAGATAAGCCACACGTTCAGTTTACCCAAAGGCTATATATATTATATACTTGATGAACAGAAACTTAATAAACTGTAGAGGAGGGGCGGTCAAAATGTTATTTTTTCAGTCACATCACTTAGCTTTGCTTTTTACTTATAAAATTTTATTGAATTTCAAATATAGTAATAGATTGAGATTAATACCCACTTTTTGAGAAAACAAACACAGTTGTTTATTCTTATTACTTTATTATTTATGCTTTTTAAGCGAGTTGTACATTGTTTCTGTGGCATAAAATCATTCTTGCAATGAAAATGACATTTTGTTTCATATTTTGGTCTTTTCCCCATCATAACTTTTGACAATAAAGCACTTGTTTGCATCTGGTTACTATAAATGCCAATTATTTCAGGAGACTGATGGTCTACCCAGTCAAGATGGCAGCAGAAAAAGATACCTTGACTTTCTGGATATATTAATTTCTGCGCGTGATGAATGTGGGGAGGGGCTTAGTGATTATGAAATCCGTTGTGAGGTCGACACATTCATGTTTGAAGGTTGGTGAAAGAAATCAGTTTAATGGTGGTATGGAAGTCAGTGTTAATGTGTGAGCACCAAAATTTAACTCTTAATTTATTCTCCAGTCATATTCTATTGTGAGTTATGTCTGTCTGCCTGTTAGATGAGATGTATTATCAGAACACCTGCAGTAGGCAGCAGACTTAATCACCTTCACACTCTCTAATAACGGGTCCTGATTCAGTAAAAATAATGAATTTTGTTTGGTTAGAACTCAGTGTCGAAAAGTTCCCATCAAATCTTCACCTGATAATTTTGACAGACATACTTTGCGACTGTTTGGCAGTTTGTTGTTAATGAAGATCATCAACATATCTAGATATAGTTATTTATCTATTTATAACTGTTAACTCAATGTGAAGTTTGAAAATTTCCCCTTTTACTTTTCGTTGAACTTAGGTGACAAATTTGAGATTGTTGTCCTTATAATTTTACAACTTCAGCTTTTAGCTCAAAACCAACTGATGAAATTCTTCAATTTTGAGATTCAATTTTAGCTACTTATTGTCTTTTGTTCAGATTTTTAACTTTGGTCCTGATTAGTGTGGTGAAGTCAAAGAACAATAGTATTGTTTATGGTCACCTGACCAACACTGTTTTAGCACCAACCGAAAGTTTCTGACCGCAAAAGTACAAAAATATTTGGGGACAAATTGTCGCCCAAATTATGAAAGGTTTAGAAAAAGAATTCAAAAAGTTTTGCAACCTTCCTTCCTTATTTGGTTAAGAAACATTAAACATTACTTTTTTCTGGCGTGAGTTTTATATCAGGTAAGACAATGTTTTACTCTTCATTCTCTGATAACTTTACAGGACACGATACTACAGCATCAGGTATTGCGAACACTTTGTTGTGTTTAGCACAACACCCTGAGTATCAGGAGAAAGTACGACAAGAAGTGGACGAAGTTTTACTGGATTCTGACACTGACTACATAATGTGGTATGTCATACAGTCTGCACGAACATTTTTTTATCTATAGTCCTTCAGACTATATTTTACAGAAAAAGTTATAGTCTGAACCATATTTTTATAGTCCGAAATTTTGAATAAAAAAGTGACACAATTACCCGATTGAGTTTAATTTGCTTATCCCTCTAAGAAAACGAAACAGGAAATTTACATTGTCAAAATGTTATAGCCTGTCGGACTACAACTTTGCAATATTTTTATAGCCCAAGTCATTTTTTATAGCCTTGGGCTCAGACTATTCACATTTTTGCGGACTGTCATACAGTAACCTTGGTTACAGTGAACTTAGATATAGTTTAAGATCAAATATAGTGAAGTAATTATCCTTCTTTCAGCAAGCCATTCTTTATTTTGATATTATGGCTACAGCTATTTTGTTTATTAGAGCCCTAAGGACCTTGCTATAACTGTGTTCGACTGTATGCCATTGTTTCTGACATTTAATAATGTGTACCAAAGAAGCATGTGAAATTTGTGTATATATCTCTGATAGTTTTGAATATATAGGAAATTATAAGTGATCAGTACGTAATGGCTTTGAATTAACCTTAAGTTCAGTGGCACATTTAGTGTGAACATATATACTGCAGTCAAGGGTTAAAGCTCTTTACTTTGCTGTGCTTTGTACTCGTTTAATATTTGTCCTCTGCCACTGATCTAAGTGATTCATGTGGAGAAGTTGGCAGTTACTTGCGGAGAACAAGGTTAGTGCGAATAAAGTATCCATGAACACTGGGTAGATTTTCAACCTGCCTGGAAATAACTGACATACTGTTGAAAATTGGCATTAAACTGGAAAATTTACTACAGTTTATAGTAGAAGATTATCCAATTGAAAAACTTGTTATGTTGATATAATACAGTCTTTCAAATGGTGAAAGGCTTTGTTGCTTTATTTAATTTCATGCTTAAACAAGCATGTTCTTTTAGAAATCATTTAACTTTGTGCAGTTTTGAGAAACTACAGTCTGATTCTGATTCTGTGCTAATAATTTCATTTTCTTGTATTCAATTTATTCAGGAAAGATCTTGCAAAGTTAGAGTATCTTACAATGTGTATCAAAGAAGGTTTACGACATTACTGTCCTGTACACGTGATACAGCGAGAATCATTTGAAGAAATAGAAGTGGATGGCTACAATATACCTGTAGGTAAGATGTGTGCTTTGTCTAGGTTGTCATGAATTTCTACATTGATATTTGAATATAGGTAGGAAAAGGATTCGGCCGCAGCCGTGGTCCAGTGGGTAGTGTGTTTGACTTGTGACCCAGAGATCCAGGTTTGAATCCCGGTCAAGGCAGGTCATACCCTTCTATGAAAATTTTACAAAAATATCAATTTTCTTCTTATGTGGAGAAGTTGCCGACTCTTTCTGGGAGGATAATTTAGTACTGGTTAGTATACAGTCCAGGAAAACTGGTTAGGTGGTCTGGTCATTGTATATAGCTGAAAAAGTTTTGAAAAATGGCTTAATCGCCAGTGACAGTTACAGAAAAGGATTCCTAGAAAAGAAAACACCTATAAAACATTCCACCTTTCCCAAACTATCCTCCCCCAAACCCCCCTGAACACCCAGTACCACACAAAAAATTGAGAGCAAAACACAGTCTCCAGGAAGTACTATCTTAGAATGGTTTGTAGCAAAGAATTATTTGAGTTTTTTTCATAAAGTGGGGCTAAACTCTAGGATGAGAGGATAACATGTTTCCTAACTAACAGATGCATCATTTATAGCAGATCTAGACGAGATCTGACCAGTTTTGTTGAAAGTATACAGAGTCTGAAAATAGGAGAAGGAAAGATTGTGAAGTGTTTGTATTGTTTGTAAGAAAAAGCGGAATTTTACCGTTATTTCTTTTAAATGGATCACTTAGGTGTTGATTTGCCTGTTATTCTATATACATGTACATACTATCCTGAGACAGATGTCGTTGTATACCATTTATTCATTAGTAAGATTCCTCTACTTTCAGGTACAAATATTATCATGAATATACACAATCTACATCACAACCCTACAGTTTGGGGTGATGATTTCAACGAATATAAACCAGATAGATTTCTACCAGAGAACGTGTTAAAAATGGATCCTTTTGCCTTTGTTCCATTTTCAGGTGGACCAAGGTAACCGTAAAGTAACAGTTACAGTAGAACACAGTTATAGTGATTCCCTTGGGACTTGTATAAATGCATAATAGCTGTATGTCACTATATCCTTTATACTGAAGTAAGGATTAGTGTGGTCTGGCAAAATAAATACTTCACTGTGTGGGATACTTTTCTGTATCAGAGTTTATTATAACTGTGTTTGACTGTATACACCTTTACATTAGAACCTCTCTAATACAAATTTGTTCTCACAGACAAAAATGTTCAGATTAGGGAGGTTTTTAAAATGCAAAGGTTCCGAATTACAAAGTTTCTTTTTTAGTATTAAATACATAATAAAAAAATTGGCTGATGTGCTCAATATAGAAAGGATTCAGGGATGGAAAGGTTTAGATTAGAGAGGTTTGACTGTATTTTGTATCATGGCAAAAATAAACAGAACAGTGACAGTAAAAAGTAAGCATGTTTGAACCATTTGTTGTGAAAGACTGATGATGATGGTGGAATTACTTACTTAATGTTGTATGGGTTTAAAATAGCGTTTAAAAACAAGGTGTAAAATTTTGTAAGAGGTTTAGGTATGTTACATGTACCTGTATGAAGTCATGCATTACTATGAATGGACTCATATTTAATTAGTTTTGACTGAATTATTTCACTTACAAACAAACATATTGATTGATGATGATATAATCATGTGAAATGGACTTTTTTAAAAAAATATTTGACTTATTAAGCTGACGGAATGAGTCTTTTATTTACTGAAAAGTAAAATTTAATCAAGTTTTGACAGTCCCTCTATGTTATTTGAATACTTGTACATCTTTTCAGAAACTGTATTGGTCAAAACTTTGCTATGATGGAGATGAAGATTGTTATTGCCAGAATAATTCATAGGTGAGGAACTATTCATGAGAGCAGTCAGGTCTAATCTTAATTTACAGTTACTTGTGAATAAAGGTCACAATGTGATCATTTTATACATTTAGTCATATTTTAGGCCATATGAACCTAATAAGGACATTTTAGTATGTTAATCATATGCTGTTTGTTCTTGATGGTCTTAGTTCACAGGTTTGATTGTATTTTATAGAATAGGGTCCAGTCTGGATTAATCTTTGGGTCCAGTCTAGAGAAATCCTTGGGTCCAGTCTGGATTAATCTTTGGGTCCAGTCTAGAGAAATCCTTGGGTCCAGTCTAGAGAAATGTTTTGGTCCAGTCTAGATTAATCTTTGGGTCCAGTCTAGAGGAATCTTTGGACATAGAGCCAATGGAGGTAGTAATTTCCTAAGTTGATTTGTTATTAGTTTTTAAACATTAGAATTATAAATTTTATGTTTTTATGTTCAGCAGATATTGTTGTTCCACAAGAGATTTTACTTATTAAAGAATCGAAATTATTTCTTTTTAGATAAGATTTTCTCACCAAAAAAATCAAGGGTAGGGGTGCATTAAATAGAGCATAGTTGGTATACATTTTAGCATTAACATTTATCTGTGTTTGTATTTCTTTCAGATTCAAATTGGCTACAGTTCCTGGACATGTATACAAGAAGAAGTTGAGCGTTACATTGAAATCAGAGAATGGAATTTATCTGAAACTCTCACCAAGGGACTAGTAGAATGTTGTATCTCATATGAATCAGTTGTGATAAACACTGATAAGAAAAGGCTTTTAGGAGAGCAACATGTACAAAGTGATTGATAACCATGCCATATATACAGTCCACCATTGAGATAATCACTTTTAGATAAAGGTCACCCTTTGAATAACGACCACTATATAGCACTTTTGTATTGATTCATGTACTCATATAATAGCATATTTTTAATCTTCCAAATTTAAAGCATATATACTAAGCATCAATTTATTTCAGAAAATTTGGTTACTTCTCTCTGAGAGAGTGGAAAACATTACAAGCAATGGCTTCTTTTGCCACGTTTTCAAAAGTCGCCTGCTATAGATGTGGAGATATGCTGTATTATGTGGCAAAGGGATGATATAACCATATTCCTCTGAATAGATTAGTGCCCCTAGTTCAATTAGTGCCCCTAGTTCACAGAATTAAGGATAGAAATCCGCAATTAATTACAGAAATCAAGAATTAAGAATGGAAATCCACAATTAAGAACGAAAAATCTCGATAGAGTACATGAATGGAAATTTTACATACAAAGTTGAGTTTCTGCATTAATCTTACGTTCTAATATCTTTGAACATCAGTCTTATACTAATCTGTTTTTACGCAAGTCTGGATATGTTTAGTAGAAATATTCAATTATTGGGGTTTTGTTATATTAAGTCTCAGGATAATAGCTTTGTGTCAGGGAAGTTAGCAGTTGGTTGTGGCAACTTGTCCCATGTCCATTGTGTACAATCAGTATTGCCGAATTTTGAGAATATTTTTTTAAATAATGGATTTTTATTTCAGTATTGTTATGCTTGTATTTTATTTTGTATATATTGAGTATGACTATATTTTCTAAAAAATAAAACAAAAAAATGTTGGTTTGCAGTTGCGTGACCTAAACTTTAAACAGTGAGTAGGTAGGCATTTCATTTGGTTAGACATTATCTGTTTGTACCTGAAAACAAAAAACTGGAAACAAGAACAAAAAATTGTCAAAATTGTTCAAAAAGTTTTGGGTCGGGGGATTTTTTCGATTGTGTAACTACAAACCAACATTTCCTTGACGATTGCCTAATACACACTGGTAAGTAATTGAAGTGTTAATTGGGTATAAAATGTTGTGAATGTTACATTATATCATCATTATGCAAATTTATTCTAGTATACTGTATATACATAATGAACTTGATTTTACCAGATTTTGGCCAGTTTTTGTTACATGCATGTTTTTGTATTTGCACTTTGACTTTCACCATTATTTATGCCATGTGATTTTATTACAAGTGTTTTTTTTTATTAGGATTTGTTTTGATATGTGATTTAATCATGTTTGAATTAAAATCAGGACTATGATGCATTGTGTCATGTGATTTTACCAATTTTGTGCCATATGAAATTATTAGTGTTAATTTTACTCAGGACATTAGTTCATAGTTGTTTTATTTATGAGTGCTGCAATCTTTGTGTTATTTCAGTAATTAGTGAAGATAGAAAGTAATTGATGTATTACTGTTGTGTTATTTTAAAACTCACATACTATTGATTATTATACACACTGTTATGCTACAGTATTTGGAAATGATTAAAAATTATATTAAAATTGTAATTGTTGTGTTTTGTACTGTACCTCACTTTGTTATCAACATAAAGACTACATGATTTCAAGGACCACTTACCTTCTGACCAATTTTCAATATTTCTTCTGATCATTAACTTAATGACTCACTCCATGTTGAGACCTTTTTTTCAGGGTTCAAAGATGGACTTAATATTGAAGTTTTACTGTATTTTTATGGACTGTGATTGTGAGCGTAGTACACATCTGGACTTAAATTTAGAGAGCTACAAGATCAGACTAAAATTTCATTGGTGGTCTCTGACCTCAGTTTAAAAGCTGTCCAATAGCAAAGCTGCATTTCTAGACGGTGCTCGGAAGTAGGTTTAATAGCTTCAGGCGCACAACAATAAAAAGAGGGCCAAGATGGCCCTTTTTCACTCACCTGAGTAAAGATTGCAACATCTATGGTTTTCCTGGGATTTGACCGAGGGAACCTAGTTTTTAACCCAGGTTGAACCATATTCAGACCTGTTCATGATATCATTAATACAAACATTCTGGCAAATATTGAGGAAGATCCAGTCAAAACTGTGACTTCTAGAAGGTATACAAAGTTTTCAAGAGATTTGACCTTTTGACCTAGTTTTTAACCTCAGATGACCCATGTTCGAACCTGTCCAAGATATAATTAAGACATACATTCTGACAAGGTTTGGTGAAGATCCAATTAAAACTGTGACCTCTAGAGGGTTAACAAGGTTTAACAGTGATTTGAGCATTAACAAGGTTTTCTGGTGCATTGACCTAGTGACCTAGTATTTGACCGGTGATGACCCATATTCACACAATTTTACAAGATCATTAATACAATCATTCTGACATTTCATGAATCAAAACTGTGACATTCTGACATATCATGAATCAAAACTGTGACTTCTAGAATGTGACATAGTTTTGACCCCAAAGGACCCATGTTCGAACTTGTCCAAGATATCATTGAGACGAACATTCTGACCAGGTCTGATGAAGATTTGCTCAAAAGTGTGACCACTAGAGTGTTAACAACCTCCAGGTGTCGACGATGGATGCTGGAGTAGACTGATCACTATAGCTCACCCAAGCACGTAAAAGGACTGGAAAGATTACAAGACATGAAATAGGAAATGCATACTGTTTTAATTTCTCATACATTATCACAGCATACATATTGCACAAAAGAGCCAACAGCAAGGAAATAGAACAAGAAAATATATGCCGAACCATACATACATACATACCAAATTAATACAACATAACTATTATAATCCCTCACACCACTGAAAAGAAATATGCAAATAGAGATATATAACCCTGTGTGGACTGATGACTACAATATCTAGGTTAAATATTGGAATTCTTAGGAGCTTGAAATTGAAGGCCATTGTTTCATACAATAAATACATGACTCATTTTTTAAAAATTGTCGTTGCATTGTCATTGCATCTTGAGTGAAAAACAACTTTAAAGATTTCATACAAATTATTTAAATATTTCTCACATGAAATATCCAAGAGAGGAAAATATGTAGTAAATTTCTTTTGAAAAAAAATGTTCATACTAATGTTCTATAATTCATAAGTTAGACCATGAAACCAGCTTGTCCTTAAAAAAGGCCTTTAAGCAGGTTTTAATACATAATTTTACACTTTAAAGGAAATATTAACTTGTTTACATTCAGTGAGCAATAAAAGTGGTCTACAGCATTTGGCAGTATGCATTAAATTTATTCAATGATGAAAAAAGTAAGACATTCAAACATCATGAAATCATTTGTTAATTCTTAGTAAATAACTTCTGATTATGAATTACTAAATAGCATAGTATGAGCCTAATTCAGTATTACGTGGTCACCACTTAAGCTCGGATTGTGCGTCATAAGAGTCTGCAGGTTATAAACCTTAGGCTTGAGGCAAGACTATATACTCTGGTCACTGATTGGATGGCTCTGAGAAGAGGTATAATATTGACCAATGACAAACTGAATTTTGATACAAATCCATACGATTAGATACAAGCTGTGGCTATAGTTCAGAAGTTAACTACTATACATAAATTGTTAGTAATAGTCTGGACACATAACACAATTAATGAAGCTGATAAATTATAAATACAGCACACTTTTAATCACTATATTTTCTCATCCGAATTAAGATACACGCAAGCTACATACAAATATATCTCAAGCTTAAAGAATAGGTGCTTCCACATATGAATGGTTTATTTAAATAATTGATGAATACTTGGCTGTGTTTTCAAAAATTGGTCACCCCACGCTTAAAAAATAAAGCAAAATACAACGTTTAATTAAACAAATAAAATTTACAACAGTAACGTATTATACATCCAACACCAAATGGCAATCAAATGAAATGCGTATATCACAATATAAAATCATTGAGATAGGAATGTAAAACATACAGAATGTAGAATATATTATATATGTATATGAATGTATATTCACGAGTAAATAATTTACAACATCAATTTTTACAGATATAGTGTAATAGTAGAGAATAAATGGCCATTAATATTATATATTTTTTCTAATTTTATCACTGATAACAATCTACTTCAGTATTGCTACGGAAACAAGAACCTCCAAATACCAAACATCAAAAGCGTTTAAGGTCATACTTGCAGTAATCTATACAAGCATAATACATTCAATAGAAAACATGACACTGGATAATAGGGACTTAACTCGTAATTCAACATCAGAGAACCAAATGAATGGAAACTTACAAAAGGTAACTACAAGCTTTTGTTTCAGTAAAAAATTAAGGTGTTATTTCATGACCAGTACAGCTACATAGAATGATTAACACTAAGCATTTTTCTCCTTCATGCATCTTTCTTTTACATTTTACTGAACACTGCAGATTTTTGTATCTAAGTTTGAAAATAAAATCCTGAATCTGTAATCCAGTCCCATACATCATCAACAAATAACTACATAACCAAGCGGTACAAAATTTTATGACGAGAAAATCAGGAGACAAGTTAAATGTGTTCCTGCTAAACATTTGTATATCAATCAAATACTGGTCCAATGATAGTTAGATAGTTACAAAAACAAAACAAAAAATAAACAGTTGTTTGGCCACATTTTATGAAATCTCTCAAGTTACGCACTTCTGAATATAAATCTACACAGCCTAACTCCTGCCCCTATATGTATCGACAGACAACAGACAAAGAAGTATTGTTTGAATTGTAAGAATAAATATAACAACCACAATATGTTTCTGAAGTATTACTACATTACTGTAACCTTAGGCCATCATTAAAAAATTGCTTGCATATAACTGATCGACTCCTTCAAAAATGACCATACCAGTCTTTTAAGCAATTATGACAATTTCTTTTTGTTCTTCATTCCAGTTTGCTTTCAGTACAAACATAAAATAAATCAACATCTACGTACTCACTGTTAAAAGTTTGAGTCATTTAAGGATTGCCTTATAGAGATAGACTCTCCATGATGACACATGGCTCTATACAAAAGGAGATAACTTTTAAAGCTTTTTGCTTTTGTTGACTGATTTTGCTCTCCAGTAAACTATGGTTCATTATCAAAATGAAATGTAAATATATAATATGTAATAATACAACTATTTGTATAATATTCATAAATATAAAATGAAAAATATGAAAAAAATACCAATAAATTCACACAAACATGAAACGTAACTACCTTTACAACAATAGATTGTGCTCACTTGACATTTTTACACGAAATTTTCTAAATAACTACAAATAGCACAGTTAAAAAGTAAATTGTGAAAAATGTTTGCATATTAGCATGAAATTACAGGCTAAACTTTATTAATCCATGGTTCTTCATAACAAATATAATATAAACCAAAAAATTTATCAATCAACTAAAATGTACAAAAATGTACTAAAATGTCTATCAAAGAAAGTGAAAGGAAAAAATTGAAATTAGTTAATTTGGATGTTCCTTTACTACCCACGAAGTAGCCTTGTTTGCTTCTGTAATAATGAGGGTAATATTTTTTGAAACAACAAAAAATGGCACCAAATATAGACATGAAGTCCTTTCGCAAATCCTTAAATAGTTAGAAAGGTGCCGTGCAATTTGATCTCAGTTCCCACATGCACCAATCAAAGCTGAGTGATCTTATACAAGTATCAGTACACAGACAAATTATTGAGATCAAAATTATACTAACTACTGTATGATGCATTGGAAACAAAAATAAAACATTCTGTAAGTTAAGGATAACATCATTATATATCAATTGCTAAATTACCAATGTGACCCACCTCCTATATCATTATCCCCCCCCCCAAACTTTGACGCCAGTATAAGTAATTGCATAATCCTTCCCCTTAGCAATAGGTACAAAAATGACTTAATATATTTTTGGGCCCTATGGAAGCAGATAAAGAGTTGTGCTTAATTTGAAATGTCAAAGGAAGATCTTGTCCACTAAAATTTTTAGTGAGGCGTTGCCAAGGTTACAAAACTGAAAACATTTCAAGGACAAGGAATATATTCTGCGTGGTACTTCAGCATTAGGCACTTTTTGTCTATAACTGTACTTTAACATGTTATCTTTGTGCACCACGTCAAAGCACATAAACAAACAAACCTAAGTACAATGCATACATCATGAAATGGAACTCATTGTTTTCAAAAACCAAGGGAAACTCATAAATAATATAAATAAGTTCATATTGTGTTCAAAATCATCTCAACAGAAAAAATAAACTGGGATATACGATACAAAAGACATTGATATAAACTATAATGGCACCATGGTACATGTAAACAGACCCAATATAAGATGATCTATCAAACACATTCAGACCAAATGTCCAAAAAAATTTGTAAGTGGGCTGATCCAAAATCTTAAGTTTATACATCCTAAAATTTGCAGTAAGGCTGTTCCAAAATTGCACATAAATGCGATGACTAATGATTTAATTACAAACATGGATTCTAAACAAACTTTTGTTTCATACGTACTAACTTTTACAACAAATAGTTTCAATAATTCAAATAGATCAGAAATCAACAAACAAAACTGATTAAAAATTAAAGCAAAGTATACATAGAACACTGCTACATGAAAAGTCCACATTACACTCGGTCCTAACATCTTGAAGAAGAACCATTATTTTCATGTAACACCGGTAACTATGACAACAGAGTATGTTAGCGCTTCTCCCCTCCAGGGTATGGTTGCTGATTTGGTTCGTACGGCTGGTCATCTAGAGGCCCAGTCTGGGCAGGAGCGGGTGTGTCTATGTTATCATAACCACCATGATGCTGTGGACTACCCCCTACAATATTCAAAGTATTTTTATAGGGTTTTATGTCACACTAACAGCCAGGCTCATTAGGTGACTTTTCCAGCTGTAACAGTGGAGGAAGACCCCTAAGCGCATATTTGGGTAGAACTACTGACCTTTTTTAAGCTACCGGTAGCAAGACAGCTTCCTCATACGTGAAATTTGTTCCTGGGTGGGATTCTAACTGACAGCAGTAAAGGACTAGTTAGTATTTACAATATTTACAAACATAACAACAAATAAATAAGCTGATGAAAATGTGCACCTTGGGACAATAGAGAATTATATGCTAAAAAATCTCTTCCCCTGACCAGCCTACAATTATTGATATGTCTGAATGATTTTATTAAAATCTTTGATGGCCATTGTTCTGAAGTTAAGACTGCACATTAATATATGCAGACATTATGAACTCATAATGAATTTATACATCAAAAAAAATATTTACAGCGTGTTTAAGACAAATTAATATCAAACAAATTAATATTAAAACCAATTCTAAAGAAACCTTTAAACAATCTTACCAAATCCTGGCAGACTGCCAACTCCTGGAATGTTGAAATCAGAATATGATCCTCCTCGTTCTCTGTAAATTCTATAGATCAGGAATGCTGTGACTGGTTTTATGATTAAATTAACAATACACATACTATAGACTGGTTAAGGACAAAACATAAATTTGAAAAGGATTCTAATCCAGATTAGTTATACAACAAAACTGACTTCCTCCAGGCCTGAATGACAAAAATGGGTTGAAACTCGCAATGTTTTGCCAACTATCGGCATCTTCGAACTCATTAATTTGGCCTAAAAATTCTGCAAATGAGGGCCCATTCACTCATCTGAATTAAAATTTACTTGCCACAGGCTTTTAGCTAGTTGGTTAACGCAAAGACTTTAGTAACTGGAAAAATGATGATAATCAATAATCCTCAATATGTACCAGAAAATACAAGTATTTTAAATATGTCACAAGATTCCTGAAAAGAATGTATAAATCAACAGAAAATGAAACAAAATAAAAGGCATCTGGTTATTATTTTGATCAGCAGGGCTTGACAAATCCACTAGTCGGCTTGTGCAGAAATTGACTAGAAATTGCCATACAACTAGTCAAAATTCTCAGCTAGTTGTACTTTAGGATGAGAAACCAAGAAAAAATTTGTCGAGCCCTGATCAGTATTTTCATACAAGAGATCTTTGAAAAAATTGTGAATTTCAGTTCAAATCTAAAAATAGTTATACAACCTTCAATAAGAAAAGACTATGCAAACATACACATTTTGAAGTATGAAATTCATTATGGGTGGGTTAGAAAAAAAATTAAGCAACCAGTGACTACTTAAAAAGGATTCTGTAGCTTTAAGAGTAATGTATGATAACATGATTATAACACAAGACATCTACGCACATTCCTTATCCATGAATTTTCACCAACCAACAACAATAAAATGCAGAGACACTATGAAGCCTTTTCATTACAAATCATTGGCTCTCAACTAAGTCTACCCAACACTTAATATCATGACTTATTATAGAGAACTTTACATAAAGGATACCCAAGTGAAAATCTGTATTCATTTCTCAAAGATCCTGAAAGGTAACAAAACCTCTTCATAAAAACTAAAACCATATTTATGTCTTAAAATCATTATTTTAAATGACAGATTCTAAATTCTAAATACAAAATCAATCAATGATAGAAGAAGACAATTTAAACAGGTGTCATAAGGCTAGATAAAAAATAGTCAAGTCTAGAGATACATGACCAAAATAATAAGGGTAGGTAGGTTGAAAAACTTTCATACGAGTCATCCTTTGCAGGAACAAAGGTCCCAAAATAATTTCATACTTTGAATTTTGCTGTTAGAGCTAAAATTAGGGTTGGTAGGGTAATCGTAAACACAACTATTTTTTTTCCAGTCTATTCACAAGTAATTCTACCAACCACCCATTTACTACTTTTAAAGCCATTTTTTCTTAATGTTCCTTTTTTTTAACACTTGGTAGAGTTTCATGCGGCAGTAGTTTGAAAAACCAGTCTGTTTACCAGCATGAAATGATATAGATGCACTTCACATACAAAATTATTTGTATAGATTTACTTTATATTTAAGTTTACATCTTTCTGGTAAATACTAGTACCTGGAACATTTTCTGGGGCTTCATACGTAGCATACCCTCTTGGTTCATACAATCCTAACAGAATAATGTCTTGCAGAATGGAGAAAATATGGCACAACAAGAACTGTAATACAAACACAACATAAGGTAAGACTCATAGAGCAGTGATTTGAACCGAGTCCAGGAACACACAGCACTAGATAAATGTCCCCGAGTCCCACACCAAAAATTTGTGTTCCACTTTAAATAAAGTTAGGTCCCACATTGTCATCAATATCATTGAAAATTTGTTACATTTGTCTACTTTTTACTTATGAAACATTTTGATTATTTATTTTTTTTAATTCATTTTAACCATTGTAACATCATACTTGGAGCAGCCAGAAATGATCCATTCTTGTTATCAATTATTGGTGACAATAAATCGTAATTGTGCTATTCATTCAATAATCCTTGGTTTGGATAATTTGGGGTAAAGGAAAACATGGGGAGATTATTCCCAAATAAATTATGACAAACATGTAAATATATTACCAACAAGCCATATGTGTCATAATTTATGTTTTATTTATAATAAACAATATATTCGAATATAAACATGCATATGTACAATTTAAACGGTATATAGCTATTCACAGTATATCAGCTGGATCTGACTGAAACTAGGCATATGAAAACAGTTGATAAAAATTTATCATGAAATCCCACTTTGCCAACTAAGAGATACTGGATAATCGTGTTCGTATTCATTTTCCAAAATGGAATTATTTTGAACTGAATTGTCAGTGATTTACAATGGTCATGTGTATTGTTTGTTTTTAGCATTTCATGACAATTTAACAAGCTGCCCCCTAAAAAGGGGGACATTTTTAATTTTAATTGCTTATTAAAATGAAATTACGATATCATCAATGCAATTTATTAATCCAGCCAAAATTAAAGGTGAATCATCTAACTGATAAAAGGATAGTTATATTCCCATCATTGTAAACAATAAATCAAACAAATAATACTTCGTTCAGTATGATTTCATAATTTGTAATTTGTACCTTTTGACATGTTAAATATATCCTTCAATGGACAAGTCTGAATGATCGGAGTTACCTGTTGACTTCAGATTACAGGTGTGAAAATAGGCACTAGAATGATCTTGGGGACCTATTTATCACTTCTAATAAGTCATGGTACATGGATTACACGATTCAGACAATCATCTGGGTCATTTGACATTGAAAATATAACGTGAAAAAATCAGGACTGAAATTTCTTTTCCTATTACACGAGGTTTTCGGATAGTCCATAGTAAAAAAATCTAGAGTCTACAGTAGAAGCAGTCCTGGCAATAAATATTTGCACCCAAGCAAGTTGGAGGAAATACCAGTGGGAGTTTGTGTGGTAATGCTTGATTAAATATGGTCTGTAGTGAGTGGTAGAATGAACTTAACGGAAGTGTCCAAGAGTGTTTTATTGTTTCCACCAATTGGCTAAAGATTGAATGATTTATCAGCTAAGCAAACAGCAGGATAATGCAGACAAAATGAACTAACAAAGGGATACCTATGTGAAAGCTTTGTTTTCAAAAATTAAGAAAACAAAAGGGCCACAATTGCCCTGCATCGCTCACCAGAATAAATGTTAATTAACTTGTTACTAAAAAGGTAATAAAGGTACACTTGTGGGCAAATAATGGGGAACAATAATAAACTCGATGAAGGACCATCAAAGGATACTACAAAGGAATATTCGTGATGACTGAAGCATGCCACGGACCAAATTTGGTAATGATCCAAACACTGGTTCATGAAAACAAGTCATTTTAAGGTATTTCTATTTTTAGCTCTAGCGGCCCTTAATTGGGGCCAACCATTTTTATGTCAGCAAATCTGATAAGGATGCTACAGACCAAGTTTGGTGATGATCCATCAATTGGTTCATGAGAAGAAGATGATTAAAGGTTTTTTTCTATTTTTAGCTCTAGTGACCCCTAAAAGGGGCAAACTGGTATAATATGAGAAATTGCAGTTAGAAGGTCAAAAGGCTTATTCACAGCAAATCTGAAGTAAATATGACTGGTAGTTTCTGAGTAGAAGACCATTGTTGATGCCAGACGACGGACGCCAGAGAATCCACCTACCCATCCTAATAGCTCACCCTGAACCTTTGATTCTGGTGAGCTAAAAAATGCGAAGAAATATACCATAAGTGCAGCCTCTGAAGATTCATGGTGCACAACACTCCAAACTCCAAGAGACAACACAAACAAGTTCATGTATGTATAAGACAATGGAAGAAATCCCTGGCACATACAGGCCCTGAAAAAAGCAAATCTCTGAACTCAACAGCATACAATCCAGTTGAATTTTTCAAATAATTGACTTTGGTTATCACAAGGCTTTCAATCGATGTTTAAAACAGCACTTAAACTCGTGAAATCAGTAAAATAAAACTTGTGACTCTTGAGAATTGTACCAAAGGGTCAGATTTAAAATAAAATTAGATGGAAATTTGTTGACTGTTCAAATTATTATCAGCCAAGGGTCATAGGTTAAATTCTAGCAATGCGATTGAGTGTCTGCCTACAGTGCTAGGGGTCCTGGGTTCGATCCCTTATTAAGACCTTGGACTTATCTCACTCCCAATTTACTGTATATATTAAGAACCTAATTATTTCTGAGACTGAAACATTACAAACATCGTTTTTTCTGTCAATATTACACACATATATCATCATACAAAAAATACACATTATCTGACAATACTTACCATGTTGTAAACACAAAATGGACAAAAATAATCAACTGAAAATAGAAAAATGTAAGATTCACTCAGCCATTGTTTACATACAGAAGAAAGCAGTTAATGTGAATAAAAAACACATCGTCAGTTACTAGCAATCAGAATAATTCAGGGAAATAATGGGAGATCTCGAAAAAAAAAATTGGTTAATTTGAGACTAATTACGTTCGAACTCAAAGCAAGAGTCAGGAGAGACTTGAAGAGTCTGTATCAAGAATCGACGGTCAGTTATTTCCTGGTTTTAAGAAGCGATTAAGATCATCACAGCTTAATTTGAAAATATATAGATTAAATTTAGTTTCAGAAACGAACTAAATTTTCAAACAAACATCAAACCTTCAGCGTTATCTGCGGGGGATTCATGTTGGCTGTTATGAAGAATTGATTTAGTTAGTTACGCAGCATCACGAGCTTCAGATAGAATGTCAAGGACGCTAAATTAGTCCCAAATCCAAAGTAAACCTTTGTGGAAACAAAACTACTTCAAAATTAATTTTGAATCAAATGCTGTAAACAAAGAGTTAAAAAATATTATACTGATAAAAGTTTTTTCTTACTTTTATTGATGACATATCAAAAAATAATTTTAGAAACTAGTTAGCTAGAGTAAGCAAGTATGTCGACATCCGGTATTCACTAAATGACCATTTCCCGCTGATATACTATTGTTTTTCGTTACAGACGTCATTTACATGGTACTTCTTGTCATTTTCTTATAAGTGAATAGTTCATAGAGTTGAAAGAGAATTTATTCACCTTGCCATTTACCTTAACCATGTATATTGAATAAATGTCATTCGATTTCGCGATCCAAATGGAAGGTCACATCCATTGACAGGTAGTGGAGGTGTAATATTTGATGCAGGAAAAATAACGATAGCAAAGAAACGTTGTCTTATTTTATATGGTAACAGGTTCAATTGCCTGAGATGATTAAGCCATCATTGACTTTGATGATTAAGCCAAGTGGTACTTTTCATTTTAGTTGATAGGGTCCACTCCTCGGTTTACTGCTAAGATTTCTATGAGGTGGAGTTCTTTTCCATAGTTTGTTACACTCCCTAAGAATGAGTAAATAGGACTGTTCATGATTTATTGGTACTGGTTCTGATTTATTGGGGTACATTCTTGCAGCAGTATACAAATTAATTGTAAATCTCAAGATTTATTGTAGTATGCTTGTACTGAAATAGCATACCGTATTACGTTATTAGGCCTAAAAATAGCTTGTTTCTGCTACCGGCTCTAAAAAAATAGGGTCTGTAGGTAGGGATTTATTGATTTTATTCCAGAATAGGAGGGGGATTATTTTTATTTTTCAAAGTTGTATTTGACCAGAAACTATTATCTCTTGTCACAGCTGTATTTTTTCTGTTTTAGATGCTGACCTCTCAGCTGAAAAATGGAAGGCTGTTCAGAAATCTACTTCATCAGTTAGAATGTCTAGCAATAAGAGGTAACCAGTTAATATACTCTGTATTGTGAAACCTCATTTTACCAACAAGTCACATTTCTGCTATCACTATATGCTTAAAAACTGTCAATTCTCTTATGCTGACTGACTAAAAAGGATGAAAAAAAATCTATGAATTTATTGGGTTTGTTTTAGGATTTAGTTTTTTTTATCTGAAACTTGTTAGGTGTACACGAGTTATGTGTTTAATAAATGGTATCCATCTAGAAATGTTTTAAGATGTTTTTTATTATTTCAGGGTGTCATCAAGGAGCGATTTCCAGGCAGTTACCACCATCTCAGCCATCTGTTAATTTATTGTCAAATTTTCAGTCTGCATTTCCTCCTAAAAATCATACTAATAATGAAAGATTATCATTAACAGAACGCACAATGAATCAAGTTTGTATTGGCAGAAATAATGTCTCTATCATTGGTGACAGAATCAAAACCAACTTAAACTACAAGTGTCCAAACACTCCAAGTTCTGTTCTTGAAATCAACACGCCAGCTAGTTTTCCCCATGTATCACCTTTAGAAATCCCAGGGCTGCAACAAACTGAACGATTAACACCTGGTTTGGAAATAGGTGAAAAATTGGCTAAAAATGAGATAATGAGAATACGAAGGCGGGGCATGAAGAAACACAGACGCAAGAGAAGAATTAAAAGAATGTGGCCTATGCTTAGGAAGAAAGGGTTTTTGAAATTTAAGAAGAAGCAGATGGAAAGGAAGGCACTGTTTGCAAAGATTGCTGAAAAGGCTGAGAAATTTGATGCTTATGAACATATTAAAAGCAAGCTGAAGGTTGCCAAGGAGCAGGGATTCTATGTAAATATATTTAATGACAAAGCTGGTTTAAAATTCACGGAAGATGTAAGGAAGAAAAAAGAAGTTGAGGAATGGAAGACATATATGCAGAAAACAAGAAATACTGGACAATCATAGCAACTTATGTCTTAGACATTTGTGCTAGTTATACATGTGAACTTGATTTGTTTTGATAGACTGAATAATTTTAAGGAATGACTGACGAAATTGTTGAAAATGATAAAATGATTGAGTCTCTTGTACAATGAAGAAAGTCTGCTTTGTGTTTTATTCATCAGTTTGTTTGCATGACTTGTCATTATATTGTATTTCTAGTTGTGTGAAGAAATGATAGTTCTGTTTCAATCTTTTGTCTTCACTCATAGAAAACAGCTCTTATTCTCATTGCAGCTGTATTGATAAGGAGTGCCACTGTTAAAATGAAGACATATTCTTGCATTGCAGGTTTTCTCTGGAAATATTGCAAGAAATGTTTATAAAAGTCTTCAAATAAGTTCAACGATGGAATTCACAGTTTGATTAAATCTTATTAAGAACCACCTCTTCCGTGGACCAGTTCTCTCCTGAAGGCAGTCTTCATTTATAAATTGATTTGATTGTATTGATAATGTTGGAAGTACATAGCCCCTCATTGTCATCACCAAAGATATAACTCAAAGCCCTGTTGTATGCAGTTAAGTACCTAATGATTCCATAAATACCTCTCCCCCGAATTAAAGGACTCTATTACTGCTGACATTATCCTACAAAATAGATCCAAAACAACCGAACACATTTTTAGCAATAAGGCCTCTGAGTTTTTATTTTTTGTCTATTAGGAAATAATTGGGTAGGGAAAAATAATACAGATGAGGGAACCATGTACAATGTATAAGAAAATAATGACCAAACAATAAAACATTGATGCGCTTATGAATTAATGATTTGTTTTTTGGTCAAAATACTCCAGTTATTTGAAGTTTATGACAATGGTTGAATTTCTTTTGTTGTTGGTTTTCAAAACCAACGGCAGGTCTGAGTAACAAATAATCAATGAACAGAGGCCTAACTCAACATGAAAGAATCAGGTTGTGTTATTCACTAAATGCATTCATTAGAGAATGTTTGGTATGCTCTAAATGGTAACAGACCAAATGTTTGTTAGAAAAATACTGGTAATGTATTTTTTTATTGATAAATTCCATGTCTTATTGTCAGCCGTTAAAGGATAAATAATTGCAATTTATGCTATTAGCTAGGTTCTATGATACTCTAAATTACATGTATGTCTGAAATTTTTTACTACGCCTGTTTTCGACAGAATTTCAGTTAATCTTATCATTGTTCTTGGATTCAGCATTAGTACAGTGGAAATCCTCTAAAAACTGGTTTCCCTGTTAAACCTGCCAAATGACCTGGTCCCGGGCTTGACCAGTTTAGAGGGGTTCCAATGTACTAGACTTGTTCTCCTCCAGTAACTGCCAACTTCTCCATATTGATAATTAGAAATGGAGGATGAATGACTTCAGTCAGCAAGTTAAGCCACCAAATTTTCACACAGACCATATACTTTGCCCAGGGTTTTAAACTCTCGAGTTATGTCACCGTATTTACACAGATCATACGTTGTGCTCAGGGTTTAAACTCACAAACCGACAGTCCATGGACCTTAAGCACTATCTACAAGAGTGGGTCCTTAGATATGTCTACAACACTTCACCCTGATGTGTATGGTCACATTTATCACGTGATTAACTGAAATAATCATGTTATTAACTTCATATGAAGCCATTACTGGGGGGCAAGCATTGCTTTTTCTGTTATAGAATTAAGTGATAAAGGTATGAGCTGTTGCTAGCTAATCAATATGAAATGTAATGAATTCTTGTATGGAAACAGATGCCACATGCACAGCGTGGCTAATGAAATTTTACTATTTGGTTAATGTTCCATGTGTAGGCATTACGTTATGTTTGCTTATGGTCCATGATGTGAACATTCCACGATGTATTGTTGTCTCCAAGGCTGATCACTATATTTTATTTGTTTATTGATCCTTAGGCTGAACCTATCATAATTGGTTATTTTCTCTTTGGCCATATGTCTCTTGTTTTATTAGTCTTTCTGGCTGAATATGATGACATTTGGTTGTCTTGTTTTTGTTAACATGGTGTCATATATGTATAGTTATATGATTATTGCTTTCAGGCTAAACATTTGGTCTTATTTGGTTATTTTTCTTTTGGCTAAACATCCTGTCATGACTCTTAGGCCAAATAATTTTGGTTTTTGATTCAACTACAGTTTTGGTATGTAGATTGAAGTTTGATTCTTTTCTCATGGCTGACTTTTAGACAAACCACGTCTATAACTGATGAAGGTATTAATGATCAAATCAGTTTAATTTGTATTATTCCACAAAGAATTTATCAATGCAGAATTCAGTTGTCCTAAAAACATGATGAATGATATTTTTCTTGTACGATTTCACACACAGTCAACACTCTTATCAAATGTATTGTATTTATCAATACACCTGTAGAAAGAGCCCTTCATATTATTATTTATTATTATGATTATCACAAAAGAATATAAATTTTTTGTGTGACCTAATCAGTGAACTTGTATGAAACAAATACCTTAATTATCTGGCCTATTTTATATAAGAATTTATGTCTGCAAGCATGCTGATGTTCACCTAATGAAATATATTTTATGTTAGACCACAGCATGTATTCTGTGAGCTTCTGAGTAAGTTATCAACTATGTAGATTTGTACTCCGTGTTATATTAATATCATATATGGTTATTCATAATTTAAAAAAGGAATATATTGTATTACCTTTGGATATGTAGGAATGTTGAAAGGATTCATTTAACATTATATAAATTTTTTATCTTTCACCCTGAATGGTAAGATTAATATGATATTATATTTTTGTATTAGGCAAGAAAAACAATGACTGTGTTTCTGGTTACCTGACAAACCCTATTTTTGATGCCGACCCAAAGTTCAAAAATATGTGGGAGTGAATTGTGCCTCAAAAGTGCAAAAGTTTTACAACCTTTTTTACCTGACCTTTATTTTTGGTAAAGTAACCAGAATCACAACCATATGTTTAGGCAGACTTGACATAAGACCATGTTTGGCATAGCGGCAGTGTGGCTTTAACGGAGGTGGGAGTTATTGGTGGTGGTGATGGTCTCAGATCAGAGACTGAATGATCTCAATTTAGCATTTGATAAAACATGCCTTTAAATTAAATTGATCCTAATTCTGGTGCATACTTTCATATGCACCTGAGTCCACATCATTTAAAAAATAAATAAAAAGAATAAAAAAAATAATATGTGGTATAAATTAAATAGGGATGGTAAAATGGCGTAAATGAGAAATTAAAATCTATAAAATTCTTGACTGAGATGGGGTTAAACTAGCTACTTTCAGAACGTATCATTTGCTGGAATCTCTTCAATTTAGCCTGGGTACATGCCTGTAATTCACGATTTAATAGTGGACTTTAATACAGGTTGGTCTGTAAGTTTGTTCATCAGACATGAGTGCTGTGTCAACTGATTTAAATCTGATAAAGCACGTGTACTCATTTGAGGTGAGAGAAAGTGGTAGCCTTTTCATATTTTCTCGAAAATATTGCGTGAAAGTAATATCAAAAGAATGGCTGTCTCATACATTCTATGGAACTTAATTGAACATCTGAAATGAAATGATGATTTTAATGGGGCATAAATGGCACTGTTGAGTGCTAACCATTAAATACCGTGAGGCCAGGAATTTTTATCATTTGTTTCTTGGGAGATGAACTCAGCAATGATGATATTGATTAAAAATCCATGCTTAAAAATGCAGTGCTTTTATTCTGAATTTTTGTATGGAAGGGTACATCACAATTAGTGGAAAGAAACTACATGTATAACATACACCAAGGACACTTTTATCTATATTGTTAAAATGGATGCAGCCCTCCTGGGAAACCAAGGATAATAAATGTGTAACATAGTTGGTATTACATACTGATATAATATTACATAATGATGTATAATTTTATGTTATTTTATATTCTGTATTAATATCATTTTGTAGGTTGTGAAGTTAGACTCTATTTAGTATCTTTTATTTAACATATTAATCACTCCAGAATATTGAAAGGCGATTTAAATTTAACGGCTATGTTTTTAAATTAGTTTAATCTTAATTTGTTTCCTTATGTGTTACGTTACATGTTGTTTCAATTAGGATAAATTTCATAGATGACTGAAAAACTAGCGAATTTCTCGAATCCCCGGGCTGAGCTTTATTCTAATTAATATATACTTTTGACCTTAACCCCTTTTTGAAGTCTTGGAGTTATTGGTCAGTTTTTGCAATTTGGAATAAAAAGTTAAATATTCATGTTTTAATTGATCACCTGACCATAATCTGGTATTTAAATTGCCGCACTCTGGAGGTAGGAGCAGTAGGTTTTTCAGTGGTTTTTGAGTTAGATTTATTAAGTAAATAAATAAAGAACCTGGGTGAAAATAACTTGTAGCTTGTCATTCTGCTACAAATGTTCTGGCCTAAGATAAAATTAATGATTCAGAGAGTCCGTAGAATTTGTCTTGTTTTGATAGTACACACATTCAATTAGGACTGCAGGGCTATCATATTCCCATAGGAAATATATTGACATTGTTTTGTATTGAATAACTGCATTAATTCTTTAAAGGTTTTTCTCACTGTCGTTAAATCTGTCTGTCATATTTTGTCAATCCTAAATTATAATGATCTAAAATTGTTGGCTGGTCTGGTTTCTATGGCAACTAATGGTGGTGACTTTCTCAGTGAAACGATTTGAGTTAATTCAGTAAATATGTCATGTTTACAGTCCTATTTATTAATACCTGTTGAACCATTTTGTCTTGTGGTATTTAGGTAAGTGTGTACAGTACAACCTCGATATAAAGAATGCTGGAAAAAAGACTCAATACAAATATTGAAAACAGGTATGAAAATATGTGGTCGTTATAATCTGAGACCATTATACATGTGTATAATGATCTCAGTTATAATGAGGCAGTATTAATCTTAAAGTAATTGCTAAGTAAGGTTATATTGTACAAGATTTAGAAATATGACAAAGGACATTTTGTATATTAACATAAAAATTCCATTCATGTGAGATGCCACACATTACCTGAGACCATTATACACATACGTTGTATATTGGTCTCAGACATTACCAATATGTACATGAAGGGAGACAACTTTGATAATATAAATTTCTTTTTAATTTTTTTGGTTACCTTCCTTAGCAATATCTAAACTGGTCCCCGTTCCATGTTGCAGTGTGCCAACGGGACAGGTATGACCTAAAATATCTGGCGCTCTGGTTGGTCAATGCGTTTGAGCAATGTGATTTGGCTGTCCGTTCATGAAACATTGGGGATTTCCATATATCTATTAAATACAAACGAAGATGTTTCCAATATTTGAATGCTTCAGATGCAATTTGCACCTTTTAATCAAAATAAAACGGTGTAACAAAAATATATGAATTTTACAGATTTATAAATGAAGATATTTTGTAGAGGATTACTTCTGCTTCTTAATTAATTCCACATGCTTACAGGCTGATACCACAGGGGGCTAGGACGTTGAAGGGATGGTGTATAATGGTGTATTAGGCTTAAAATAGTCACACGGACCAAAAACACGTATATTACATGTATATATATATACAAGGGTTGCAACTTCCGAAATGACAGTTTCTGTACCAAGTTTGTTTAACTCTACGTAACTTTTCAAGAAATCGCTCAAATTTCTTATAACTGGTGTCTACAGATAGCTAATACATTATGCTACACATAACCAATAAATATTTGGTCCAATTCAAAACAATGAAGCAGGTATTTAATCCTTTTCCTTCGAAAAATCGTCAATTTCGTTTAGTCGAACGCGACCTCGCAACACCATAATGATCAGAATTACCATACTAAATACACCTAAACACATCTAACGATCCCCCGGGCAGAATTCTACCCGGATGTCAACCGCAATTGACCAATCAGCGTCTAGGAAATTTTGGGCCGACCAGTTGTCTGTGCACCAGTCAATGGGTTCTAGTTTAAGTAATATCATGACCCGTAATTAACTGGTTCCCGTTGGCTCTGGTTGTACAGTGCCTTTGATGCACTGAAAATTGGAACGGGAACCAGTTTAGGACCGTAAATAAACTGGTTCCTTTCCATGTTGCAGTGCATAAAAGGCAGAGTCAACGGGAACAAGTTTATGTTCGTGTGTGGGAAGGGAGGGTACAAATTGAACTTAATTAGGGTGAGTTATTTGTATTTAGCAACTTTTTCTGTGGAACTGACTTGATTAATATTATATTTTACAGATATGTTTTCCTAACATAATCAGACAAAAGGTTCAACAAAAATTTTACTTCGGTCAACTTATTTCCCGTCTTAATTTGGACAAAGGTTGTTATAACAGCACAACTCGAATCTACTCCACACTATGGAACGTGCAACTACAGAAACCACGGTTCAGTCAAGATCCCCGACACCAGCACAGTCAACGTCAATAGACAGTGACAAACCGTCAACCGGAAACGCCCATAATGACGAGAGACAAACACCTCCGTGTTGGGAATGTGGAACCGGAAGTGAATGCTCTCAGAGTGTTTTTGAAAGTAATCTAAGAAGTAATAGCAAGACTTGTAATTTGGAGACTGTGAATAAACAAGTACAAACGTTTATAAGTGGTGACTTTTTCGTGAACACGGCTAATATTTACTCCGGTCATCTCGTGGAGTAAAACGGAACAGTAATTATAGGCCTTTACAGAAACATGAGTTATCTACCCTTGATCTTCATTAGGAGATAAAACGCACACCTGCTACTTCCGGGTAGTACTGCGCTTCACAGCAGTATCATTTTTCACACATCTAGTTGACGAAAAAATCTTGGTGCATCGATTTTCAGCTGGTTTACGAATACTAAAGGTTTGTATTCAGCGATGTAAGAATAGTCAGCCCAACTTTGTCATTGAGAACAATGACCTAACCATGATGCATAGAGAGCATTTTGTAGGACAGTGTATACCTATAAAGGGAGAGTCCTGTCCTTCCTGACTGTTTGTTCCTTAGAGTAGGTGAAAATGAAAGAGTATAAAAACAATCGCGGCAAATTATTTGGATTTTTATATAAATATACGTTTATCACTTAAGGCATTATCTCATTAAGATGCGGAGTGCGTAATTGATATTTAACTGCCGATAAATCATGTTTTTTGCATAAAATCGTCTTTCCGACTGCGTTTTTTTTTGGCACATATATTTAAAATCCACAATATTTGATTGAATATACTAATTAGAGTTATCTCGCAAATAGCGATCGAACAAACCGATGTTGTATTTCAGAGGATTATTTTTACAATTGATGGTCAAAAAATAGTACATGTATATAAAATATTTCATCTGAATCCACTCTACAATCTGAACACAAATTTAATACTTTGCTCATCTTTGCATTGTAATAGAAAACCAGTGGTATTATTGTGTAATTTAGGTTTTAGATTACCTTTATTGTGTGCTTAAGTTTTTATGTGTATACTGGTCTCAGCTAAAACTTAGATTAAAGATACAAATGTGAGGGTTAAGATGATTGTATTAGTTACTCAAATGCATTAATTTGTGTTCATTCGTTTCCTCCTTCTGATGCATGAAAAGAATGAATCTTTAAAAAATGATGAAATATACAACAATACTTCATACAAATACTACCCAGTGTCCGAAGGAATCCGATTGCGACAGATTTTTGCAAGGGAGGTAACCTACTTTCTAAAAAGGCCTATAGTGATTGAAATTAGGTCAAGGTCATTCTTCTAAAATATGTTGTTCACAGAACGATTTATAATAGTTTTGTTGCATATTAAACGATACTGTGTATTCTCAATAGCTGGTACAGAGAATTTGTAACCTTGTATTGAATAGCTATATTAATTCTTAGAAGGTTTTGTAAATATTGTTATATCATACTCATGTTCAGTCAATCTTAAAAAATCATTTATCTATAATTGTTGGCTGGTCTGGTTTCCATGAAACGCAGAAATTTTCACGAATTTGCAATTCTCTGCAAAATCGGCTTCACGGCGTATACCGGTCTAATTTTCGTCAACACGAAGTAGATTTCAACGATCCGAAAACGTAGGTCAACTGCCAACTATATGTACTAGAATATATTTACTTATATTAGCTAAATAATTAGCTTACATGTATATAAACAAATATAGCAAATTCAACTTATCCGGGGCTAGTCTCTTAATTCACTCCTTCAGATGTAACAATTATACTGAGATTAAAATGTGGAGGACTATTATCGACTAAAAAAAGGCCTAAACAAAAAAAGGTTTGTTTCCGGTTACATGCCCAAAAAATATGGGTCGGTAGGTAGGCATTTTTTTTCTCTTACTTTTTTTACATATATTGGAAACGCTGGTGAAAATTATAATATAGCACTAAGATCTGGATGCCGTAAAAACTTTTGAGTCGGTAGGTAAAAAACGGATCAGTCGGGTAACCAGAAACAAACCTATTTTTACGCCTTACTAATACGTAAAATTTCGCAAGAGCTTTATGTTCTGCGTCAACCTGGTATATCAATTTTAATAACATCATGCTGTTATCGTTTATTTCAACTAGCTCTTGAGATAGGCGGTATGGTTTTCTTATGGCCAGTGATAAACAGATATAACTCTAACAAACATATAAATGTCCCATACGAAAAAATTTAGACAAAGTACACTAGAAAATATACCTTGTAATGTAGCTTATATCACATCGATCGTACCGCAATTAACTAGGGTAAGACCACAACATAACTGCTCATAATTAAGATAAACAGAACAGGGCGCAGCACATCATAGCAAAGGGGTTTGTCACGTATATCACATGTAGCTCTTATATAATAGAAGGGAAACAACAATTGTATTTTTCCAAACAGATTTATCGATATTATCGCAGTTTCGCTTTATACATGTACATGTCACAGCTTTACGACTTCGTGCCCAACTTGTAAACTTTGACTATTTTTCGTGTAGAAAATCTTAAATATCGAGTTTTACATACATATGAAGGTAGTAAAAGTATACATTTTCGGTCAGTGTATTGACGTATCTACATGTTGCACTGTAGTTCTGTTTATTTTATGTGACTTATTGTCACTGGAGTTTAACATCGTTTTTCAACATTTTTTCAGTTATAGGCCTATACGGCGATCGGTTCACCTAACCAGTTTCCTGGACTGTATGCTAACCAGTACTAATTTACCCTTCCACAAGGAAAAGGCCAATTCTCCACATATGGGGGAAAATCGACATTTTTATCAAAAATTTTCATAGAAGGGTATGACCTGCCGCAACCGGGATTCGAACCCAGAGCTCCGGGTTTCAAGTCCAGCGCACTAACCACTGGATCATTGCCTATTCAACTTAGATCTAATAACAATACATTTCATGTAAACATTAATTTATTCTATAAATTAAACTAAAATATAATATATAGTAATATAACATGAACAGTATCAAAAAGGTTATTAAACTACTATATGTAGCGCATACATAACAATCTCACGCGTTTTAAGATTATAAAGGCGAATGCCAAAATGCTAGAGGAGAAATTGTTAAAACTTAAAATTTCTGGAACACTCCATTCGTTATTTTCACTCATTACCGTAGAAAAGATTGTGTCCGAGGGGACTCGAATTTCAACCTGCATACGAAGAGTGATTAGAAGTCTAGAGTACAGAGTAGATTGAATTCCAGTAGACGGGAACATTAAGTATCTCCTGGTTTCGCTGCCGGAAGTTTTCCTGGGTTCGATATTAGAACTTCAGTCTCCGTTTTTCCGATAGAAGAAAAATATCAGCTGGTGTCGGATACTGGGAGTTCTATTGCGATACAATATCTCCCGATTTTGATGCACGTACTATGGAAGGGATTTGTTGTTTTTTTTTAGACACACCATGTATCTTTTAAAGCTGACGAAGCAAACATTTGAATCATAATCTAATTTGTCCGTTGATGCATTTATGAATAACGACAACAAGTGAGCGAGTAAATGGATGACAATATGGGAGACAGTCACTTGTACGTTTACTTTTGGTGCTTAAGTCACCGTTAATAAATAGGACAACCCCTTGTTTTTATGTGCATAATGATACTGTCATGGAGATCAGCCAGCCAATTATCTATCAATCAAACATGACTTGTTTAAACCATGTCTTCTTTAGAATGTCCGGTAGCTGGTGCGGCATTTTGAGCCTGGCTCGTTTCTTTCTTCACTATATGAAAACCTCCAGAATTTCGAGTGTAGAATCCGTAAACTGATGCCGCGGCATCTAAACAAGCGGCCAATGGAATTATGGGAATGGTTGCGAATAAAAGCAATGTTTTCCGTATTAACCCGTATCTACGTAAACTAAATGATTTAATTGATCCAAACACAAATAGAAATACAATAAGTCCTCCCATGCTGCCAGCGATAACATTTAAAACTAATGGCAAAGGAATTGGGAATGCAAACGAAGCCGGGAAATTCAAAATATTTCCCACTAATAAAAACCAACCTAAATCAGTTGGAATCATACCAAGCTTGCACCGTAATGGGATTTCTGAGCTTAACAAGGTATACATGTGACCAACAAACCATCTTTTACGCTGTTTAATATAATCCCCAAGTGTGAATGGACTCTTTTCCCACATTTCACCTTCCACAAAACTGAACGTGTAACCTTTGCTCCATGCAACAAGAGCAAACATTACATCTTCCGCCACACTGCCTTTAGGTCCGAAATCAAAGCCAATGTCCTTTTCGACTGACTCCTTTGCAATTATGTAAGAGCCTTTGAATCCCATTAAGGGACATCCAAGCTTTTTAAAACTGAATCGCATCATACCAAGATCAACAGACACTCGAACACTGTCAGCTAGGGTGGTCCACCAATTAACAATCTCCTCATTAGCATATGATATAACACCTTGTCCAATGTCTGCTTGATTCTGACTCGCAAAGTTTGCTAGACCGATGGCGGATGATTCAGTGAGGAGGGTTTCCTCGTCTAGATGTACAACCCAATCTTCTCGAGACAGAATGTTCACTGATGGCTCGTTACAATACTGGAGAGCCCTTGCCTTGAATAGAGAATTTCTCTGGGTTACGTAACCGGAAGGAACAACAAGCTCGCGTACCAAAGCAGACTTTGGAAGATTCAGCGCATTGTCTGTTACCACTTCAAACTTAAAATTATCCAGACCGACTTTGTAGCAGATTTCAATGTTGCGTTCAACGTTGCGTTTGACCAGGTCAGGGTACATTCCTCTAGTGACAACCCGGAAACACATGAAAGGGATCTTGGCCCTCACTTCCTGTAGAGTAGGGGCTGGTGGAAATGTATTCATTGAGACAATTCCTGAAACGAGATACAGTAGAACCTCACTTAGCGACCATTTAATACTACAATCATCTCATTGTAACGACCACTTATTTTCCACCTGTTTTTCAATTATTCTTCAATACATCAACTTGAGACCATCTAATTATAAAGATTATTTTTCCAATAAGGCCATGATGTAAAGGAGCCATTCATTATAACACAGGCATGTACTTGGTTATTGATTGTTTCTACATTTTCTTGTGAACAATTATGTTTTACATCATGAAATTATAAAGAAAAATATTGTGTGTCTTTATCATAAGTCTTTGAACGTAGCTCTAGAATTATGTTTTCATGAAAAATGCGTAATTAAAATGAAAAGTTGATTGAACTATCGTCAAAATGAATATATTGTGTATTGATGCAATCAACCGTGTCTAGTGACAACTTGATAAACAATACAGCGAACATATGATGCATGCACGAATATTATGTTCTACATGTATATTGTATTTGTATGGAAATTAAAACTAGCATTTATACACAGATAACTAAATATCTTTTCTGAATTATTCTAGTGACAGTGAGGAAACATATCAATGTATTTATTTCCGTATACATTATAGTGATGAATGCTGGCGCAGTTTTTAATATAATTTCTTTTCATTCATTATAGCAAGCCTTGTTGTTATTTTACTGCTTTAATTAAAAAATGCTCTGTAAAAAGACATTGATTCATAAGCACACACCAATTATAAGTCACTGAAGCTATCACTGAAGGAAATAAATAAATAAAACAACGTTTAACAATACAGTTTCTTAATCAAAATGCATTTTCAGATAACCGTTTCTGTAATCAAAGTAGTCCGAAGTATATTGTACGATATTATGAGTATTTTGCGAGAATATGATTAATCTTCGTGCTCATATCGAAGAATTCTCCTCAAACGGTATCCGAGATTCGGCTGTCCGAAACAATGTACCCTGCAGACAGTCACTGATCCACCTGAGCCAAGAGTTTATCACGCTAATGGAGAGCATTAGGCCAACGGACATTAGGTGAGTTCAAAACCTGAGTGTGGCACAAGTTTACTGTAGTCACTTGGTAAAGAAAGTTTGATTCTTCCTACGCAGCTGATTAGAGCGATTCATTTGAAAAAGGTGGCAGTTACTTGCGGAGAACAAGGATAGTACCGATGTAGAATTACGAGAATTAATTATGTCACGCCCGGGCTGGTATAGAACTGAAATTTTGTAACGAACGTGTATGAAACCCGAAGTATGCATTTATAGTTGTTGAGTTTGCAACACAAAACACATTTAAGTCTTTTCTAGCGGTATCTTCACTTTCTTATAAGCTAATTAATCGTATATCTTGAGTCTCAAAATCTGATGTCATATACTTGCGGTGAAATCAGTCTTATTTAAAACTAAAGATAACGCATGTTTTCCGACTTACGTCGCCAATATAAATGACATAAGAATTATTCTGAACATAAAATTATTGCGCAGTGAAATGCTACAAGAGGGTTTTTTGACATAGGAATAGAAGCGTTCCATTCCCAGTTCATATTCACAATAAACGTTCCTTCATCACTTATCTGACAGTTGGCTCAATCCCAACATTCGATGTCATGTGGTTGTGAGACCCTATCTAGTGTGAGAAACGAATAGAATAGAAAACAGATTACCTGTTACCCCTATCAACACTTAAACGTTAGATCAGACGGGCATGATGAGAAAACTTTAACCTAAATGATTGAAATGTTTAATCTGAACTTGTAAGATCGCCCGTCAATTATCAGAGGTTGGTCGGGGACATTTTTTTATTTTTAAGCGTCAGTCCATTACTTAGCAATATGTTCGTTTATGAGTTTAGTAATTCGTCGTGTTTGTGTGTAGAACTATTAGATCTGGAGATTTTTAATAGATGCAATACACGACGTTTCTTCCGGTTATGTTCAGTCATGCCTGATTTAGCGACCATTTGTAAATAAAAGCCACAGTGTGAACAAGGGGCACCCTTTGGTATGTATTTATCAATTCAATATACCAATCGAACCTCTAAATTCATGCCAGAGCACTTGTCTCGTTTAGGTGACTTTTGTTAATACGTTTGGCTTATACACTTGTGAATAGATATTAAGGGGGCCTCCGCGGTCGGTGGTTAGGATCTCCGACCAGGGATTTCCCTGATGCAGGGTTTTTGCATCCCTGACGCGATATTCAGCCGAGGGACTCTCAATGCGAGTGACCTACGCATCTTCGGGACCTCTTCCAACTCGGAATTTGCCCTTGGCAAAATCCAAGGGACCCCTAAAATTTTGGAGGTTGGAGTCCCGGGGACCCTCGGGTGAGAAATCTTGGGGAAAAACCTGTGTGACTAGTAATCACTAGCCCCTAGTCCCATCCGGGACCAGACAATTTCCACATGCTAGCTAACGGAAGGTCGGTGGTTCTACCTAGGTACATGCCTGCAGTCGAAGCTGAAAAGGTCGCCAGATGACCATGACCGTCGGTGCGACGTTAAACTCCAGTAAAAAAATAAGTAGATTAAAGGTAAATTAACGCTGACAGGCTCATTGTAATGTTTCACTGTAAATTCATAACAAATTATACAGTCACAACCGAATTGTGCTGCCTAGAGTCAGTATTTGCTGATTATTTTAATAACGTATCATGACTAACTAGAGATCTAAAATAGGTTTATCGAATTTAGTCTCTTTGTTAAACAATAGAAATCCTGTTTACAAATGTATGGTTCTTTCACACTTGTTTCGAAATGTTAACAGACTAAACAAATTCTTTAAATATTTGTTGTTAGTTTTAATCTTCAACAGATAGACATTTCGCTATGTCACTACACTCTTCTTACACTGTGTGTTACATGCTCATATAACATAATTTGCGATGTTAAAAATACAAAAAAAAAACAACTAATTTTGGTTTGCCGCCATTCGGTCGCATGAGGTGTTGATATCTTCTGTCTTATAACCATGCATTTAACACCGCATGGAGCGTACTTCCCTAAGTCCGAAATGTCTGACCTCGGACATCTTGTACGGAAGTACTCGATGTTTCCCGGTCGGTATTCGGTATACTGCGATTATCTCGGTCTATATCGTACGCAAAGATTTTTTCAGATTTTTTACTTACGGAATCACTCGACATTTAACGATTAATGCTCAAAAGGCAAAACAATTGACTACTTCGGTCTTTATGGTACATAACAAATTTTTCGGATGGTGTAGAAACACCCGATGTTTCACTATTGATAATATCTGGGACCAAAAAAAAATGGTCCCAGATAATATATACAGACTATGAGCCGTGCTGTGTTGCAAAATCGACCATTGATGTACAGGGTACTCATCACAATGTAAATAGTTTATGTATACAAAGTAACCACAAATGTCCCTTATATAGGATTTAGGGGTTGTTTACATAGATGGTTCAAATATTATAAAACGCTTATATTCCATTGATCTTTACTGCGCGGTGTATTTCTAATCTATTTCTTCACGGTATGTTGCCTTGGCAACATTCTAAACGCGAAATCACAAATTCCGTACTATCTGGATACCATAAAACATTCTGAATTTGTCTTAATCGCATAATTGTGTTATCATTTTCGGCCAGAGCGACGAATTCAGGAGAGAAGAAATTCGCGAATATTAGCGAAAAAAAATCAATGATGTTGTAGGGTATTTTAATACATGTACGCGTTGACTATACCTGTCCTTGGTACGTGTGTCGTTGATGTTTATGAGTAATAATTCGACTACGCACACCAATGTGATTATTGTGAAACTAAAGTACACAACATTTATTAATTATGGCGAAATTAATTAAGATAACCTCATCTTGGCCCCTTTAATCGGTTTCTGAACTTAATTGTACGGATTTTGATAACTACTATCAATGCCATTGACATTAAAAAGTTAACAATAATTAACAAACAACAAAGGTATTGAAATGTGTACACTCGAACCTCTCTTATCCGAACCTTTCCAATCCGGAATCCTCTCTAAACCAATGTCAGCTGGTCCTGTTTTTTAAATTATGTAATTAATGTTAAATACACTTTTGGAATCCGGAACCTTTGTATTCCGAAAACCTCTCTAATCCTAATCTTTTGTCAGTAAGGATTAGAAAGGTTTTACTAAAGGACCAGGGTAGGTAAATCAGTTTCTAGTTTTAAAGGATATGAAGAGTGGCCCTAAAAAATTCCGATATTAGCCCGGTAACCTTACGATAGATGAATATAACTTTACTTAGGAGTATGTTTCTTTATATACATGTGTACAAGTGTTCCAATGAATTATTTATAAACATTAAGTTTGTTCATATTTTATTGATAAGTGAATTAATACCGTACAGAAAAACTTAATTAATGACAACCTAGTTTTAATGTTTTGTTAATGGTACACTCAGTTGAAATTTAAAACGTCCACGTTAAGGGTGTCACTTCCAAATAATTATATGTGCCCTCGTATTGGTCTAGTTTTAAAATCAGATATCTGGTATTCCAGCGACAAGTGCATGTTAATATATTGCTACAATCCTGAAGCTATGAGATACAAATATGCTGAAAACATATTTTTATGACATTTTCATCATAACGAGATGATAATGATGTCAATATCCTAACAACGAAAACATTTTATGATAAAAAACACGCACGGTACTTTCCGTAAAGTTAATATGGACTTGATTTTACAACACTTAGACAACAAGCCTTAACGACGAGTAGAGTGTTGTTATTATTATTATTATTCAGACGAAAGAAACAAATATATACGACAAGCCACTGGTCAGTGACGATTACCGAATCGAATCAACCGGTCGGCAACGCTCGACTAAATAAACAAACATTTTCGGGGAAAAAACGGACAACATTGCGGCAATATTTATTTTAACATACCGAAAGGCTGTTAACGGTCACTAAAGCGTGCCAGAAGACAGGATGGCAACGATAATTTAACTTAAGATACATAATTTCAGACTCAAAATGAAGTCTTGTTAATTCCGAACAGTCAATCACAAGTACTTACCAAGTATATTGGATAATCCGAATGGAATTGATAAATATGGAATGGCACGCAGAAGATACAAGCATATTGTCAAAACATATCCGTATGACTCAACTGGATGTAGATGACTCTGGTCTGCTGTGGTTCCAAATACCCAGTTCATGAATACCAAACAGAAACACATGAAAAGAATGGTCAGAAGATGCATAACAGCAGATCCTATAGTCTGCATCCATCGCGACATGTTGTCACAAACGCTGGATCCAGATCTCAAAATCTTGAGTTTCGCCGGACGAAACATAACTTCTTAATCCTTTAAATAAAAAAAACAGAAAGAAAAATGTACCAAATAACATCAGATTGTTCTACAGAAGTATTCGTTTTATTTGTAGGTTCATACAAATAGAATCGACTCTAAACCTCCGAGATTAACTGTTAGGTAAGCACCATTGTTACGTACTCGCTTTAATCCATGTTTTTAAATAATCCTACTTGCACTGTGGCTATTGAACAGTAAAATACATCAATAATCTGAATAAAAATCGTATATTAATCATTCGTGTTCAAACATATCAGGATCATGCTGCGTTCCGGACGGAACTGGTTTAATATAAGACCCGTGTGTTCGTTTATTGTAGTAAAAAAGATGATCAGTTCGTGTCTATGCTATAAGTTAGGTCATCGGTTTACGATAAGACTGACTCTTTGGAATATGACGTCACGATATTTCGACCGAAAATTTAAAAAAAATACGACCAGGTGTGTTTATCTCTTATTTGGAACAGAAAACTGTTAGTAACCACGATTTTGTTGCTAAAAATAATACTTTTGTGTCGGTAAAATCCGTAAATCTCCGGAAAGTATTACCACGCAAGCGCACTGCAAACTAGTCATAATCAAAGTGGAAGAGATAAAGTCTTGTTTAATACCCGATGCTCCTTAAAGCCAATAAGCACATTGATTGACTCTATAAACCAAATGACATACGTCTGATGGTTTGTTTGTTTTTTAGTTTCCAACATTTCGCAATTATTTTATCCTGAATGAGTTTGTGACCCCGTTGAGTGGGGAGAACTGGATGCATACACAAGAATTTAAATCAATATCCCCCGATAAAAATGAAGACGCTACATTATCCAGCATAACCTGTATTAAAGATCGCCCGACTGTTACGACAGTGTAGACCATCACATAAATGTCACGCTAGTAGCTATTCTGAACTCTCCTACCATTACTATTGTCTGCGACAACGCCCGAGAAATTCCGGATGGACCGCGCCGAGCTGGTACCTCTTACTCATTTCGCGCATAGGGATGCTTCAATATCTGCACGAGCACCAGCTTAATCACGCTCCATTGTCAACAATGTTACAAACGAGGGTTACGATTATTTTACGAATAAATATTAACAGAAATGCCCGATACGTTTTACAAATATTTATATTTTGTTTAGAATGAGACGGTATTGTTTAAAGTACGGATAATGGGGATGGCAATCTACGTATATAATACCTTGAAGAATCAAAGCGGGTCTGTGCTACAAAATATTTAAGTGGAAAGGTCATATAGGTGAAGAGCTATGAATAATGATGTTGTCTATGTGGACACATTTGTAGCATTTCAATTGGATGCACGAAGCGCCAATGCAGAAGTAAGGAGTAAGAATAATAATAATACGGGATTTCTGCCAAAGAAGTTACTTAGAATACTTGTATGTTCTGACGTAATTAAAGCTATCTCTAACTTGTGACTAATTATTTGAAGGAATCTTATCCAAGCGATAAATGACAGTATCTAATCGCAAGCCAGGGTACACTAGTCAATATAGAAAAAAAGTTGAAATTGTCAGAGACTATTCAAAACAAGGTTATTTCCCAGAATTGTATAGAATCGAATAATTAACTACATTTGTATATTCAGGTGTCTTAGACATGTACGTGAGTTAGAGGTTTGACCGTATAAACCGGTTTAGTAAGCAAAATAAAAGAACGGTTTTGTTTCTGAATAAAGCGGGAAAGATTCGGATCCAAACGGGTGGGAGTCTTAATTAATCCAATCAAGATCGACACATAAACGGACCTCGGAAATAGATATAGAAATAGTTGGAACAAAACGGTCCTGATACGGAAATGGACGAAGTTGGCTTAGAACAAAACGGTCCTGATACGGAAATGGACGAAGTTGGCTTAGAACAAAACGGTCCTGATACGGAAATGGACGAAGTTGGCTTAGAACAAAACGGTCCTGATACGGAAATGGACGAAGTTGGCTTAGAACAAAACGGAACTGACACAGAAGTTGAAGAAGATTACCCGGCAAAATCGAAGCAGAATCGGATAAAAACGGAACAAGTCATGAATCGACAGAAATCTGATAAAGTTGCTCAATTTTCACAAATATTTAGTCGCTCCGAAAGTAAAACCGTGAGCTAAAAAACAGAAAATACAGCGCAGGAGTGTCGGGTTAAATTAAATATTTATGAATGTACTCATAACCTCAATCTTATAACATGTAATTTATCACAATTACATCGATGGAAAGCTAAGGAAAAGTCCGTTCAAGTTTCTTTACCTTTGTACATCAATATATTTTTCTAAATGTTTTATGATGAGTTAAAATAATCTTGTCGGCCAAAACTTCGGCGAAGTGACACCGGTTGAAACTAGTTGTTCGTCACTTAAATTTCCTATCTCGTATAGGAATCATATTTATATACATCTTTACTCCAGGTTACTATGGACATAGGAGTCAATGATGGTATCGACAAATACTGATTGGAAGTACATACAATGTATATTGGAAGTACATACAATGTATATTGGAAGTACATACAATGTATATTGGAAGTACATACAATGTATATTGGAAGTACATATAATGTATATTGGAAGTACATACAATGTATATTGGAAGTACATATAATGTATATTGGATGTACATACAATGTATATTGGAAGTACATATAATGTATATTGGAAGTACATACAATGTACATTGGAAGTACATATAATGTATATTGGAAGTACATACAATGTATATTGGAAGTATATATAATGTACATTGGAAGTACACATAATGTATACTTGTCCCCCACGGAGTTAGGCACTCTAGAACTTATCAGGGATCAGACAGTCGCCCGTGCCAAAAACGAAAAATATGGTACAGGGTGTAAAGCGTAGATTTAAAAGCCATTTTAAGGACATCAGTGTCAGAAGAAAACACATCTACACGATTGCGCGCAAATTTGAAGCCCATGGATCGGTGGCAGATGCTCCGAAAACAGGACGACCGAGGTCGAGCAGGAGCGAAGAAAACGTGAGTTTGATTCAAGAAATGATTGCGAATAGCCCGAAAAAATCAGTTCGGCGTTCGTCTTCAGAGACTGGAATTTCTAAAACTTGTGTGCATGAAATAGGTTTCAGGACGTATGGTTTTCCGACGAATCGCATTTCCTGCTGTCCGGTCACGTGTTTAACATGTCTTGCTGGGCCCATGAACAGCCTCACTGTTATGCTGAAAGGCCATTACACAGTGAGAAAGTTACTGTTTGGTGCGCTATGTCGTAGCATAGAGTGATCGGCCCTTATTTGTTTTCAGACACGGTGAATTCTGAACGGTACCTGTCCATGCTGAAAAACAAGTTTATTCCAGCCCTTCGAAAGAAAACGAGCAACATTCAAAATGCTTGATTCATGCAGGATGGGGCGACAGCACATACGTCTAATATTGTTTTGGATTATCTTCATGAAACATTCGGTGACAAGATTATTTCGCGTTAATACACAGGGGCGAAATATTGTGGAAGGACATGGTCGGCATATAGTCCTGACTTGAACCCGTGTGACTAATTTCTCTGGGGCAACATTAAGGCCGCTGTGTACAGATCGAAGCCTGCTGACACGGAAATGCTACTGGTAAACATCAGACGAGAAGTGAAGATCAGTGTAGATATGTGCAAAAACTTCATAGTGCGAGTTAGGCAAGGCAAGTTGCAGAAGGGGCCTGTTTCTAAGTGTGGTAGTGATCAACTTATTTTCTGTGAAATTGTAAGCTGCTTCTGTCAAAATAGATGTTTTAATAATTGTTAACGTTTTTGTTACAGTACAGTCAAACATGTGAACAAAGACCACCCTTGGGAAAGACAAATTGAGGTCTATATTGATAGATGTCCTTGATTCGGAGACTGTATTGTACATTTGTCTCTTTTTCTGTAAAGTATATCCTAATTTTGTGCGCTCTACATAACTACAATGTAATAAATTGCGTACAAAGGGTAAATAAACGTGTACGAAATTAAAAAAAGTTTTGTATCATTTTCACTAAGTCACACACATAAACGCATGTCCACATAAACTGAAATTAATAGTCTAAAGAATTTTGTGTATAAATGGGGTAAAGTTACAATTTTTGCCCGTTTGAAATTAAACTTTCTGATCGTTTGAAATCATTGTTTATGTGTTATGTTCAAGAATCGTTAAGTGCAGATATGTCACTTTTCCACTACCAAAGCCTTAAATAGACCAATATACCGTTCTCATGTTTTATTTGTTTTATGTGACTTATTGACACTGGGGTTAACGCCGTTTTTTTCAACAATTGTTCAGTTGTATACGGCCAACGGTTCACCTAACCAGTTTTCCTGGACTGTATACTAACCAGTACTAACTTACCCTTCCACAAGGAGCCGGCAACGCCTCCACATATGGAGGAAAACCGACATTTTTTGTTAAATTAGTATATAAGGGTACGACCTACCGCGGCCGGGATTCGAACCCGGCCGCGGCATACCGTTCTTAGCAACATACATAGTACAAAAAACACAAATCTACCCGCCCCCCCAAAAAAAGAACAAATATATGAACCCACTGACATGACCAACCTTCTACTTTTTATGTTGAAATTACAACTCAGCCTAATAGCTATTTAGCACGGCTCACGCCAATAACATCCCACAGTATGTGCGAAACACAATGAACAAATTCGACCAGAGGACTGGCAAACTTAAAAACACTTCACCGAACAAAACATTTCCAACCCACAATACATAATGACTTAAAACTTTAAAATTTTACTGGACAGGAGGGTCAGCAATCCTCCAGACTTTCTTAACTTCATCAAAAGTTTGTCCATGGACTGTGGAATGACAGTTTTTCACGTCGAATGCGGCCATCAATATACAGTAATAGGAATTCACAAAACAAGGAAAATACGACAAACATGACAAGAAAAAAGTAACGCCTCTGAACGGCCTGTTACCCAAAAAAATAATAAAAATAAATAAATAAAAACAACAAAAGGGGGGTCAAGTTAATGGGTCCAGACACGACACGTGCTTTGTTTTTATAAATAGTAGTATGGTATACTACATAATCATGTCCTAATCTTTTTGTTTGTCCTATTAATAATAAAGCATGAAGTGGACAGTTTCACAGATTTAAAGCATGCAAGTCTGGTCTTATCGCAAGCTTGTTGTGTAAAATGCTAGATTTATACTGCTTGTATAAAGAATGTTAACAGGTTGCCTTTATTTGGAAGTCACTTTGTTCTAAATAATCAGTGATGGTTTTTCAAACAATGATCTGCATTTACAGGGTGGCCTTGATTCGGAGGTCACTTTTGTTCTAAATAATCAGTGATGTTTTTTTTCAAACAATGGTCTGCATTTACCGTAAATGAGGGTGGTCTTTATGCGGAGGTGGCAGCAAACACAGGTTAGACAGTACTAGGAATAAACTTGGAATTGCTGTAAAATAGAAACTTTAATATAAATGTCTTAATAATATCTTATAATATTTTAAATTTATCCTAAGAGGACAACCTTTCTTAAAATGATATAGATTTAGTTTTTTTTTCTATTTCTGTTGTGCTATCTTTTCTTTTCTTTACGAAATTTTTGTTATATTGAAATAAGCAGGAATTGAGGATATTTTCTGGATTTTAAATACTACTCCATTGAGGAAAATATCGCGTGTAAAGATACAGTAAAGGTAAAAAAAACACCAGAATCAGTTGCCTGTATTTACTAAGTTATTGCATAGAAACAAAACCGATCTAATCTTGGTCCATTACCTCTGTATATTAAAGCTGGGTGCGTAACCTTCATATTGTGATTTTACAAATCTTGTAGCACGCAAAGTAAGATAATTTAAACATCAAAGGAAACAAAGTAACCAGGAATATTTATAAACAGAAGGCGATATTAAACAACCTTGACAAGGCAAACTATGTTTATTTATCGAGGAAATTTTTCATTGTCTACTTCAAAATTACAAGATAAAGATCTGTCCGTGATGCTCACATTTAAAACTATTATTGCATTCACAAAATACACAGGTATCTCTATAAAACAAATTAAAAACAAAAGAACATAAATTTACACTTAGGGTCTTAAAGTAATAATAAAATAAACCCCACATGGGAATTTTAAGAAGTAAAGACTAGTTAAATTCATGATGGTGACTTTAAGTAAAAAATAGAATAAAAAACAATGGCTTCAACAGGATGATCAATCAAGTCCGAAAACTTGTTTCCAATTGTTATAAGATTCAAGAAGAATAAAGGCGTGTAAGAAAGTTGACTCATAAATGGTGGTTCATTAGATCGGTGGAAGGCCATATGACGATGTGTGCATAACGCCAGAGTCATGTGTGATATGTTACCTGATAAGGAACATGAGATATCTTTTGTATCAGTTTGCATTTTTGTGAGCTGTGCGTACGCAGTAACCATTCAGATTTTCAACTACTACCCGCGTGCTTTTATGTTTTATTGATAAAGTGTGAATATAACGTGAACTCTATACATATATATTAAGACCGCCTCTAGGACCAAACATAATCGGTATCAACACTGGGGTGGACTCATTTTCAAGTTAAAATATGGAAAAAAACGGGTCCTACATTAAGTAGTCGTTATATTGAAGTGGTTTTAATATCGCAGTGGTTGTAAGGAGAAGATTTACTGTAGTGTTTTCGATCCATCTGCCTGATTTGATGTTAATGTATGAGTGTGTGTAACTTAATAAAATGTAACAGACATTCATGCGGGATGTGTGTCAACTGAAAATTTAATTTGAACACATTTAAGTAATAAAATTCATATATATATCTTAGCCAAGATAGCAGTTTTTATTAGTTTTAAAAATCTTGTTTAAACCCCTTGTTTACGAATTACAACTGCTACAAATCGTTTATTGCACTAAAACATGAAAACTTGAATGTTTAACGCAAAAACGAAATACATTTACAAGACAAATACATAGCAAAATCGTGGCGTACAATATTGTAGTAACTAGTTAAAATGCATGATGGACTTACAAATAAACAGATTTTTATCGTATTGGTCGTTTTGTGAATCCATTATCAGCTGTTTAAGGAAATTGATTGAAGTGTATACTTGTATAACACTAACAAGATTCTAAAAACTGCAATCTTTGCAAGAATATACATGTACATGTATCTATAGAAACCGACCCCTGAATCCCTCATGTCACCGTGTATCTCGGCGGTCAGCCACGGTCATTCACAAGCCTTTATCGTTACTGTGGTATGGTCCGCCCGGATGCGTGTATATGTAAGTATGCTTTTTTCTAAATAAGAAACATCTCTTTGGTAGATGAATATTACCTATATTTCACCTCAACACAAATTGTAACATTGTGACATGATCTAGTATACAGACGCACGTAAAATGCTTGTTTTATAGACTGAAGTTCTCGCCCGACAGAATCAGGTCTGTTTTAAATTTAACCAAACATAAGTTGAGTCATCATCTCCAGGACGGTAAATTATTTAAGGCTCGCAAAATGGTGATGTTTTAGGATATTGAATAAAAACAATTAATGTATTTTTTCTAAACATAGTTATGAGAATACGAGGTGCGATTCATCCCCGAATGTTTTCGTATATAGAATTATGCGGTTTGAAACATCAGGGTTGGTACCAAAAAAAATTGGGTTCGGTCAGGTAACCGTAAACATGAATATTTGTCTGACCTTATTAAAGATGTAACATTTAAGTGGGTAAATTTTAAGCTTGTTACCTTAGAGACTTTTATTATAATCAGTACTCCGACTCGCGGGATTTGTCCTAGACGTGAAAAAAGATACCAAAGCGAAATGGTCAAATATCTGAATGCTGATTAACCTAGTTTGAATTCATATCACTATGATGATTAACCTAGTTTGAATTCATATCGCTAATCAGTAAGATTTTAAGAATTCTCGTTCGATGTACTCGTAAAGTAACGCCGAGATAACGACAATAAACGCGGACACAAGATCAGTCTACTCTCACGTCACATTCAAATTTATCAGTCAAACCCAACTCATACTTTACACAACTTTTAACAATTTCTTAAGTATTCATAATGGCGAGACATGGATACTTGCTATTTATGACATTTGATAAGCGAAAAAGCATGTAAAATGAACATTCTTGAATTTTTTAACGCGTATCATAAATAACAGAATTCATGAAAGCGTAAACTTGAAATTCGAGGTTATTCTTAAAAAATATATGTGGTCAGTTATTAATTAAAGAAAATATTTTCATATATAAATATAACTAAAACTTATAAAAAAAAGGTAGAACACTATTGAAACTAAGTACCTGTATATTTGTAGCTAAATTAAGTATCACTTACTTCTTACGGGTTAACCATCCAACTGAGAATGTGAAGGTAGCTTTAACGGACTTACTTGATAAGAGTTCGGATGTTACCCGGCTTCGTGTGCGCGTATAAACATGTTACTGGGTACCGGTTCATCAAACATATCGTGATAAGAACAATCAATTTAGTTGCTCATTGGAATTGAAATCAGTGATAAACAAACATACAAATCTAATAATTCATAAAGAAACGTATAATGAAGGAAAATGACCTGAATTTTTTTTAAAAAGAATATAACTTTAAATTACATTTTATAAATAGAACAATGTATTAATTGACAACAGTATTTAAAAATAATATTAATTAAAACGAGTGCTTTTCCTGGTTCACCAAGATTCATAAATATTAATTATGTCGATGATATCCGATGAATATGGAATCGAATTATGTGTATACCAAACTTCACATACTTCTAAAGAATTACGTAAGCTACAAATATAGCCACCTATCTGTTGTATAGTAATTAGTTTGAGTATTTTTGGGGGGGGGGTTGGGGGGGGTAAGCCGAATCAACAATCACGGTCATTTGGCAACTTTTCCAGCTTTAACGATGGAGGAAGATCCCCAAGCGTACACCTAGGTGGAACCACCGACCGTGTGTAAGCTAGCCAGAAGGCTTCCTCACTTGTGGAATTTCTCTGCACCCGGGGCGGTTTGCGAAATCCCAGCGTAGAGGGACAAGTGATTACAAAGTAGAGATCATTACAATTGGATCATGGAGTCCCTCTCTAGTGAGTATGTAGTATAAATATGATACAGCTTAGTTCGATTTTTTAAAGTACACTACAATAAAAGAGTTTATATATCTAGAAAGGAAACAACACATTTTGAGGACTGCGCATTGAACACCCATGGTAAAAGGAAATATACTCAAAAGTTCCTACTCACAATCATACAAGCCTGGTGTGTTACCGATATCAAAGTCACGAACGATCACCTTATGGTCCTCGTTAGAAAGTTTTGAACACGAATCTAACAACCCTAAGAAGCTTAGTGGAACTGGTACAAAATATTATAATGCTGCTCTAATCTCGTGTTTCTTTCAACTCGACAAATATGCAAAGATTAATTCATCTGCCCTGGCTAATAAAACGAACCACAGCGTGCCAGAAATTGTGTACAATTATGGACCGATTTATCTTCTCTCGATCGAATTTAACTAAGCCGCTCAGAAAGTCTTAGTCGAAATAATCTATGGTAGATTTCTTAATGGCGGACAGTGCAATACAAATCCATTTCACTTACAAAAACTATCTTTATTATTCTGATTTTATGTAAAAAGCATGAAACTATGATATATAAATGAAAACAAATATTTCTATCTAAATGTTTAATCAAGTGTATTTAGGTATAGAATATCCACCATTACATTTCATTTTGTGTATCATTACTTCGTCACAAACAACAAATCTAACTGTAATATACAAATTTAGCATACATGTAAAACACTTTGTTTGTAACACAGAATTGTTATAATTAATATTTTGTGTTTGTAAGGCAATGTTTGTAACAGTTGTATCTGACTTTTTTATTTCATATCATGATTTAATCTTGCTCAACTGATTAATGTTGTAAATTGTTTGCTTCTTCAGAACAGAACACAACACAACTTTATTACATCCACCTACAAGGTACAACATGGGGGTTATATCGAAACACATACATTGATAATAAAGTAATCCTACGAAAACTGGTGACAAACTAATCAATACATGCAAAAATGTGCATAAATAAATGATTAATTCTAAACGTTCACGGTGATAGCAAAATATCTGTCAGCAATTGTTGGGAAAATAAAAACAAATCATTTGACAGCATCATAAGAAATATACAAACAAAAAACTGTTTTACTGTTGAGCAATGTGTCATAAGAATAAATTTGCTGGGAATCTTTGTTAGGCAAATATAGGTTCTATAGTTTAAATAAAAGTTTAAATACGTATAGTTACAATGTACAGAATTTATTATATTGCATAATGTCTGAATGAATACTATCTAGGGCCCATAAATTGGTCCCAGACACTATGAGCGCTAAATGTAGGTTTGCTTAAAGGTATTACCTAATATTTGAACAAGCATTTCATAGTGGAGGAAAAATAAGATAAAAAACAACACAGCGATAAAAACAAATAGGTCAATGAATCAGAAAATAAACACATCCATACAGACCGCGACCGTGGTCCAGTGGTTAGTACGCTGGACTTGCAACCCGTCGACCCAGGTTCAAATCCCGGTCGCGGCAGGTCATACCCTCCCATGAAAGTTTGACAATAATGTCAATTTTCCTCCATATGTGGAGAAGTTGCCGGTTCCTTGAGGAAGGGTAAATTAGTACAGGAAAACTGTTTAGGTGATCCGGTCGCCGTATATAAATGAAAAATGGTTGAAAAACGGTGTTAAACCAAGTGAAAAAAACATCTATACATAGTACCATGCCTGAATAATCACTTGAAGTTTTTTTAACGTTAGCAGGTGCGCGTGTTTTGGGACGTCGCCTTGCTCGCTTGTCCAAAATATCCAAGACATTGTCGTCTGCGTCATGATAAAAACTTAAAGTTTTTCGATCGACCTGGTCTCATTAATAAGAAATTGCGTTGACAGCAAACAATTTAATGTAAATGGGAGATAATTGTTGTGAAATTCAAAACCTTGTTAGCGAGTTATCTGTGACCGTTAACTAAATTCTATGAAATAAATGTTTGGAATACTATGGGGTATTGAAAGAAAGAATATTTTGATGTGAAAGCGGAGATTCAAAGGCAAAATTGTCTTTTGATATCGTTTCTCTCCGTACGGCTTTGAGGAAAATGAGATATGAAGCACATCAGTATATTATACCCGGAACCAATATACGCAGGTATATTGGTCCCAGACTACACCTCCCCCGTTTTTTGGTGAGACATAAACGGTCCTATTGTTTGGCACTGACCCTAAATTATCTAAGCAAAATTCAACCTTCTATGATATTTGGAGACGAATTATACCTTGAAAGTACGATAGGTATGACCAAAGAGCAGAGGTTTTTTTTGCCTAATTACCCTATTGTTTTGATCAATTAACTGTAAATATAACAACTTGTCTAGCCTTTATAGATGGCATTTTAACAGGGTTTTACTGAAACCATCTTACGATCTAGTTGTTAGGTGTTTCAACATCGAAGGTATTTAAAATCACAAACAATTACATACCGCAATATCTTCAGCCAAAATGACCATGGCTTACACCTCAGAAAACTGGATCTGTCAGAAAACCAGACTTTTAGCCTTGTCCGTACAGATCCCGGTTTTCAGAGAGTACAGTGTAAATTTATCAACTAATACATATGTAATTCCTAGAATAGCCTCGTTTTTTTATAACATACATTATGTTTAGCTGGTCACCCAGAGAGCGCTTGCTATAAGACAGCGCTTTGACCCTTTCCAACATTTGTTTGAACAGTTTGATACCATCAGACGTATAACCATTTCTGTTTTCAGAACGCTTCAAGGAAGGATTTCCTGAATAAACATTATCATAGCTATGAACTATAAAATGAGAACATTGTATACAACCATATTGATCTGCAAGGTAGCAAAGTATGTGACACAGAACTGATTATCAGTGTCCAAGGAAACAGCTTCAATTATCAAATTAGGTCGGTAAAAACAGGACATGTACTATTCATTATGTTACGTGGGTGGTTTAACGCGAATGAAAGGATGTGTTATAGATTGTGCACTGTCAATATTCATAGAATGACAATAAATTTGTCGCCAAAGTAAGTTAAATTTCATTTCCAAACTGAACCAAAAACAAACATCGAAATATTTCAAATATATAACTCTTAACATAACCGACCACATCAATATCAGTTCCTAATTTTGGTCCAAAAATCTGTCTTTAATTAAGGTTTTGTTATGTGTTCACTGTATGCAAACAAAAATAATAATATGCAATAATACATAAGTGGTCTTTATAATTAAGTGGACTTAACATCAGAATGATCTCTAAGGTTTTCATGTAGTGTGTTTATATTCTGTATAAAATTATGTTGCAATCTGCATATCTGTCAAATCTCATGCTTTAAAACATAAAATCATATCCAAGTACATAGGCGGGTCCAGCGGTGAGGCGGACCCGGTGTACGCCCCCCCCCCCCCCCTATAATTGCCCAAGCAAGGTTATTTTCTATCATGAAATATAATATTTACATGAAAATATATATAAATGTCAAAAAGATTTCGCACGCTACGCGTGCAGTATGTTGTGAGTACAGTAACATAATAACATAACGTACAATTCGCTCTGGACCTGGACCCCCAGTCTACTTGTTCAGTTTCCGCTTCCCCAACTAGAAATCCTGGATCTGCATATGAAGTGTCCAGTTGACAAAATGTCACGATTAAAAGAAAATATGTACGTTGTAATGACGTTAACCTACAGGGGTCATTTAAAATGTGACATTGGTATAAAACAATAGCAAACACGAACAACTTTATGGTTTGTCTATCATGATCAGCCAAAAGTGACTGTTCAACACAACGGTTTGTTGTATTCCTGGGACAGGGACTTCGCTCCCTACCTTCCCCCTCCCAAGAGGGGCAACCACCCTTACGAACCTTAATCTCACTCTCAATGGGGCCTTGTAAACCAGACCTGTTTACACCATTCCGAGCCAGACAGTTGTTGTGGAACCATTTATCAGTAGTTTTCAATGTCTGTCATTATTTTTTTTACAAATTTGCACACATTCCTCAGAAATCACATAACAAATGACCAACACTTTCAACGTCACATTCATCGTCTGACTTTCGTTTGGACGCCATTTTTACCATCGCACCTGGGTACCTGCAAACGCTTATCAATAAGCGTCTACCGCGCTATAATTTTAAAAGCGTCCGTAAACCGAAGGGAGACAACACGTATAAATAACGTTTAAGTACAGTACGCGTTGTCTCCCTTGGTCATGGAAAAAAGTAATGACTAAAAACGAACCATTTTACCGATTTCGACGATTTTTTTCTACGAAAATTCGTAGTTTATCGTTCCCCGTCCGTATTGCGGAATTCCATATCACAATCCATAGAAATTACGGCGAAATCGAGGGAGTTAACAGGTATGGTAAACTATGCATTTTGACATGTACTTTTGATGCCTTATGCTTATGTAATGTTGCTTATGATAGAGAATATCATTGAATTGTGCACAGATTGACACAATTATGAAAAAACAAAATTTACTTGTATTGCTTATTTTTATGTGACTTATTGTCATTGGGATTAACGCCGTTTTTCAATAATTTTTCAGTTATATATGACAACCGGTTCACTTACCAGTTTCCCTGGACTGTATAGGAACCAGTACTAACTTACCCTTCTACAAGGAGCCAACAACTTCTCCACATATGGAGGAGTATCGACATTTTTGTCAAATTTTCATAGAAGGGTATGACCTGCCGTGACCAGGATTCGAACCTGGGCTCAAGGTTTAACAAAGGTTCAACAACATTGGGACTTGAATCAGATATTAATTGTATATTATAAGCATTGGTGGAGCACAAGATACCAACATGGAGAAGCCTGTGAAAACAAAAAATATTGAAAAACCAGAAAACTTATATTCGGTGCCAGAGAAATAATAAAAACCAGTCTGGTCTGGTCCTGCACAAAAATAGAAACTCCAGTACGTCAGAAAATTTTCATCCTTTTATCATAAAAACATGACCTTTGACAATTCTGTACATTTTAATTCGGAAGACATAATACTTCAAGATTGGTTGAATTTTTTGTTCACTGATTATGAAGACAGAGTATTGCTAGAAAATGACTGTTTAACTTGGAAATATTCCATCAAAGATCATAATATTCCATAGTCCAGTATACCACAAATAATGTACAATTGTACGTTTATGGAATGCTACTGTTTTGGATTTCTATGGTAAGTCAAGCCATCGTTAAACACTTAACACATTTTTTATCATCTCAGACATTGGTCTGAGACTAAGGTTATAAAACTTTAGATCACACTCAAATCTCAAATTTTATGTGTTGAAAGTTGAATAAAATAGCATGATGATTATATAAATCATACATTATTCTGTCGGTGAATTGATATGAGTAACATTGTGTTAGTAAATATTAAACAGTGACATCTTTTCAACCAAGTTACATGTAGAAAGAAATTGAGATTTGAGCTTAGAGACTGTTCTCAATTTTTAAAACCCCATGGCCACAATACTTGTATAAAATAAAGGGTCTAAGCAAGGAATTCTTCTGAAAGGAGGAAAATCATAATCCTGTATGTAATTATTTACTCCAAACAATAATAAAATAGAAATAACCAATTATAACCGGTGTAGAAAAAACAACAAAAGACATTAATCCTTTAAAGGTATGTTTAATGAGTAAGAAAATGTACATAATATATTAGCAATAAATGGCAAGTCATATATACAACAGCAAATTATACAGAACCAGAGAGAGAGGAAGTAAATACGAACACAAAATCCTTCCAATTAAATGTAAAAATGTAAGAAAAAATTTTCTGACATCAGTTTATTTACCATACAAAAAGCCTTTCAACAATTACCTTCCTTTCTGAGAAAAATAATCACTTGATGTTCATTTTGAGAGCACTTAAACTTTGATCATTATTTAATGACTGAATAGACTTTGTTACAAACAACACATGATAAATTTTAAGTTACCCATAAACTAATTTTCATTTTTGATAAAAAATTCTCCTATTTGAAATATAATCCAAAATCAGAAATGATAAAACTAACTCCAGAAATGTTCCAAGCTACGAAACATAAAAAAATATCATTTTACAGTCACATGATCATCATGTGACTTTTATGGGAAGATAATATTGCTGTAAATATGTGATAAAAAAGAAGACACAATTATGAACTTAATACTCCAAGATGTTGACTTCTAGAAGAGATTATCAATTTTTCATGAGATTAATCATTTACACACACAAGCATTCACACAATTCCACTAATATCTCAAAAATGAACTGAATTGAATAAAATAAGCTAAATATCATAGGAAGAATATATCAGTAACCATGGTTACCATAACCATAGTTACTGAACAATGAAAAAAGAAATTTTGTGTTACACTCTATTTCTATGGTTACAATAAAATCATACGAACAAACTAAACCAATCATACGAGGAGATAAAAGCATAATGTACAGCCTAGCTAACACAGTGACACACTATACCAGCATTTTTTTTGTCATATTACACGAATATTTATGAACAGAAAACCAATCACTGCTCAGATCAAGGAGGCCTGGCTCTGCCAACCACAATGCAATTTTGAGTTTATTTGTTCAGAACATTAATCAAAATTTATACGTAACATAACAAACGGATTCAATATATTGTACCAATTGAAATCATCGCTTTTGTCTTAAATAATTTGCATGTACCACTCTTGGTTTTATTTAATTCAACCAAATGTTTTCAGCTTTAATAAAGTTCAACTGATTGCATCTTTAATTAACAAATTTACGAAATCACTTAAACTTTCAATAAATCAGTTTAAGTATCTAGACCCTTCACTCATGATAAAACAGATTCATGAAATGTTTCCTTTCATTAAACTTTCAAGCTTTTGAAATTATATTAATTTTTTTTTGTTTGCATTTTTACATGGGAATATAAAGCAGACATAAGCCACTTATAACAATACTGCATATAATATCACCATCATGTCCACTTACTGACCAACTACATGAATACACTGTCTGAGTAACTTGAAAAATAAGGAGAATATTCTCTCTAAAACTGAATTCTTTTTTATAAACTAGATTCATGCCAAGTACAATTTCAGTAATTTAATTACAAAAAAACTTTTTGCTAAATAGTCAAAGACTGAGTCAGTCATCAAAACGAGTCATACTAGATGATATTGAACTTAACTTCACAAGAAACCTTTCTGGTCAGTCAAGACTGAAGGACAGACAGGCCAGACTTAAGTTATGTTTCTAGTTATTTGATCAAAATTATGCTGCAAGTAGGTCACAAAATCTTTTATCTAGACATATAAAGTACCTTCAGGGCATGATTCTTCCCCAAATACTTTAAACATAGAATTTTGCTGACAGAAAAATAAGAGTGAGCACCAATGAACAGTGTAGGTCAGGTAACTGAAAGCACAACTATTTTTTTCTGGCCTTATCACAGAGACCGTACTTTAATCAACAGAGAATATAGGAAGTAATTATGGACCTTTTGATGTGTCTTTAATATAATGTTCACAGACCTACAAATGTTTAAAAGCTATCTTTCCATAACAATACATTGTATAGACTGACAAAATAAAGTAAGTTCTTCTGGAATAAATATACAAATTACAAGTTCTCTGTTTTTAGTAAAATTTCATTAATTGTAACAAAACTAATCTGAGGCCCGTTAAGTAAGTAGGCAGTAAGTTAAAAAATGCTAAATATATTTTTACCTACCTAATCATGAGAACCAAAAAAAAATCATTTCCTAAAGTTTGTTATTTGTGGCAAACCATCCAATGATGTAAACCAACTGTCAGAGAAAAACTAGAAGCAATTGTCCAACTGAATTCATAACAAGAGGTGATTTCATATTTACTGGTATAATATTCCTTAGTTACCATGGAAACGAAAGAGTCGAAAAAAAAAATAACTTTCATGAAACTAAGGAATGATTGTTAATGGTATAAATAATATATATTGTTTTTTTTTATACATGATGAGGATAAGCAGTACGTCAAACTATACACAATAGACAAAAACATAACAATCTAAACATTAATGTATACCAATGCATTAGATGCCACATACTCCCTAATAAACGCCCTCTTCCCTAATTAACACTCACCTGCCCTTTTTCCAGAGAACAAAAAAGCAACTAGTCAAGAACACTTTACTAATACTTCAATCTTATCCATTAAAAAAATCATTCTTAAATTGAAAAAGAATTCTCTCATCTTTATAGACACAGGGCATTTATAAGGGATTATCAGGTACCTGAATTCCTATATAATTTCTTAAATAACACTTCAAGAAGGTTAGTTCTGCACAATGATTGTAAATTCCAGGAAAACCCCAAAAAAGGAGACTTTAATTTTAATTAAATATAAATAAAGGCATCACTTTCATCTTGCATAAAATTTTCAGATCATTAAATTTGCAACAAGGCAGTTATAATAACTTTGGAAAATAATGTTTTTACAGTACTTGCCTACACATTAAAGTCTCACACCCCTCCAGTAGACTTAAAGAGTAATTTTGTAAAGTTACAATCCAACAAAAATTGAAACTGAGACAACAAATGTGCTCATACTACTACCAGTAAACAAAGTGTCACATATTTCATTCACACTAGTATACATTTTCTGAAGTAACATTATGAATAAATCATTTAATTTAAACAAGAGTTTGTTACACTATGAATAGTAATGCCTATAGAATAGATGGCCCTGCTACATGCAACAAAGCAGTCATCATGCTGGGCATTAATAGTAACAAAACTCAAGCAAAAATTTGCAATTATTCAGAAAATCAGACATAATGTCATTGTACCTAACACAGGCCATCAATAGGATGACTGTTTTCAAATTTACCCCAAACCAGAAACTCCTACAAAACACAAGTAAGAAAACCTCAAGGTCAAAGGTTATAAACTTGTTATCAGTCTCCAAGCTCAAATCTCTTATTTAGTCTTTTTGTTCTCCTAAGTTATTTTATGATAAAACAATGATGTTATTAGCTATACATTATTCTGATTGCAAAATTGATCAGATTTTGTATTTAGCAAATAATCAGAGATCACTTATCAATTAAAACACTTTGAGAATGGAAATGAGATTTTTGAATGAGGAGACTGTCCTTAAGTTTTATAACCTTTAGGGTCACATCATACAATGCACACACATGTTGAAATATTTGACACAAAGAAGCACATTTTTATAATTGCATCATTTTTTTCTAAAATAGAAGAGATGGAGACACAATTCTTGAATAATGACTTATGTTTGATTTCCAAATAAAAAGAAAAAAAATACTACATTAATTGCCAGCTTACAAGAAAACAATTTACATCAATATTTAAAAACAAAACATCACAGTGTGAAATGTAAAACAATTCATTCAAAAGGCTATTGTTTTAGATGTTTCAGTCAGATTTTGGCAAAATAAAAATGGAAACCAAATAAGGTAAATACCAGCATCAAGTTTCTAGTCTTCACAAAACCTTTAAACCTTAAGCACAGATTCTATAGACAGCAGCTTAGCAATTAGGACAAAACACAACAATAAGTATTGTATAGCCTACGTTTATACTGCAGTAAAAGGCCAGAGGTCATAAATCAAAGTCAGAAACCAGTCTTATTTTTATAGCCTCTGATTGGTCAGTTCTTAGCACAGTGTTTAAACTGACCAATGAAAAGGCAATATAAAATTTAGACTGGTCTCCAGAATCAGTTTATGATCCAAGGGGACATAATATACATTTCCAATACACATTCGGTGATAAATTTACAAATTTAGATTGCTTATAAAATGATGGTTAATGCATTCTGACCATTTAAAACAGATCTGTTCCCTAAAACACATAACCGAATGAGCCAGCTGCAAAAATATCCATGTTGTTTTAAACCAGAGCCAAAGAATGACATGATTAATAAATCAATATTATATTTCTTTTTCTTTTGATAATCAAAACATCACTAAACACTACACCAACAGCAAATTTATTATGATCAGATTTTTGATAGGAAACAAATTAATGCTTATGGTTGGTCTAGTAATGACAATAGTTGAAACATACTGTATACAAGTACATACATGTAACATTTAATAATAACATACAATCGCAAAAAAATTATGACTTTAAACATAGATTTAATGATATAACATATATTTCATATTAAGACACTAAAATAAAGGTTATAAATTTTCTTCTTTTCATGTCTGTTTATTAGTCCAAACACTGAGTGACCAAAACCTATTATTGGCATTGTAACAGCACTTGGTTAGACCATGCCAGTTGATATATTTATGAAGAAATACTTATAAAAACAAAAAGCATTGTGTAAGCCAGATAATTTTAAAGTACACAATGTGGAGAAAAAGTTAACAAAAAATCAAGCTAATATGAGTAACATTGAGTCAATGAAGTATTACATAGAGAGTCAGCACACCCTTTTTTCAGTCAATTTTTACGAGATGAAAAAAAAAACGTTCTTTTAAAATGCAATTTAGAGTAATTATGAAAGTTTACACTAGTAAAAAAATGATAAGCATATCTTTTTGTATTGTTACTAAACACGCAGGTGCCTGTATTAAAGGAGAATACATTTTCGTTTCTTCTGTGGTTCTGGAGGCTCTAAGGCAGCCAATATAGCCTCGTCAAAAACATTCTTCAGTCCTTTCTGTAAAGAAAATAACAGAAACATGCAAAGCGTTTGAGATACACAAGAAATAAAGAAAGAACAGAAAATCATACATGTATATGTAACCATACACCAAATATTTCCTTTAAAATTGCTCCTGGGAATGTTAAATATTACTGAATTTTGTTCAAATATGCTAAGTAAGGCCATCCTTAAAAATGTTGGTTTTCAGGCTATCAACTAAAATAATCAACAGCATTTTTGCACTTAAAACAAAAATCTGGTATAAACAAACATTTTTTTTGTCAAATTGGCAAAATATTGTTTGGGTTGCAGATCGTTTAAGGAGTCTGCTGCATAACTGCAAACCAGCAACTTTTAAGGATTGCATAAGGGTTAAATTTTCAATGACTTTCAATTTAAATGACTTCCCGATGTACTTGATGCTATTTATGATAGTTATAAATGCATTTATGGTAACATAAAGCTTTGTCTTCAGGACGAGGCTTACATAAGGGAATACTCAGTGTATGTATAACATAAGAATCCAGTACATTCATCCAGTTACATCACAGTACGTTGGTCAGTTCTGGAACAAACTAAATATGTAAGAACAAACAGAATCTGATCTGTATTTAGCATCTTCAGCAAATTTATTCTAATTTTCTAATTGACCAAACAGCAGTTTACTAACATGGAATAAATTCATATTAAAGCTACAGGATAATATCAGATGAAAGATCAGATTAAGGGTCAAAAACATGCATTTTATCATTGGACTTGTTTTCCTGCTTTTATAAAGTAATTCTTTTCACACATTTTGGTGTTTTACATTTTCATTTGTATCAACACTATCAATTAAAGGAATAAACTTTCCTAACTAATTTTTATCTTTTAATACGTCAACAAGAAAGTTTTTTTCTATTAATAATTCCTCCGCAAGTTGTCAAGTGGGTACAGTTCAGAATATCTTGAGGATGCTAAACATAGACTTGGCACCAATTCCGCAAAATTTCTCGATCGAGACGAATCTAATAACGCAAGGCTTGAAAATCTCAGATTGAGAAATTTTGAGAAATTTGGTTCTGGCTTAAAATGACTTAACACAGAAACACATAAACTGGAACATAAGTGGAAATAAATTACCTGAAAATTAGAATAACGAGACTTGATGCAAGACAAGATTAAATATTTCCATAAAACAGCTAACATGAGACTTGAAATCATATTCGTTCCATCCATGCAAGTGTGTACAGAAATATAAAGCCACAGAACTTTTTTGAATCTTTTTTGCTGATGGCCACATTGTGAGCATATTATAAAGGTATCAGGTATAAATGATTTAAAAAAGTTTGCAAACCAAATATTGCATAACTATCTTTGGGCATTGAAAAGGAACTTAAATTTCTATAAGACTTTCAACAGATGATTTGCATGTCTGTAAATAAAAGAAGTCGAATTTTACAAATAGTTTCTATACAAAGAATTTCAGGAAATCAAGTTTTACAAGCATGAAAAACATACGATCATAATGAAAGTTCTGCAGCTTTAAGTAAACCCAAGAGATAAGACATTATTCGTGGCATAATTATCTGATGCAAGAACTTAACAATGATTATTTATTATGAAGATAAAAGCAGTAGCAACGAAGAAATGTTGAAGACTGAATTCTCGATGAGAAGCGTACAATTCAACATGTGAGATTCATTCTGAGCATAGAATGAGTAACTTTTCAGCCAATTAAGTCTTGCAGACAGACTGATGAAGAAGTAATTTATTAATTCAAAAGGTAGACAATTATACACAAGTATCATAATTTATCAACTTATTTGTCTTAATCTTATTAATAGACACTTTCAAACAGAAACAATGAGCTTTTCAAGAATTTCCATGAAATTACAGTCAAAACGACACAAGCCAAAGTACAAGGTGCTTTACAAAGAAATATTTTGTAAAATCAGCTCAATCTAGTACAGCTTTCTACACAAACAGCTTCACAGTCGTAACCATGGCTACATATGAACACACATAACTTTGTTCCATAGTTTACTATATATATCAATTCAAGCTCAGAGGAATTATAACAGCAAACATTTTCCAGGTTTTTTGGTTTCTGGAGGTTCCAGTGCAGCAAGAATGGCCTCATCAAAGACGTTCTTAAGTCCTTTCTGCCAATAAAATTACAACACACAACAATTTAACGACTGAATCAATTACTAACTAGGAGTCTAGCACTTAGTAAACTGAATTTAATAACTTAATACTGAATTATTTACTATATTGTCACATGAGTATCACTTGCTGCTCACTGCTATGAGTTTGATTCCCATCTGGGATCAGACAAATTTCACATGTGAGGAAGGTGTTCAGCTAGCGTAGGATAGATTGGTGGTTCTACCCAGGTGTATGCGTTTGGTTTTCCTCCACTGTTAAAGCTGAAAAGTCACTAAATGACCCTGTCTGCCGGTGCAATGTTAAACCCCCCAAATCATATTCTCCTATACTGTTGCCACGAAAAAAACAGTCAGACAAGAAACTAATAAAAAAAATCATAATGAACATAAAAATTTATTGGGTTACTAAGGCTGACCATCTTCTACAAAGAATATCATCCCACGGACATGAATGATGAATTCATTGAGTTTTGAGAAATTGATTTTATATGACTCAGACTTTGAACCAGCAGTTTACTTTGACTCAATACTTTACATTAGCAACAGAATCAATAAAAAGTCACTTCAAATTCAATAACAAGAAATATTCTTATAATATAGCAAAACTAGTCTGCATCGCATTTTGTATAGAACTACAATCACAACCATGTAAGTGTTATACTCGTATTTTCTAAATACAAATAGTGCAGTATAAAACTTAAGATTTAAAATGCCCCCAGGCCTATCAATATGATACCAGGCGTATAGAAATGAGCTGGAAGCTGGAAAAATCAACAGATTATTTGAGCGTTCTTGCCGCCTATTTTTTCCAAAACAACAGACAAAACACTAAATCGAACCCCCAGACCATCCTTCTACATATAGTAACTTACTGGATAAATGAAAACATTTCTACATACCCTGATAATCTATACTTTTATATATATATATATTTACATTTCGTTTCACAAAATTAATTTTGCTAATTTTAGTTGGCTAGTAAGGTAGATATTTTTTTTACATTTTACAATCAGCATTTTTATTGTAATTAAAAGCCACAAACCTGTGTTAGAGCAGAACATTCCACATACTTTACAGCACGTAATTCTCGTGCCAATCTTTCACCCTGTTCTGATGTAACAGGTTTTTGGCGATTCTTCGCTAATTTCTCAATGGTCGATGCATCATCTCTCAAATCTATTTGAGTTCCAACTAATAAGAAAGGCGTTTTCTGACAATGATGGGTGATTTCTGGGACCCACTGTAATCAAATTAAAAAGTAATAGAATGGAAATTTAAGTCATTTACTAAATACTGATAAAAATGATAAAACAGTACACCATTCATAAGGAAGAGATGTAATTATACTATTAGAATTTCATGCTCACAAGATCATAAATGTTACTAGCATTAATTTAAACACTAACTTCGTTTCAAAATAGTTACTGCATAGAAAACAAACATAAAATCTTAAGAAAAAACCTTGCTTCCAAAAAATTCACATGAGGGTCCAGTCTATCGTAGGAAATGTTTACAGAGCATGTAATTTGAGTTACAACAGGAAATAAAGCATCAAGAGTTTGGACATAAAAGTTCTAAAAGCAAATTTACAAATCTGAATGTAAGACAAACCTTTTCTTTAACATTTTCAAATGAAGAAGGAGATACTACAGAGAAACAGACAAGGAAAACATCTGTTTGTGGATAACTTAATGGTCTAAGTCTGTCATAATCTTCTTGTCCAGCGGTATCAAACAGACCCAATGTGTACGGCTCACCACCTATCATTACAGTGACAGCATAATTATCAAACACCTGTAATGAAAGAAAAGATTTTTTACGAGAAAAACTCATTAAAAACATGAAAGTACCTTTTACAACCTTATCCACCAGAATTTAATGCCATGATTTAAGTGAACCGAGATGTTAATCACTCGTCTGGCATCTAAAATAAGCAAAAGTAGCTTTGGACAAGCAAAATATTGCCATTTTCCTAAAATATGTAAAAATAACAGAATTTTACAATTTTGAACCACCAGTTTTAAAAGATTAAGTTGCACACAATAGGGGGGGGTACTCTAACAGGGAGGGAAAACAAACATATCTGTAAGATTGATTACACTACTGGTTAATAAACACGTCCTATTATGATTTAATCTGATCTAATACAGGCTTCTCGACACTTGCCCGACCTTCGGACATGTCAGGCAAATTTCAAGCAGGTCCAATAACTTTTCGACAAGAACGGACCAGATGTCCAGCACGATTTACAGAATTTATCACTTATTTATAAAATACTAGCTCAGACAAGGTCAGACAAATTTTTATTTGCTTAGACAGAAATTTTAACTTTGCATGACCAATATCAAGCAAATATTCCAGCAGTTTCGAGAAGTCTAGTAATATATCTGTGAGGACATTTCAAGAAAATCAATGAATCATCAAACATAGAGCAAATAACTTAGAGCTCTGCAGAGTGGCGCAAATGCTCGTCTGTTTTACATGTCAGTAACAGGAGCCACATTTGAAAATTCCAAGTTTGAACACAATAAGGTATAATTTTGACCAAAATTCTAAGTTAACAAGGGGCATAGCTCCTAAAATAAAAATTAAATATAGCTTTAAGAATAATGCCCCTTGTCTTGCAACTGCACCTTGTCAGGATTATCAAGCATTCCAAGTATCATGTTGATATCTTTGAAAGTGTTTGAGTAATGGGCTACATTTTTTTTTGGACAACAATGATGATGCAGTGATCATGATAGTTTGACCTATTCTTCAAAACAGACAAGCTAAAAATGATTTAGACCAGGTATGTCATTTTGTAATAATGTCATTTTGTAATACGCACTTTTTATAACATGTATCACATGATATCGATCAATTTACTATCAACATCTAATGTTGATAGTAAATAAAACTAAATTGATCGACACATGTGACACATGTTACGATCATCATAATGACATTCATTAATAGAATAAGACAGTTTTAAAACAATACATCCACTTGATGAAAGAAATTCTTTAAAGACACTTGAAATCACAGGAAATACTTAACAAAACGAAACTGAGGAAGTTATTAAGATTGATTTTTATGTATCAAGAATTAATTTAACAAACTACTGCATATTTTTCAAAAAATATAACAAAACTGAACTTGAACATTTCAATTTTTATGTAGTATATAGCACTGACACTAGTTTAATAATCAGATTTTCCATCAAGGTATAATGCAACATGAACAGATCAAAAAGGAGTGAAGACTTATGGGAAGCATTTTACTTTTTAGAGCTTCAATGTAAATTAATGTCTACTGGAAAAATACAATTACAGTTTCCAGAGGATATATAATTATAATCATACATGCATTTGATTAAAAATAAAAAAGCTCAGTCTGCATCATAAGCCACTAGCTCAATTTCTGTCACAAGTAACAATTGCCTTAGACAAACACAATCACCATTTTAAAACATTAAATAAATAAAGTAAAAAGGGGTCTTCCTCCACCCATACAGCTGGAAAAGTTGCCAGATGACCCCCAGCTGTTGGTATGATGCTGAACCACTGTGAATTTCAACTTGAAAAAAAAAGTAAAAAAAAAAAAAAAAAAAAAAACAGAATTATTCCATTTCAGACGACCAATTTCAAAAGTTCAAGTTGCTAGCTGTTCAAATAAAAACATACTTACTGTAGGTACATATTCTGAAGGAAATTTATTGGTAGTGTAAGATATAAGTAGACATGTTTTACCAACGGCACCATCGCCTACCACAACACACTTGATTGTCTGCATTTTGAAATCAGCTAAAAACTATTTCTGAAAGTAAGAAGATATTTTTAGCAGAAATATAAGTAACAATTATTTAGCCTATTTAACAAGGCCTGACACAAGTCATCAACAGCATTTCAGTTCTGACTTGTGAACATCATTCAGTTGACCTAATTGCACCTATTCTCATTTGTTCATATTCTATATGCCTTTTGCAAAAAGTTTTGGAAAGATAATGGCAACTTTACGACAAGTTCAAAACTTCAGAGAATGAAACAAAAATAACCAAAGGAGAAACTAATGTCACTCATTTGTCAAAACAGCTACTAGGCACACAAAGCTACACAGTCCACCCAAGAAGACCTGATAGTGTGAAATTCTTAACTGTAACCATATGAATACAAATATTTTTCTGTGTTGCAGAAGGGAGTTAGTATGGTTTCAGGCTTCCTGAAAGTTGCCGAACCGTTGGACTTGTGAGGCAAATTTCAAGCAGGTCCAATAAATTTTTGGCTAGTACTGGACCAGACGTCTTGCAGTCAGGCATAATTTACAGCATTTATCACTTCTTTACAATATATTTGGTCAGACAGAAATTCTAACTTTGCCTGACCAAGTGTCAGGCAAGTATTCCAGCACTTTCAAGAAGCATTTGGTTACAAACAGGATAAAACCAAAAGGTGTAATTCAGTGATGACTACAAAAAAGTAACATTGTAGCTCAATATTACTGAAAACAGCATTTAATGATTATACCAATGCATATTACCAATCGTATCTGTATTCAGATAACAAAATGGAAAAGAAATCAACAAGAGCAAATTTCAAGTATAACTGTAATGGTACTGATTTTTTAAATTTTCAATCATCATCAGAACAATTTAATTCAGGAAATGGAACTGGAGAAATATACTGATCACATGAATGATCAAAGTATCCACATTCAAAGATTACATCTCTGCTTAAAAAAACAGTAATTTCTTCATATATCCAATATACAACTTGGACTTTACCATAAGACAATAACTCATTCATACAATTACTGTCTGGTTGGCATGCATTTAGAAAATTTATAATACTTCTAATTAAATAGACTCAGATTACATTGAAAGCACATGTTAAGTTCTGCGTAACAGTTGAGACACTATCAGATGATAAGTCACCTGTCTATTAAGTGATCTATTATAAATAAATATGAACAAACGCAGCCGTGTATTGTGCCGAACCAAAAAACATGACTAAATAACCCGAGTTCTGTATGGCCCAAGTCACGCGAACATTTCCTCCAGTGAAGGGCCATATTTCCGTTGATAGAAAGCAAAAATATTATCATCGGCACATGATTAAAATAGGACACGACATGGTACACATAACAGATTTCATCATACGGCATTAATCATGGGAATTGTTAAAATGGTAAACCGGAAGAGAATGTCCGATCATCACCGCCATTACGAACCGTCAGACTCCTTCACTGACTGCAATTCACACGCAAATTCCGCTCTGATATTAGTCATAATCATAAACATTCACATAAATAACAGTATAATGTTTCCATTTGAGCAAAATCGTAGGGAAAATTCGCAAAATGAACAAATCTTACCAAAAATTTCTTACAGGGTGTGTAGCTATGTCAAAATTATCCGAATATTACACCGGAAATAAACCCCACGCATGCGCGAAAAGAGCAGTATATTTTCTAAATTTAGATATCTATTTTTAGTACCTTCCTCTTGACAGACTTTACAGAAATAGTTTTAAATATATACTTACTTCGTATATATATGCGATTTTGTTGTTTTTCTATTTATAGTGGACAAATAAGGACCAGTCAACTACTTTTAAAATTAGAAAATGTTTTCAACCCCGATACTGACGGCATAAGAATAGACACTGGCGTAAAAAGATTTCACAAAATAGTTTTCAGAACGTGTGTACACCGCGAGAATAAAGATATTCAGTACGGTAAGTACTAGGTCCAGTTACATGCCAGTGTTTATATCATCCGTATGAGGGACCACACTGGAAATAAAACATAACTGGCCATTTTTTGTGCCATGCCCGCCAATAAAGTTATTTATTTATGACTGAGACCAATTAATACACACGTGTTTTACAAAGGACCACGTGTATGTTTTACAATGGTTATATGTATAGTCCCTGTTTATTCCAAAGACATACAGAATACTAAACATGATATAAACATGTTTTAAAAGATCCCATCGATTAGATCAGTTTAGGGACTCGAGATCTACATCATAGATAGGTGATTGTGATAGGTTGAAGAGCGCACTTCGTAAAGTGCCATAAAAAGCCAAAATGTTTTATACAGGTTCCTTAAAATTTTCACAGAGACAGCAATACACAGAAGCATATATGTCAGTATTTTCGCAAAACTCGTTCCGATAAAAAATTAAAGCAACTTTGTATATAAGGACCCACCAAAAATGTATGTATATACATGTCGATCGTGTATAACGTAACCACTTTATCAATTATTAATTGATAAAGGGTGAAAGTCTGTGACAGTTTTTTATAGTAATAGATGGGACTAATATGCACAAGTTTATGTGTATTGGACCCAGATAATAGCCAAACAGTAAAAAGGGTTGACCAACATCAATAGTTAAATACCGAAAACCTAAATATGTGTTTATCATGCATGTGTACATATGATGTTTCATCACTATTCTTGTCGAGTAGAGGTTAAAGTACAGTATATTCCGTTAAAACTTGAATACCTGTACAGCTAGAATAAAGATAAAGGATTCAAAGAAAAAAATCCCACCTTTCTAAAAACACAACTAAACCCAAATGACAATTTAGAGGTGTTTAACCATTAAACTGGTCCCCGTTCCATATTGCAAAGCACCAAGGTACACCAGAGTCAACGGAAACCAGCTCGGAAACGTTGCGCGGACTGGTTAGCTAATTTTAGATATGATGTAATCTTGAACATGCTGTATCATACCGATTTACGGTGTATAAAACCGACGCATCTAATGATTTCGTCATAACGAGAAACGTTGAATAGCGAACAGCAGTAAAATTTCATATTAAAATAAAGTGACAAGCTTAGTAAGTTTCAATTACTTTTAAATTGTTATATTTACGTACAAATAAGCAAATTAAGCGATAAATTAATACATATATTTTTTAATTAGACCTGATGTGATAAAAATGGATTTTTTTTTATATGAAACAGTTTATATTTCGCGGTAGATTGTCCCCATCAAACATCAAAAATTCATTACATAATTTCGTAGATGAATTGAAAAATACAAATATGGCAAATTCCGTCGTTTGATCGTAGAAAAGACGTTCTACATTTTAACCATGTATAAAAATAGTGATACGACGCAGAAGTATATTATAGTAAACATTCATCGACGAATGTTATTACGAAGTGAAATGGATTATTTTTAAGACGTATATTTTGATATACACTCTTTTATTAGGATTTTATTAGTGATCACGTGATATGATTGAAATAAGTTAGGAAGTGAATGATCTGTATATATATATACGTGCATATTTACATATACTTTGGATAATACTTTTTAAAAAAAATATCTATATGATTTAAGATAACGCGACTTTTTATACATTTCTATATTTTTTGGGTCATGACCCTTAATCGGTAAAAACTTTAGAAGCATTTACAGTGACTGGATATTTTATTGTGTTTTAATTAGATCAATAAATGGACAAAAATCTGATGATGCGGTTAAAAAATGCTCTGTTCTTTGGAATTCTGCTGGTGGAAAACCTTTGATTGTTTTTTTTTGTTAGGGAATTTACAGTTTCTTTATATCATTCTGATTTTGTTTTATGAACAAATTGTCAGCCATTAATGAAGTAATAGCTATTGTGGTCACATTTTAATTGTGAACGAGAAAATTAATTGTTTAGTAGTTGCGATCTAAGAGCACGGAAATCGAAAACGTATTTTTACTGATATATTTTCATGCGCCATTTATTAGTCATGTGATTTGATATTAGTTCCTTCAAAGATGGATATTTCATTTTTTTACAGTTCATTCCTAGAAAATGTTCGAGAGACAAGATTCGAATTCAAAGATCAATGTGTTAGTTACAATGGATAATCACGTGGCACAAGTGGTACCCACGTGCACAAAATACGACAATATACCCACGTTAGTTTTTGATGATTTGCCCGCCTACAGTTCCCCCAAAAGCATTGAAATGGTTGGGTCGGCAAAGGGTGATAGGGTCAACAACAATTTTGTTTCAACTGCACCAGCTTCAACTTATAGATCTGATGCAATATTCCAAAATGGTGGAAAAGAATCATTGTTTTCTTACAACTCACCCACTGAAGGAGCTACTAGTTTAACATCGACCTCCGAGACGGAGATGCATCAATTAATGGATTTAAACACAGCATTAGATCCTCGTTTAATGGACGTTGCTAGACAAGCACTAGTAAATGGAAACATGACCCCGCTTATAAAAGAGGAATTAAAATGTTCTATACAATCTAAGAGACTTAAAGAAGGTAAACATGAATTGAAAGTAGAATTCACAGAGCCGCCCCCGGATGAGGTAAGTCGAATTTTTCTCAAAAATCTTATTGTACTTTCAAATGCGTCATTTAGTATATCGTACTAACATCTACGCGCTGTTCAAAGCTGCTTAGTAGTACTTTAGCGCACAGAGGTTATGTAGGGTAATCTTCCTGGGATTCCACGTCATGTAAACCATGATTACTAGTTTCGGGGCAGTTTTGGCGACACCACGTCTGTACTAGCTATGACCGGTATAATTTGGGAAAATGTGTACGACCTTCTTATCCTGTATTTTCAATAAATACAGTCTGTTTGCTGTAAATAAAACGAGAGTCAACATTTTAGAGCACGTGCTGGTATCAATTTGCGTAAAATTCGAATTTGACGATTTTTTGAAAATGTCAATTTCGATGCATTTAAAAACAACGTACTTTACACTGGAGTTTGTTTTTAAATGCTGTAAACAGTCAAATACAGCATAATTTGAGTACTGTTTAATAGCAATTTCATAATATCATAAGGAATTTCGCTCAGCTATCATGTTTGTGAATATAGGAATGTATTTCTCTACCTGTTCATTCATCATTTCAATTGATTGATTGATTGATTGATTGATTGATTGATTTGTAAAATTCAGCTCACACCGGAAGAAGTTGAAAGAGTGGAGAAAAGAAAGGTACAGAATAGACTCGCAGCTCGGAGGTTTCGAGATAAGCAAAAATCTAGAGCCGAGTATCTTCAAAAGGTAAAAGATTAAAATTTTACTTTTCTGAAGAATATTAACGTGAAAGTAGAAGATGAATCATTAACATCATGAAAACAGACATGTGTAAATAACGTGTGCAATTAAGTCAGCAATATAGTAACTATAATATCAATAAGAATGATATAAATTATAATAAAAAGTTTAGCCATGATGACAATAGATAATGCAAAATTTCTTACAATCAGGTCAATTGTTTGATATAGCTTGACCTAAATAAATTTAAATTGTATATATCAATACAACTTCTCTGTGTATTGTCTTTTTGCTTTCTAAAGATAATAAATATGTAATTAATTGATAACAAACAGAAATACACTCAAGTTATTCAGATATATAGAGCAATGACCAATCAATTTATAGCTTATATGATCTAATTAGTGGTAGATTTTTCATTATTTTTGGTAATACATGTTATTAGTTCAGCAAAGTTGGCTACTTTTGTATTTTGACATTTTATGGTAATTGGGTCAATTGATTAAGTAATTTTAGTGCTCACATTATTTGAATCATTTTGAGCATTTTTCATTTATCATCAGCATCCGGTGGCTAATTAATTACCTTAAAATATTGTCTTACCATAAATGATCTTGGAATCATGAATTTGAACCCCGGCATACACCAAGTTATCATCTCTGCTATAATTTTCTGGTATATAACTGAAATACTGTCACGAAAAGCATGAAACCCTGACATTTAAAGATGAATATTATTATCTATGAGTTACTTAATTTACTGAAGTTATGATAAATTCACAGTTCTGATTTATTAATTTATTAATTAGTTGTTACCACTTGCTATGCTTAAAAAATATTTTTACAAATTAAATTTCATTTCAATAATACTAGTATACATCTTTTTTTACAAAAGTAGGAATTAGTTAATATTCAGTATTTAATTAAATTGTATTCTTCATTCAGGATAAGATATGAATTAATGGACATGCACCATGTACCATATATCATTACTTGATTAATTGATTGATTGATTGATTCTTTTTCAGAAATGCGATCAAATGGAGACAGAACATTCCTTGCTAATGCATGAACTGGCACAAGTTAAAATGGAAAGAGACCAGTTAAAACAAGCCTGGAGGGATCACCTGACCACGTGTCCATGGCAACATTCTGTGCCAAGTTTTATTCAAATAACACAACCAAACAACAACACGTGAACACGAGACAATTGATGCTGTTTTCCTATTACACTACCTCCAAAAATGTGTAAAAAAATCCAAAAATTGAATGGCCATTATCGTTGACTTTGGTTTGTGCTATAGTTGTGACCTTGACTCAGAAATGATTGAACGTTGTGCATTACAGTGAAAAGGGCTCGGAGACCCTACATGCGTACAAAATTGAGCTGGGTCAACTTCGTTGCTGCATTTGGGCACAAAATACAGAATTATGATTTTTAAAGAACAATTCACGCATAAGGCTCCTTCATAAATTGACAGGTAGAAATATTCTGTTGTGAAAGCTACTAATACACGATTTGGTTGGTTCCATTATTAAACTACACCCAGGTCTGGTACAAGAGGAAATTTTATGGAAAATGTGATACTCAGTGCTGGTACAAGAGGAAATATTAAGAAAAAGTGATACACTGCTCTAGTTCAATAGTGAATACTGGTGTCTTTTCTTATATATATGTAAATATACCATTGTTAACGTTAATATGGCGATATTGTCTTGAAAATGTGAATTTACATTCTTACATACTGTAACAGATGATTGATAGGCACGTGTATATAGTTGATGATGATGTTTAAAAACCTGCATGTTTTGTTAAAAACCATGTGTCCATCAACTCGGCATGCTGCAAGTCTATTTTTCTTACTTGCAAACAATTTGTTTTTTTATTGCTCCTTTTGGACAAAAACTCAGCAATAAGCGATATTATGTGTGCTACACAATGTCTAGAGTGAATACAACCATAGGATTTGTTTGAATGTTTTTACCTGTTTCTACAAATATTTATTTGAGTGTTGACTTCATTCCTATTTAATGATGCTACTGTTGTATTTATATAGTTAAGTTTACCAGAATTTTCCGGAACTTTTGTTTTTTTCTAAGTCTAGACTCTACTGGTTTTTATTGCTTCTGACGCCTGAAGGTTAAGAATTCCAGTTCTTTGAAAATTTTCAAATTTTACCCATGTATTTATTGGTATTATATTGAAATCCTATGATAATGTAATTATAATTAGTCAGATGTCCCATTTTTATCAAATTGAAATTATGATGACTTTGATCTCATATAATAAAAAATTTGAAAAAAAAGGAAAATGTATACATATCTTGTGAAATGCAAGTATTAATCATACGCATGTGTTTTGATCAAACTAATTTTGGTATCTATTTATTTTATTTTCTACATCAATTGATCATGGATAACTATTACAAAATACAATCTTATTTGATGAAAGGAATATATTTGTTACATTTTTACATAATAAAAGTTAAAATGAAAATCATTTCTTCTTAATTATCTTGTTTATAATATTAAATTACGTCTGATGTTGGATAGATTTCAGATGTTGTCATTCAACACTTTATTGTGAAATAAATGAATATTGTCCGAGAGCAAAAATACAAAAGGTGCAGTATCAAGTTTTCTTGTTTACGACAAATATTTCAACTGCTATACATATTTATCAGTTGAGCTAACTAAGGCAAGAATAAGCCATATTTACATTTAGTTGTAAAAAAAAATTGGGGTAGGTATGTAGATAGAAAAACTTCATTTTTTTTATACACCTTTTGTAAGAATATCAGGTTTAACTCATCCCCAAATATTATTGCACGTCTGACTTTGCCTACAGAAACTTTTAGAGTTGGCACCAAAAATAATGAGGGTAACTGTAAACACTATTATTTTTTTCTGGCCAAATTTTTCTCAGATTACCAAGCAGCTGATGCCTGGCCCCTTACTTCAGCTTAACTGAGTTTTCTTGGGTCAAATACCTCATTTTTATTAATATAGAAAACAACTTCACCCCCATTAATAATGAAGTTATCATGTGTCACTCAAAAATTGCCATCTACTATATTTGGCATTGAAATCCTAATATATGGGTTATAATTTGAATAAAAAATTATAGACATACCTGACAAACCCCTTTGTGCATGACATGTACATGTATTTACATATATACATAGTGAATTTCAACAACTGATGTAATACGAACACACATATATAGCGCAACACCCCTTAATATGAGAATTATTGCACAATGACCAGAAATAACATTAAGTATAAAATCTGGTGGTTTTCCAAAGTCATTCAAGCATGAACTTTTCAAAGTGTTGACATACTTTCAACTGAATCAGATAAAAATAGACAACTTAAATCTACAGTATTTTGTTACAATTTGTTTTACACATAAACAATAAGTATCATTAACATGACATTCTGAGTGCTAATATACCAGTAGGTCCGATGAAGAAATTTTATGTGTCAATTTGTGTCACTTTGATCAAAATTTGGGTCTCATTCATATATAAATGGGTGAAAGTTGAAAAATTTCAAAAAATGGGAAATCTTAACCTTGGTGTCACAGAAACAATAAAACCAGTAGGGTCCAGACCTGGGTAAAACCAGAGGTTCCGGAAAATTCTGGAAAACTTTTAACCATGTATCTAAAAATATCCAATATTTTCATAATAAAACCACTCATTTTTTAGAGAAAAATAAAAAAAAAAACACTTACTCATAGATAAATTGATTAAGAAAAAGTTATATGATCACTATTAAATTTTAGAATGAAAAAATATATATTTAAAGACCAGGAAGGATGTTATAAAACTTAAGAATAATCTCAGAGTTCAAACTTGAGAATATTCTCAAAACTTGTGAACATTCTCATAGATCAAACATACATTCTCAGCAGACCTCAAACCTCAGTTTCATTCTTAAAGTAGTTTGTTTGTATAGATATTACAATATTTTATTGGTTAAATACACATTCAGGTCAATTAAGACGACATATTAATGTATGATTAATTTTATCATGGTTTTATCATAAGTAATTTAGAAAGATAAAAAAACAACATACAAGATTTGAACTTGTTTCAAGTTTTATAGCCTCAGACCCAGTCCCTGTTAAGGTTTATATTTTGAATGACTACTTAAATATTTGGTGTTAAGTCAGAAAAAAATTATAGTCAAGTTTACGTTTGACTGACCAATTCTATTTTTTAAGCAAGCCTAAAGTTTCTAACATCAAAATCCCATTGATTTTCATCCCATATTCTCGCAAAAAGCATGTTTAGATAAAAACAATAGAAAAGGTTTTCCACCTACCAACCCTATTTTTTGTTCAAGTAACCCTAAATATGACCATTTTCCTAGCTTAATGCATCATTAAAAAAACTGGTGCCATATCTAGGGGTAAGGATTAGGCCATTTTTTGAAGATCTGTAGGAAAATTACAGTTTTCAGAACACCAAACAAAAAACCATAAATAGAACTAGTGCAACAGATTTTTTTTCAAGAAAATATGAAGTCACTTAACACTTTTAAATGTTCAAGTAAGTATTTTAAAACTATAGATACCATTCATTCCTGTGGTTAAACAATGATGTCATCATGTGAGTAAAACTGGTTTTGATGCAATGTGAATGTAGTCACCATGTACATGTATAGTATTTGAAAATCCTGTCGATATGTTGTGATATGTCAGATAGGGGCACATACTATACCACAAAAATTCACCATCTATTACCTACTGAATGCCCCTTTGTAATCCTTAGACTCATAAGCATATGTTGGACTCTTCTATATTCAAAATTAAATACATAGTATCAATTTATTTAAGAAAATTGGGTTATATCTCTCTGACAGAGCGGAAAACATTGTGGCTTCTTTGGCCACAATGTTTTCAAAAATCGTTTGCTTCAGATGCTGGAAAATGCGGTATTATGCTGGAAAGGGTAAAGACATATAAAAATTCATGACTCAGCATAAATACTTTGATAATCCTTTGAATTGAAGCAATACTTTGGAAATCATTCATACAATAGCTAAACAAATTGAATATTGCATTTAAAAAATGAGTGCATCTGAGATATTTACTTTTAGTAACAAAATTTGACTAATTTGTATTACTGCAGACAAGTATATTCTGTGAATTATGGTTGTTACAGCTATGATTACATACAAAGTCCCAGACACTGTTCATAAATATCCATTACTCAACCTTAACCTTTCCTATAACAGATCATTTCATTGCAAATTATGAGACAAATATTTTAAATAGTTTTTTGATTAGTGTGTACCTTATTACAAGAAAAAAATAATAAAAAATCAATTTAACCATTTGTTTTTTCATGAATTCAAGTCTTAAAATAAGCATTACAAGGAATACAAATAAAGATGACTAATCTTCAGAATGCTGACTAATCCACCCCAGGACTGATTCAAAACACTGGTCGTACGAAGGGATTTTTTCTTGTCAGCACTATGTGCTTCTACGGAAAACAGAAAGTTCGAATAAAGAGCAATTTTTTGTCCAAATCTCTAAATAAATCTAGAGGGCTTCTTTATGAGTCAGTTATGTAACCGCAAAACAATTTTTAAGGACTGCCAAATAAATAAAAATTATGCCAAGACAAATCACATGAGACAAAATTATCATATACTTCATTTATTCTTGACAAATTTTTAAATGTTGATACTGACTTGTGCAATTAATATTTTCTCATACACATGCAACTTCAACTACCAAACTGTCACTACTTTAAATTTCAAGTAAATAAACTTTTGATAAATTCAACCTGTACGAATATCAATCATTTTTTATGAGTCTTCATTTTTTCTTGCAAATTCATGAAATCAACCTCACACACAAAAAGCATAGAAAAAGTGAAATTAATTTCTGGACAGTTAAAATGTGAGTAGTTTCATGATAGAAGTACAGTCAGAATGTAGGATGGAATAACTACTTACAACATTTTCATGCAGAACCTAGATTTCTTTATGTATAGACTGCTTAGGCATTTAATCTATCTAGATTTCTTTATGTATAGACTGCTTAAGCATTTAATCTATCATTTACACTTGACTATATTTATACATACAGCAATAAGGTAGGCAGTCATGTCCTAAAATATACACTGTATATATTAAGAGTCTAAATATGGGTATGACAAAAGTTGTTTAAGTATTATATAATTACACCCCCCAAAATATATACTTAAACATATAGTCATAATGTTTGTGTATTACGAACATTATACAATTTCATACATTACAAGGCATTTCTTAAAAACAACAAATTCAAAAATAAAATATTTTAACAAGAGATCCTCAGAGCACTGCCAACACTCTTCTGTTTTGCATTATTCTATTTAATAAGCAATTTTGACCAAAATTCTAAGTTAAAAAGGGGCATAACTCCAAAAATATAGCTTTCAGAATAATGCCCCTTTTCTTGCAACTGTGCCTTGACATGATAATCAAGTATTCCAAATGCCATGTTGATATCTTTAAAAGTGTAATGGGCTACATTAAAAGTTTTTACATGACAACGACAATACCACACTGATCATAAAAGTTCAACTTTTTCTTCAAAACAGACAAGCTAAAAATGAAATATTTTCAACCCTCTAATAAGATGCTGTCTAAAATTGAAAACTTCTATTCTATCAGGAGTTAGACTAATTAGACTAATTATGTATCAATAATGGATTGTTTTTCTGTTACATAAAGACGAACAAACTAAATTGGAACTATATTTATTGAAGAATTTCTTCAAAAAATGATAAATAGTCAGATTTTTCACATAAAATAGTAATGGCAAGGAAAATAATTATGTTTCCTTACCACAAAAAAACATCATCATCATAATGATTGTTGTCATATTATCATCATCAACACTAAATATTCCCTGAAAAATGTCCCACCCTTAACTAGTACCCCATCCTTTCGTAGGAAACATAAAAAAAATATTTACTGATCTTTAGTAGACGAAAGTTTAACAAATTGAAACTTAAAACTTAATGTCAAAGTTTCTTGAATATTACATAAATCAGGGTCTGAACAAAATTCAATGCATAAAGTCTCAACCATAATACATGTATATTGAAAACAAAACAAAAAGTTGCAGGCTCAGAATTTCAAATATTTGTAAGGTATAAAAACATTAAAGAAATTATTAAACACTTCTTTGGTGATCTACTTTTATTTTTTTTTTACATAATTTGATTAACAAAATTAAGTGTACAAATTTACAGATTGATAAAAAAAGACAATGTTCATAACACAACATGTCTATTTTTGCACTGTTGGCTTGACTACACTGGCACTATAACAAATGCCAGCAATGCACTTTCCGGAAAATTTCAATTTTTTACACTAAATATTTCAAGCATCAAGCACAAAAAATATTTTACAAGACGTGTATATACAACTATTTATCCAACACTGATAGTCATAAAATTATTTATAAGTAGAGTAAATGAGGATGACATTATCATGTACCTGTTCACTGAAACAGCGATTTTTCAAAATAATATGCATTTAACAACAGCACAAATCATTCACATGGTAGTCCATCTTATGCCATAAAATAAATTTCCTCACAAACACTTTCCACATACATTTGATCATTTATTTACACTGAGGTAATAATAACTAGTCACATCTTTTATTTAAAAAAAAAAACAATTTTCATTAAAATGTAAAATAAAGGTTGATTTTTTTGACCAAGTGAAGTTTGTGAAAAGTTTACACATGTCTATATATACACAGAAGATTCCTCATGTGCTGATTTTCTCTATCTCTTCAATGTCGTCAGTGTCTAACTTATGAATAGTGCGATCTGCAACAGAAAAAATACCAATTTTGCAACAAAATTATTGGATAGAATCAAACATTTGCACTGAATTGGCACATCACACATTGTAATACACTTTCACAATGTTTAAGTCAAGTGGAGCTGTGGTGTTATAGGATAAGGTGCTGACCACTCATCTAAGACATTCTGGGTTTAAACCAATTTAGGACACGATCCCAGGTCCTCTGGGTTTGGTGTTAAAAATTCGTAATTGGTCTCTGATCTCAAATTTCATATTTTATCTTTTAATGTTTTTAAGTAAATCATGATAAAATAATGATTATATTAATTATAAAACATTCATTCAGCATAAATGACCTGCAATTGTATTTTAATTTTAACATCATGCAGGCACATCTTTTCCACCAAAACATTTCGAGAAAGAAATTGAGATTTATGGTAGAAATTTGTCCTAAAAATGTATTAACTCGGGGCATTGTTTATCAAGGAAGCCCAGTTGAAGTGATTAAGATAATAAGGTAACTATGTTTGCTAACTTAATCAGATCATATCAGCTGACACGGATCATAACATATATCATGTATAGAGGTCTTTGTCTATAACAATCACATACAAATTATACAATATGACACAGTTAAACAGTTATATCAAGGCCGGCCTCTTGGCTGGAAAATATTTTTTACATAGATCTGATTACAAAAGTATCATACAAGCAACAGAGATTTCAACCTTAAACTTGCTAGCTTGTTTTATATTCTCTACCTATTCCAATATAATACAATTTAAGTGGATGACACAACAAGACAGTTCAGTCGACTTACTAAAATGTTTTTCTATTGCTTTCATGACTTGTAAAGATTTGTTCGAGTCGATCATATTAATAGCTAAACCAGCCTTTCCAAATCGTCCTGTGCGACCAATCCTATGCAGGTATGTCTCGCAATCAGCTTGTTTGGACTCTTGCAGTATTGGGAGATCAAAATTTACAACAACCGTAACCATTTCTACATCAATTCCTGTAGAAAAGAATTTCAATCTCAGGACATAAGTAAGAATGTGTGGAGAAATAATTATTGAACAGATAACTTGCTGCACAAATATTTTAATGAAACATTGAATTTCTGGTACACTAACTTAGTATTAAATAATATCCAATCATACTCGTAAATAAGTATCAATTTCCAAAGTATTACAGAAATTTAACTCTGAAATATAATATACAAGACTTTTCATGTTATGAATCATCTAAAAATGCATTGGTATTATTAAAAAAAATTACATAATGACCTCAAGACTATCCTGTTGAAAAATGGAGGCGGATGGGGGGGGGATTATGGTCTGAAAATGAGGACTTTAAAACGAAGTTACTTGAATTTATTACTTACCTCTTGCAGAAACATTTGTCGTTATAAGAACCTTTTCTTTACCGTCTCGGAATCGGTTGATGATCGCCGCTCTCTGGTTAATCTCTAAATCACCAGATAACAATGCTACAGCATGCCCATCTGCTGTCATCTTCTCTGATAACCAGTGAGCAGTACGCCGAGTCTGAAATATTGTTGTGTTTGCCAAATTATTAGCATTCAAATTAATACTTTCTGAAAATTAGCTGACACAGAAAATGAGGGTAACAGTACAACTAAGGTTGTATTTATTTCGTTTGGAACTTTTCAGCCTATAACTGTTCATCACCAATACTTCCGTTTCATACTGCAATCAGGTAACATGCACTTGGAGTACTCCGTGGTTATAAATTGGCACATACCTGCTCCTCCACAATACACTGACAACTTACTAAAGTGAAGAGGCAATCAGATGTGGAATGAAAACTATAGCTCAGCAGTGCAGTTTTACATCAGTCTGTTTTACATCATTCTATTTAATAAGCAATTTCGATCGAAATTCTAAGTTAAAAGGAGCATAACTCCAAACATATAACTTGCGGAATAATGCCCCTTGTCTTCCAACTGCACCTTGTCATGATAAGCAAGTATTCTAAGCGTCATGTTGATATCTTTAAAAGTGTTGGGGCTGCATTTAAGATTTTGCATTACAACAATAATGACGCAGCAATTATAACAGCTAGACTTCGAAACAGATGAGCTAATAAAAAATATTTATCTTAAATGTCTTTTGTTAAGATCAACTGATTCAAGTTTCATAAAATTGCTTTTCACTCATATTATAGCAATATTATTGCCATGAACATTGAGACCAAGTTTGGTGAAGACTGAATGGGAACTTAGAGAGCAAAGTGCTATAGCAGGTGTTCCCAAGAGTGTACACGAACTACAAATCATTCACAATGAAACAACTGAATTTTTTATAAACTCACTGCACAAAAGATCATTGACTGTCCTATAGAAATGGCACCATAAATGTTAGATAATGCCACAAATTTATCTTCCTGATCTTGACACTGAACATAAAATTGTCGAATATTGTCGAGGCTTTCCTCCTCACGTCGTAACTTTATCACAACAGGACTATTTGGAATCACAGCCTGAGCAAATCTCATCACTTCATCTTCGTACGTCGCTGAAAACAGCAACATTTGACAGTCCTTTGCTAATTGCCTAAAATAAATTAATTTGAATAAATTATCTTTAAACTACTCCGTCTATTTATAAAGCAGATATTCATTTAATTAGTGGAAGTAACTATTTTTACAATATGCATTTCATAACAGCAGTACATCTAACATCACAGGGCTCCCAAAACTCAATATTTTGTTATTGTATCAGTCCAATTATTAACTATAAACATGTATATAACTTCATCATAAGTCCAGTCATTTAAGGTATAAATTTACCAGTAATTGTCTAATAAGGAATGTTACCCAGTACAACCATTGAAGAAATTATTATTCCCAAAATATACATACTTATCTATTTTGCATATTATCAAAATTTCAACCTAAATAAACAAATAATAGACTTTAATTCCTGTTCATCTATTTACACATTTTATACAAATTTTACCAATTTCAACAACAAACAGTTATTCAAATGTTAATAAAGCAAATATCAAACTGTGTTTTATTACTACATACCTTTGAATACGAATACTGTGATCTTGATGGCCCTGAGTGGCTATCATGACATCAGCTTCATCCAGTACAAAAACTTTCAGCTTTTTGGGATCAAAGTTTTTGAACTTAAGGCCCCAATCTAACACGGTTCCTGGAGTTCCAATCAAAATGTGATCCATACATTTCTGACCTCTAGGTACTGAAAATGTAATCAATGTAAATTAATTGTCACATATCTTATGAAATCTGATACATTTTTGTTCAGTTTATTTGATTATTTGATTTTATTTTAATTCTGAGGCTCATCAAATATTTTGAAGAATGCAGATGTAGCCATTTTTGCCAAAATCCAGCCATATTCAGCAACATCTTGGCAAAATCAAATGCAGACATATCTAATAGTAATTTTGTAAAAGTAGTAAAACTGATTTGATCATGGTGAAATTAAGAAACTAAATCATAATTATCACCCAAAACTGAAATTACTATCAAAATATGTTGTGTATTAAAGTTTACTTTGCACTGCTTGCATGATAATCGCTTTAATCCCAAACTTCACCATGTTAAGTGAGAGCTCAGTTTTTAAAGTATGGGTATTATTCCTAAAACACAGTAAAGGTTAAAGAGAAGTCTTTCAATTAAGTGACTTACTTCTCTCGCCCTTCACAGCATATCCAATTTTAACATTAGACATGTGTTTTGCCATTTTCTCTGTGACAGATCCGATCTGTAGAGCTAACTCATATGTGGGTGCTAAACATAAACACTGAAACAAATACAATAATACATAAGTGAGAGACCACTTCAATACAAAGGCCAGTTTCTTATAAAGACCTTTTTAATTTTGGGCCAATTTTTATAATGTCCTCTATATTTCACCATACTATAAAGATGACAATGTTAAGATGTTTTTGGAAATAATGGGGTTTCATAATCGAAGTTTTACTGTACATTCATTATCAAAACTCAAGTTCTGTGAAGTTAATTTCACCTGAAACTACCAGTATGTATTTTTATGTATGTTTTTGGGTAATGTCAGGTCATGTCAGACTGCAGGTCAGACTTAATTCCAAAACTTAAAATCAAGGTGATCACTCTGGTGTCATGCAGCACAATCTTAAAGTACAAATGGAATAAAAGCTTTTTTTCAATATCTTCAATAGACTTGTATCTACATTAATTGACATATTTCCAAAATCACACTGATCTAGCTTAGAACACATTTAAGTTGAAAACAAAAAGCAGGATAATAAGAAATAAAAAATGTAGAGAATAAGGGTAATTTAAACAAGTTTTTTTCTCAGGCTTTGGACTAGAGAGTGATCTTAAATGTAAAGCTTTCATAAATCGAATTTGTGAAAAAAAAACAAAAACGTAACTGCCTCACTGTTATGTTTTCAATCACAGGGAGCTAGCACGTTGAAGGGATGGTGTATAATGGTGTGTTAGGCTTAAAATGGCCGCACGGACCAAAACACTTATATTACATATATACATATACAAGGGTTACAACTTCCGAAATGACAGCTTATGTACCAAGTTTGTTTAACACTACGTAACTTTTCAAGAAATTGCTCAAATTTCTAACAACTGGCGTCTACGGATAGCTAATACATTATACTACGCATAACCAATAAACATTTGGTCCAATTCAAAATGATGAAGCAGGTATTTCAACTTTTTCCTTCGAAAAATCGTCACTTTCGTTTAGTCGAACGCAACCTCGCAACACCAAATTGATCAGAACTACCATACTAAATACACCTTAAAACAACAGGTACAGTAATGACAATGCATGCTCACTATAAATATTACTAAAATACACTGATACAGAGCAAAAATGTAATCCAGGAACGTTCTATTCACGTTCAATTCACAAAAATTGTCGCATGATCGAAACTTCAAATATTACGATGCAGTGACCTTTGCCCCGTAATTTGTTTGTAAGCGGACGTTTCATTGGCTGAATCATAATGGAGTATAGAGGTGGAAATCTATAAATCGACAATTTTGTTAATTTTACGTGAGTAGAACATTCCTGGATTATTCTTTTGTGCCGGATCAGTGTATTTTAGAGATATTTATGGTTAGCACACGTTGTCATTCCTCTACCTGTTGTTTTAAGTTGTATATAGTATGGTAGTTCTGATCAATTTGGTGTTGCGAGATCACGTTCGACTAAACGAAATTGACGATTTTCGGATGAAAAAGATTAAATATCTGCTTCCTTGTTTTGAATTGGACAAAGTGCTTACTGGTTATGTGTATTATAATGTATTAGCTATCTGTAGACACCAGTTATTAGAAATTTGAGCGATTCCTTAAAAAGTTACGTAGTGTTAAACAAACTTGGTGCAGAAACTGTCATTTCGGAAGTTGTAACCCTTGTATATGTATATATATGATATACATGTTTTTGGTCAATGTGGCCATTTTAGGCCTATTACAGCATTATACTCCATCCATTCAACGTGCTAGCCCCCTGTGTTTTCAATACTAAAGAAGAATGGTTAATGATATCATGCAGTGAAAGGATTACTTACTTGTGTATAAGGTAAAGTATGATCTACTCTACTTAACATAGTCAAAACAAAGGCTGCAGTCTTTCCAGTACCACTCTGACTCTGGGCTATCATATTGGTAGGACTGAAATATCAAAAGTTGAACAGATGTCGGACGAAGATTTCCAATTTGTCAGCAAACACAAGTTCAAACTAGAGATCTGCAGAATGGCGCCAACACTCGTCTGTTTTACATGTTGGCAATGGGGGCCACATTTGAGATTTTGAGTTTAAAAATGATAAAGTATAATTTTAACCAAAATTCTGATTCAAAGAGGGGAATAACTCCAAAAACATAGCTTTCAGAATATTGCTCCATGTCTTGCAGCTGAGCCTTGTCATGACAATCAAGTATTCCAAGTGTCGTGTTGATATCTTTAAGTGTTTAAGTAATAGGCTACATTAAAGTTTTTACATGGTGACAACAATGACGAGGCAGAGATCATAATAACTGAACTTCTTCTTCAAAACAGACAAGCTCAAATTAGCACTTCCAACTTTACAAAATCAAATATACTCCTGTTCGTATAAACACTGTGATAATTGCTAGCCAAAACATTCATTAAAGAGGAAAGTTCTTTATTTTACCAAGTATGTTACAGGAACAAAAAAGTTTGCAAATCTCAGTAAAAAAGGCTGAGCACTCAGAAAATTGAATACATATCATAGACTTGTGTTTACTCAGAGACAAATACATACAATAAAAAAAAACACTTGAATTGTCAACTTACGGGTCAGCTAATAGAGTAGGTAGGGCTGTTTCTTGAATTTTTGATGGAGCATTAAATCCCATCTCATATACGCCTTTCAAAAGCTCAGGCTTCCTGGAAGAATAGAATAAATATAGAATAGAAATATAGAATAGAATAAATAAATAATAGTGTTAAAAACAGCTATAAAACTTGAAACTTTTATAAAAGTTTCAAGTTTTATAGCTGTTTTTAACACTATGACAGTAATATACAACAGACAGTTAACTTGAATGATTTTCCTGGATTTTGTACCAGTACTAATCTCATTCTAGGCAAGTACCTGCCAACTTCACCACATAAATAATCAGCAGTGGAGAAGTAATGACCCTAGATGCAATGTTTTCAACTAAACCATCACAGAAAACATGCGCCATGGCCTGGATTTGCCCTACTGAACCCAAAGTCTGAAGACAAATTCTCTACCCATTGAGCTAAGGCCATGGGCTGAAAAATGGAACACAATGAATGAAATGATTAAGCCAAGTAATGCAATACAAGTTCAGTACAAAACATGCATGCACATTTAACTTTTAAGAATGATGAGTAGACATTCAATAGCAATGCAGTTTATATATTCAAAATGTTCATTATCTAAGAAAACAGACAAAACTTACATCTCAGTATCAGCGGATTTAAAGTAAGGTATCAAATATAGTGTATCAAACATGTCTGTATGAAATGAACAATCAGTTTTTGATATATCTGCTACAAATGATAGAAATTGATGAGGGTTCATGCAAGACTCATTCAAATTCCCCATTAGCAAATGCGTTGATAATGTGATACAAAAACCTTGTATAAAAAGACTTGATAGAAACTTAACACTCACAGATTTAAAGCTTCAAATGATTTCACTGAATACAAAGGTGAGTTTGGATCTTTCTGCAGGACTTCAAGTTTTGCTTTTGTTGGAACAATTTTTGAGTGTAAGATTTTCCTCAATAATGAAGCCTCAGCAGGAGTTGGTGCTGAAATAAAAATGCTTATCAAAATATCATATTAACACAGACGTGCTATGGTGACAACTTTAGCTATTCAATGTGAGCATGTAGTCACTTCTTTCTTTACTTTTTTTACACTTTCTTTTTTTACATGGTAAGACTTAAACTCACATACACTAGGTGCACAAAAGAAAATTTAAATGTCTGGTTAATTGTGTAAAAAATCTCCAAGTTTTATATTTTCAAAACAGAATCTTAATTAATCCAAGATGAACTTTATGAGACAAAACAAAAAAATTCAACCAAATTTATAGTATACCTGTATCTGTATCACCATCAGCTCCACTTTTTGGAGCAGATGAATCCCCAGCCCCTGTGCTGGCCCCACCTACAGCTCCTTGTTGTGAGTCTGATGGCTGAGATGGTGCAGTGTCTTTCTTGTCACCACCACTTGCTGCACTGCCATCAATATTCAGCCCTCCAACTTTCTGTGTTAGGCTCTTTTCTTGTTGATCAACTATAGCACCCCAATCATCAGCCATTTTTAAGCTGGTGCAAAAAATATAAAAAAAGTAAAATTGAAAGCCATCTTTTTAAAGATTTCTGAGCCTAAGATACATGTATATCATTAAATATGCATAATTTGAATAACAAGTCAAGTATTTTTCTCTTAATGAAATAATCATTCTTGGAATCAATTCTTTTAATGCACCAGGAAAACGTGTAGCTCCCTTAATAATAGAGTTGGTCTATGCTATAAACTTAATGAAGGAAAAGCAATCAGAACATTGAGGGTATGAAACTGTGAACAATTTAAGTTTGGAACTGGTTGTCTAGAATTGAAACATTGTGTTATTTACCATGAATTTTATGTGAAAATTGGCAAATTGATAATTTCGTGTAAAAAAAAAATAAAATCACTGCTAGCAAGAAAGCCACCTAAATATTAATCAGTCTTCATGGTAATTTTTTTTACCATAGTCCTCAGGACTATACCTTGTGACAATAGTTATAGTCCTCATAGATTTTTTATAGTCCGAGCTTGATTGAATGGTGTCTTAGAATATTTGTTAAATTACTTAGGGACATCTATCCTACATAAATCATTATCCTGGTATATGTCTTGAATGTCTAAAATATGCTATTTAATATCATTTTTAACAATTGGCCATTCAAGTCAATTCTTTTTTCAGAATTAGACCAAAATTCTACTGTCTTAGCTTTCATGGCTATTCAATTAAACTATAGATATGTAACGGTAAGAAACATGGCAATATGATTGTTACAGAGAGTGGAACAAATTCAATAAATCATTGTATTGCAATGTTTTCTATCAACAGGAAATCTTCAGATTAAGCATTTTGAATTTACTCACCAGTTGGGCCAGTGACTTTACAGAAATTACTCGCCCAAAACCAAAATTACTCACCCAGATAAAAAAAAAACAGTATTGATATATTTTCCTCATTTCAAAGTTAACAGATTTACCAGGCTAGGTGCCTTCGACATACCGTAGAAAATTCATAATATCCGACAAGTATTAACTGATTCCATTCAGTGGTAGCGTCAAGCTTAGTGTCAGACAAATTTATTTAGCATGTGTTTGACCAGTAGGCTACCATTTTTTTTCTGGTAGCCCAGAGATTATATAAACATTCAGCAAACGGATTCATCATAACTTACATTACAAAGAAAAAAAGCCTGGTTCATAAAAACACAGCTCACAAAATCAAACACTTAAGTAATATCAAAATTTTACATCTTGTAGCCACTGGGCTAAAATTGTTGGACACTGAAAGGTTTAAAGAATTAGAGAAACTACTAATTTTAAAGCAACTTCGTTAAGGATATAAAAAGGGGACAATAATGGGGAAAATCGGAATGAAAAGTAATGTTACAAAATTTCTTATTACCAAATAATCATGTCATGATTTTAAAAAAACAAAGCAGTTAACGAACTACTCAAGATAGGAATAAAACACGTAGTATTATTAATCAATTCAATACCTGTAATTGAACTATACGAAAATTCTTACCAAAAAGAGAATGTCTTGGATAACTGAAACAATCCACAAACCGTAGATTCCTGTTATTATTTCTGAAGCCGGTGAAATATTTTCTCTACTTTCCTTTTCGCACGCTACCGGAAGTGAGCAAACTTTGATGTTATAAAATTTTCGAATTATCGTTTTTCGCATAAAAACGCAAAACCTGCTGAAAAATATTACAAAAAATATCATTACATTTTCAGTCAATGATGTATCATAGAAAAATCATCATTTTTTCAATGTGTTAACGCGGATACTATTACATTACCGCTAGCTCTGTATTTCCCATCTGTCAAAAATTAGCCGAATCTGTATCGATTTTAGACCGGTCCCTCTTTAGATGGTTCTAGGCTTTGAGTCTACCTAATTGTAACGAAATGAGGATTTCTGCGTTTGTTTTGCTCCTGTTTGTTGGAAACTGTGTCTGTGAAGAGAGTTTGTACAATGTTCTTGGCGTGAAAAAGACGGCTACACAAAAAGAAATCAAAAGAGCTTACAAGCAACTAGCCAAGGAATGGTGAGACAAAAAAAATTCTCTTCGCTCATTTAGTCATTAGCACCATGTTTATGTTGTTAACACTGGATGATTTCATGCATTCTTTTCACAATGATAAATGTTATCTAAACGAAATATCTTGATTATGAGTATGTATGTTTATTGCATTTAATATGCATTTATTACAAACATTATCACACTAATATCTACCTAACATATTACTTGTTATGTTAATAATTATCAAAAAATTGGTGCTAAAAATGAAAAAAGTTTTATGCAAAGAGCCAACTTTACTCTCCTGATATATATGTTTGTGGAAAACCACAAAACAAGTGACTGGGAAAGTGGCATTTCATTTTACAGAAATAAATTGATTCAAATCAAATCATAATTATTATTGTCTACTGGGTTTTTTCTCTGCATTTTGGGAACATGGCTTGACCCCCAGAATTGGGAATTTTCGCAACATTGTGGACAAAATTGGGAAAAAATCACATTGTATACAAAAACTTAAAATAATGAAATAAAACTAAAAATAGCAAATATGCTTATTTTTGTTTTTAGATATTGATAACTTTGTTATTTAAATGATTTAGAATTTCAATAAACATTTGAACTGCTGTAATTTTTTTTCGTGTTTTTTTATTTGAATTGGGAATTTTTGCTGTACAATTGGGAAAAACATACTTTTTGCCATTGGGACCGTGACCGAATATCGGTCATCAAAACAGCCCAAAATAAACCCTGGTCTGTATGAGCTTAAAGACAGTTACTCATCAAATTTTGTTGCATTACCCAATTAGAAAACCTTATGTTTCGTTTTAAACTATTTTATTCAACAAGACTCAAGAGCTTTCAGCTAACAAGAAGTATCTAATCTCTGTATAGTATAGGTCTTTGAATTATATTATCATCTCATTAATATACTAATTTTTCTATTATTGAGTAGATGATGCATTATTATACAGTTAATAACTTATGTTAACAAACTGATTATCAAGCACATCAGAACATGACAGTTGTGTAATGCCACTCCATTATTCATAAGTAATTCTTGATCCAGTTACTTTGCAGTTAGGCTTTTTAAGCAGTAACAGCCAGGACAGCAGTATTAACATTGAGAACATACTACTTCATGGATTGAAAATATTAATTATTATAGAAGTATCAGAAATGAAAATCATTGGAAACTCTCATGCAATAACTTGTGAATTTTAGATGTTTTAAATCAGTAATATTGTATTTTGTAGAACAAAATTATTCATGAACAACACTGGTGAGTTAAAATCAAAAGTTTATGAATATCTGAGAATAGAAATGTGGCCTGAAAAATAGTTGTATTTACAGTTACCTTGTTTGGAGATGACCCTAAAGATTCTTAGTGCAAACACCAAATTATGAAAAAATTTGGGGACAATTATTTAGAAAAAAAATTCAGAAAGTTTTGCCATCTTCTTACTCTATTTTTTATGTCCAAGTAATGACCATTTTTCCCCTAGCTTTAATAGAATGTGATAGGCTTATGTTTTACAAAGTCAGACATTTAAATATGACCAGCTTAGAACTTTAACTAGTTCCACAGCAATTTCAACTCATGCTGAGTGGATTTCTACTTGTAATTACAAGTGGATGAGTGGATTTTTTTGGCTCTGCACAGTATTGGCAGAAAATTGATGTTAGACTTGCCTGTATCTTTTGTTTCTCACCATACCTCACCAAATGTTTTTAAATTTACACTTGATTTCCAGTAATTATCTGAAAAAATATATCAGTTGAAATTTTAACAAAATGTTTTTTGCTGTGTCATTTAATATTTGGTATGTACGGTAAGTATTCATCAAACACACAAATATATTTATAAAAGAAGTTTAACATAACTATTTATTGCAAATATAATTTATAAACAAACAAAATCATGTTTATGAATGTGTTTTAAAGAAATGTTGAATATTTATAAAACCATGTTTCACATTAACAGATACTACAACTGTAACAAACTCTAGTTTTCAATATGTATTTGGAAGCTTTGTAAGTTACAAGGTATATTGATAGACTAACTTGCTGTTTATTTAACTTGCTGGCCACTTTTAGTCCCAGCGATTTTTTCCTTCTTTGTGTAATAGGAGACAGAAAATGAAGTTCTTGATGCAGGGCTCGAACCCGTGACCTGCTTGCAAGTCAGCTGCTCTACCAACTAAGCTAATTGGGCTGACGGGAATTCAAACTACAATGTACTATAAACACATACATATACTGTATAATACAGCACTGTTACATTTGTTTGGGTCTGGTAAATGGACCCTTAACAATCGAAAATAGAGACATTTTTCCCAATTCCCCCCAAAAATTCCCAGTTTTGGCATCACAGACACATTTTTTCTCAATTTCACTCTCAAAGACCCTTTCCCAAAAAATCACTCGATCCAAGTTCTGTGTATGATATAACAAAATTACTGTTCACTTTTTTCAGGCATCCTGATAAAAATGATGATCCTGATGCTACTTCAAAATTCACAAAGATAGCTGAAGCATATGAGGTAAAGCTAATGGGGACTTTTCCACATTTTAGGAAGATATCAATACTGACTGTATTGAGAAGAATGATATTTTGTTCGAGATTAGGAATTTTTTACATGATTACGCAGACAGTAGTTTTTTGTATGACCCTTTATTGCATTAATTCACAGATATGTGATAAAGTGATGAAAGTCAGTTGTTCATCAGTGTTAAAAGAACAGCTTCATTAAGGGTCACAAAATATATTACAGAAACAGGTGCTTTCAATTAATATTACGGAATGTACTAATGTAGCACTAATCAAGTAAAATTGCATGTATAATGTTTGAACTTTTCTGTCTAAAATTTGTATTTGATTGAACAAATACTTTTATAAACATTTTTTAACGAATTTAGACTGATTTAAACACTTCTGTTTAAAATATGTAGAGTCTTAAAAGAGGAAATCGCTGAAAGTGAGACAAATCAAATACATGCTAATCAGAATTATGTGAATAAGGCCAGAAAAAAATAGTTTTTCCAGTGGCTCAACCAACCCTATTTTTGTGGCGCGACCATAAAGGTTTTAACAGTAAAATCCGTAGTATAGAAATATTTGCAGGCAATTCACATCCCCAAAATATGAGAGGTATGTTTGGGGGAAAAATGAAAAGCTTTTTTTGTGCAAGCTAAATACCTTTGTTTTTGTCAGAGTAACTGTAATCATGACTATTTTTGTGGGCCTTGTCACTCAGTATTTTCTTTTCAGACTCTAGGAGATGCTGATAAAAGACATGAGTATGATAACTTTGGTTATACGTCAGCTAATGGTCGACAGCCTCATCGTCCACAACATGGATTTGAACCTTTTGAATCATTCTTTGGTGGTGCTGGAGGAGGTTTTAGGTTTAATTTTGGAGGCGGAGCTGGGGGCGGGGAGTCCATTATTGAGAAATATATCATAACTTTGAGGTAAGTATTACACTAGTCTCCAAGAGAGAAACATATTATTGTCTTCATGCACTGTTGGTCTTAATTCTCAGGTTTATTTTGTTCTTGTATCAATGAATTTATTTCATATAGTAGCTTTTGTTCTAATAGTTATCTTTATTTGAATGTGGTCATTTAATGTAATTCAGCTTTTTAAAATTAAAGCAAAACTCTGTCAATGGTGATAATTATATCTGGATTGAATGTAGTTACCGGTACATGCATTTAAGAGTGCATTAAATATAAATTCATCTTGTTAGGTTTAAAGTTAAATAGATGATTGAGTATCATTGGTGAAGTAACATGTGTATATTACACAGACTCTTTCCCTATTATGATATTGAAATTTAGACACAAAACTGAGATTATAATAAATTCATTCAGCCTTGTTTTATGCTGGAAAGTAGTGTGTCAAGTTTTCCTGAACAAGTTGCTGGTTAACACGCTTGTTTAGGGATCAAACATTGCACTTCTAGTTGGAAGGTTGTAGATTTGAATTTCAGCACGAGCAGGCAGGAATCTGTCATGGTTTTCAATGGCCTTCCCAGGGGTGTAGAAATGTTTTCATGCTGCCGATGAGCTACTAAAAGTAGAAGGGGCATATGGGGTTCAATGCAGAATTGTGTCCGTTGTGTTGGAAAAAGTAGCCGGCGGGAATGGTCAAATAGCCAGTTGATTTTTCCAGCTTCCAGCTCATTTCTACACCCCTTCCTTCCATAGTTATGAGTTCTTGGCAAGTAACCCAGGGATCAGACATAGATAATGATTTGTTGAAGTTTTTACTTCTTGTATCAAAATTAATGTAGAATTAAAAAGAAATATACTTAAATTAAATTCTCGAAGTACCCAGTAGTAACTTCAGGTCTTGTTTTTATTCCAGGCAATATGAGACAACTATCTTACCAAACAGTAACTCTAAGCCATGTCTAATTTATATATTCACTGACTTCTGCTTTAACTGTATGAGAATTGAAGGGATTGTTGAGAAATTCATCCTGGAACTTAAATCATATGGTATGTCACTATTAGTATGTGCCATCTATTCTTTTATTACTTCGTGCTTCTCCGAGGAAAATTATAAATCTCTTTTATTTTTAACTGATTTCGTTGCCGTCAGTATGGGATTCCAAACACCACATGTCTTGAAATTTCTTGCAATAAAGGAAATGAAATCTTAATTATTTTTTCATGACTGCCCTGTATTTCAAGGTAGTTTATTTTAGAATGTAACTTTTACTCTGAAATCTTCATGTTTCTAGTTTCAGTATAACACTGATTATGACTTAAGCCACTTGCCTGATGTCTGGGACGACTGAAAATTGTCTTACATAATTACAAAATAACCAATTTTTACATTAAGAATGTAGTAAAATAGTCTAATTTTGCGATTTGGAAATTTGGTTTCCAATTCTTAAGTCATAAATTGATATACTGATTACAATTTAAATGTACATGTGCGTGTACTATGTTTGTAGTGAAGAAATTTTTTTATGTCCAAACACATACAATGAAATTTCGCTGTATGGATTATACCGGTAGTGAAATATAGATAGAGTATATTTTTGTCCCCTGGACCATGTTTTACTGTATATAATATGTACTTAATAGGACCTTCATTATAAAGAATAGTCTGATCGTCTTCACCTAATGGAATACAACTACATATAGCTGTTAACAAGTTTACGACAGCATGTGTATGAATATAAACATTTATGCTGGAAAAGTACACAGATTCTTAAGAACTACACTGTTATGCTGAGTTATGCTTATCAAACAGGATGACCTGTTTAGGGGTCTCCAGAACTCCCCTTTTTATATCTTTGACCTTGTTTTCTGTTTACAGGTCTGTGTGGTGCGTCATTTCATGCCGGACGTAGCGGCAACCTTGCTTCTCAACTCAGAGTCTCTCAGATCCCTGCTCTAGTAGGGGTCATCAATGAGAGGGTGTCGTATTTTAGGGGCGCTGTTAACATGCAAACCCTTAGAGATTTTGTAAGGGGGATGTTTCCAACACATTTTATAACTAGGGTTAGTATAAAGTTGGCCCTTTAAAATGAAGTTATTTAAACTTGAAATTGAAGTATTTCTTATGCCATATATGTAAGTGGCCAAATGCAGAGTTCTGGTAATACAATTAGGACAGAAAAAATCATTGTGTTTATAGTTACCTTATCAACTTGAAGTTTTGGTGCTATCCCTAAATTTTCTAACATTTAAATCCACAGATTGAAAATATTTAGGGACAAATCATACCTTGAATGTTCAGTGGTCAGTAAAAAACAAAAAAAAAGTTTTGACTTACCAACCCAATTTTTCTTTCAAGTAATTGTAAACTAGATTATTTTTTTCTAACTTTTATTGAATAGAAGTTAGACTCAGTATAGTCTGTGTAAAATATGGTCTGGTAGTATATGTCAGAGGAATTCTAGTTACATCTATAACGATGTGTGTTTGTTCACTGTCTCGGGTCCATCGTACAACTTTGTCTGAGACTCAGAAAGTTACCATTGGCCACTTGCTGGGAGATGTTTTATAGTTCGTTGTTTCTTTGCATGTTTGATTTACTTAACAAAAAATATTAGGAAAATGCGAGGAATTTGTAATTTCTTTATTAGATGCTGATATTTTACTGCTGATCATTTTTCCAGATAACTGATTATAAAATACATCAATTTTTGGATGGTTGGCCCGTTGACAACAAAGTTCGAGCGATATTCTTCAGTCCAAGAAGTGAGATGGTGCTCCGTTTTCTGGCAGCAGCTTTCTACTACAAGGATAATATTGCGTTTGGATTTGTTGACACAAAGACGCATGGAGTGGATGGAGTTCTATCAAAATACAACATCAACAAAAACAGGGAGACCCTGCTGATGTTTAATGAAGAAATTCTTTCTCCTGTTGCTACAATCAGTGTAAGTTATTGTGTTTTTTAGATAGTATGGTTTGTTTGTGTTATTCTTTATTGGTAGATATTCATAATAAAATTCTCACATGACAGCTCTGGAAGCAAGTTTTTTTTAGCTTGCTGTGTTTTTTGCAAATGTCCTCATTATAATAGAGGTGCCAATGTGGTCCAGTGGTTAGTGCACTGTACTTGTAACCTGGAGTTCCAGGTTCTAATCCTGGTTGCGGCAGGTCATACCCTTCTATGAAAATTTGACAAAAACGTCGATTTTCCACCATATGTGGAGAAGTTGCTGGCTCCTTGTGGAAAGGTAAGTTAGTTCTGGTTAGTATACTGTCCAGGAAAAATGGTGTTAAATTCCAGTGACAATATGTCACATAAAAACAAACAAAACTCATTATAATAGACATATATTTGAATAGGCACTAGACAAAGGTTTTTCATATTTTGATCCTTAAGTTTAATTATCATGTCCCAACAGTCAGTGTTTCTTTTTATAGATGCAGTCATTATCAAGAGCTTCCTTAGATGAAGTAATTGAAGGCAATAAGTACCTTAGTTTGCCGAGATTGTCTTCACAAAAGTTCTTCGAGGAACTGTGTCCAGAAGTACGAAAAATCAGAAATAGAAGGTATAACTGATTTATTAGTAATTTTGATGTATATTAGTATAATAATATGAATTGTTTTTTTTTTCACAAATGGCAAATTGTGTGATTTGAATCAAAATCAAATTTTTGAAATCTATTTTTTGCAAATTTGCTAAAGAGTATTGTTAATATTAAACATTGCATTTTCATTATTTCATTTCTGTGATCTTTTTGACTAGTGAATGCAGCAAAATATACTTATCAAAGAAAAACATACAGTATTCTTTAATACATGTACCTCGAGTTAGTGAAACTTTGCTCACAGTTTTATAAAAAGGATAGTTGTGACTCACCATAAATTCTGAAATAATGTATTAAGAATGTCTCAAGTTTTCATCCCATAAAAAAAATTCCATAAAATGTATTGTCTGAAGGATTACTTATTTAGAGATATTCAGAGGTAAATGGATATCAATTCGTTAAACATTTTGTCAACAATGTTTTATAATACTAGCATTAATCATATCAAGCCTTAATTTTCTGATGAAACATTTAAAAACAATAGATAGGTCAGAAGTAAAGTAGAAAAATATGGCTTCAGTTTGTAGACTGGTTTTCTAATTTTGAGAGCTATGGCTTTAGTTTGTAGACTGGTTTTCTACAAAAAGTATGCTTAGAAAAAAAAAAAAGAAAAATTATCCCGAGCTACTTATCCTATTTTTTATCAAGTTTTATCAAGACTTTTCTTGCATGATATTTCTGATTGTGTATTTGTCACTGCAGATTATGTGTAGTTTTGATAACCAAGAAGGGTAAAGAACATGACAGTTTCCGTGACGGATTCAGGAAGTACTCAGTGAGATCACCTCTAGCCTACAATACGAGAGTACAATTTACATATGTCTATGAAGACACGCAACAAGCATTTGTTAAGTCATTGTCAAAAGGGAAACAGTTACAGGCCGATAAAGACCATTTAAAAGTAAGTGAAATATTCAAGTGGCAAACCATTAATTTGTTCTGAATTTTTCTGCTAACTCACCAAGATAGTCACCCATGCAACCGTTCTCAAAATAAGTTTATAAACCGGTGATGTGATTTTTTTGCTAATCTGAAGATTGAATGATAATTGGGATAATGTTGGTATTAAGGTAATTTTCCTCAAATGCTCATTGAACACATGCTTCATGATTGCCAATAAAATCACCAGTATTCGAATCTATCCAGTTGATCTATTTTTACAAGATTGCTGGTCGTTTCCTCTGCCTTGACAAAAAATTTCCTTAAATCCTGATCTATGACCTATCATGACCTTGGTTTATTGAGATTTGAGTAATTTTGTAACCACATGAATGTTTAAACCACTATTCTTAACAACCACTTAATTTCGGACCAGTTTTTCATATATCCTCTATATTTCAACTTGATTATGAGACAGCCTCAAAAAACAATTTATTTGGTCTCTGAAACGTGGTTTTTATATTGAAATTCACAGTGTTAAAGTTATAATTATACATTTATATTTTTGATATATAACTACAAACTAGGAGCAATTGAAATACCAAGCAAAACTCGTTTAAGTATGGCCAGGCCATACATAAAAAAGTGTTAGTTTGTGGTGACCCAAATTTTTAACAGTGAGAACATTGTTTAGTATTTTTTGTTAACATTACATGCTTGTACTGAAATCAAAATGCTGGAGTAAAGAACAAACAAATTTTTCTTGTCAAAATCACTAATGCAAATTTTCAGGTCAAGGGATTTTTTAATGACTGGGTTGTATAAATTCAAACCAAAATTTTTTAAGGGTGGACGCATTTTTTTTTGTGATGGTCATTTTAGTCGATGAATTATATTCTATACCACTTTTCCTCTTCCAGGTTGCTATTTTATGGCGTGTTGAGAAATATGAGTTGAAGTATGAGTGGTTAGAGACGGGATGGCAGCTTGAGAAGGAGAGACAATGTAGAACGACACTAGAAGACCGACTTAATGTATTACTTACTACAGATTCTGTAATGCCGTATAAAGTTACCCCACCCCAGCTCTACAATGAGCATGGTCTGGTAGGTTGATTGTTTCAGTTCTTTTCATATATGTATGTTATTTTTTTATTGATGTTTTATATATCTGAGAACACAGCACAGCTCATTAGCTTAACAACAGTACTTTCTTCCTCTTCCACAAATCTGAATTCCTTAAGCAAGTACTGACTATGGTAATAATGAGTGTTGATAAACACAGGATACAAATCACTAATTTTACCATTTATCATAATTACTGCCAGTTGAAAAAAACTCTGGTTTTGAAAATAAATCATGCATCTAGTCCCTGTGGTATTTTGCTGAAGTATAAGTGTTATATTATTGTGATTGTAGGAATGTGGGCCTCTTCCCACAGCCTTGTAGTTAGGCTAACTTTTAAAAGATGTGGTTGAGTGTCCACCTACAGTCTTGTAGGGGTCCTAGACTCAATTTGCCATTCCCCTAAATTTTCTTCAACATCATATGTCTACTTAAATGCCATTGTATAATTATATCAGGACACACTACAGAATCTATTTTGTTGTGAATAATTTATTAGGTGTAGGTATGATTATTTCTCACTGTGACACTGATTCCTATGATAACAACTTCGTCTTCAAACTCCAAGTTGTGAATCTTCTTCCTTAACTGTTGTTCTCACTGACACCTTCAGTCATTTCAGCAAAATGATAAAATTGAATCTCTATCATAATGATAAAATTGAATCAAAACATGAATGAAACTGTATTTTTGACTTTTTTTTGCTATCAATGACATAAAAACATCTTTAAATGGGGATAACAGGTTTGGTTTCAGCTGTGTAGGTGTTTATAATATTTTTATACACCTTATTATTGCTGTTTCATGTTCATGTAGTGTGTAAATAACATATACATATATACAACTATTTCTTAACATCCTTTGTGCATTACCTGTTAGGCTAGAAAATTATTCGACAAAAGAACTTTGTTAGATCAAAAAACTTTTCTGTCCTAATTTTTTCTGAGCACCATTTGAGAATATTAAGATTTATTCTCTAACACTTCACTTCTTTGAAATTTTCTGTTTGATACCTTAGGGGCAGTGCCAAAAATTAGGGTCAGTTAGCTCACTTTAAATGCACCTATTTTTTTTCTGGCCTTCAACATTTTTTTCATTGGTTGAGTATTGGTCATTTAAATGATTTTTGCGTAATTCACAATAATAAAATAATAAAATATTTTCTAAATTGAAGGTTTGAAAAAGTATTTATAAGTCAGTATTTTTATGTTTCTCAAAGAGGAAAGTGAGTCATTGATTAGGGGATAATTATTATGTATATGCATGAGACCACACTTTTATGTCTATGTTTCTTTCTTGTAGGATTTACTGACGAGAATTGGACACAGATTGCTACATTGGGGAGATCGTTTATGGGGATACATGTCAGGGTAAGTATTGATGAAATGGTTTATCCATAAATAGCGTAGTAGCAAACAGTGATATCTAATAACTGAGTGACTTCTTATAATAACTGGTGTATATACTTTGCATTACCCCACCCAGCAAGGTGGAAAGGTGGCTATGTTATAATAAGCTTGCCTGTGTGTTTATCTGTCACTATCAGTCTGTTTGTTTGCTCATATTCTTGTGCGAACTATTCCATACACACCTGTGCATTGATTTTGTTCAGTTTTTTATCACTGGGATTAAACCTCTCCAACAGCATTTGGTCGTTTGGCAACTTTTCATGCTGTATTGGTTGAAGTAGACCCCTGGCATATACTTTGGTAGAATCATTTCCATAAAGTAGCTGGACAGCTTCCTCACATGTGAAAGTCGTCTGGTCCTGGTGGGATTTGAACTCTCAGCAGTCAGAGGCCAGTAATTACAAGTCAGAGGCCGTAACAACTGGGCCATGGTGGCCCCTACAAACTTTACAGAATAACTGTTCATATCTATGAAAAGTCTGAGCAGATTTCTAGTACTACAAGTTGTTAGTTAACGGAATGGATACGTTCAGACAGTGATCTGTTTGGTAACCTATGGCAACGGACTTTGTCTTTATCTATCTGTCTGTGACAATAATCTGTCATATACAGATATACAAACTGCTTGTCTTTAGACCTAACACAAATCTGACATGAAGGACAATTTTACATTGTTTTTATTTCTTCTACATTGAATTGTTGTCTTGAACTTAACCTTGGATGTTCTAGGTCAATTATTGTTTTTGTTTTCATTTCTCTCGCTAATTATACCATTCTTCTAAGAGAGACATGTGTTTTGGCTTATAAAACAATGCCTTCTTGTTACCCAAACATGTTGAGTATGTATGTTTATGAGGCTTTATGATTTATCTTTCTATTAACAGGATTGACAGTACCACGTGGATAACAATGTTACTATCCATTGTCTTCGTAGCTGGTATGGGATATTTCATGCATACTTTGGCCTCGTTAGAAGAAATACAAGTTCAGAATGCAGCCCCTCCAAAGACTCGACCTCGCCCTTCATCACGGTATGTTAATACAATGCCAATTTAAGAATGTGGTATTTGATAAATTACGCTTTGTTTGAGACTCGATCGTATGACCTTTGGGCTAGTACCCTGGTACTCTACCTCTTGGTAATAATGCCTTTCACCACCTATGATGTTCATATCGACTGTTGAATGCCAGATGGGGCTATCAGCAGTTTTCACCAAAAATGACTTTTTTGCATATTTGAAACTATTTTTACCTATATTTCCTGTGAAAAAAATATTTAGTCAAAAATCCAGTTATAAGTAATATTTATGAGCCACCTTGTATAGGGTCTATCAGCACAAGGCTAAATTAATTGTCCGCCAGAAGGTGATAACAGCATGTCAAGTGCTGCCATAAGGTGCTAACAGCAGAATTCTGTGCTGATAGGTCTTGTGGGTTTTGTTTATATTTACTCTATACTTATCAGTGTTAAGCTGCAATTTATTGATCTTAATGATAGAAATGTAGCCCCCTTGAAGAATGTTATTGAGATAACACTTGTAGAGATGTTCAGTACTAATTAAAACTTTTGAATAAGAAAGTTGTGAAGACCGTGGGAAAACGCATCAGTTATAGATTTCCGTAATTTTGGTTGATTGAAATGCTGTAAAGAAGGTAAGATTATATTGTTTTATTTTATTAATTAGCTAATAAGTGTTCGTTTAACATTCTAACGACATAAAACTATTAGAAAATAAACACATAAATGTAAATATTTTATCGTCAGTGATGTTATTATTGTTTATCTGTTGACTCCTTCTGGCAGCTGAAATTATATAAAGCCTTTTTATTTTAAATCCATAGTTTATAAAAATATTTTTGTATTTAACCTACACTATATATCTCATTAAAATGATTGAACTATCCTTTGGTAGCATGTTGAGGTTTTTTATGGGTATTTTTCGGCACCTTTTGTTGATAGCTCCTTCTGGCAGTCCTGAAATTCTGATTTCAGAGAATTATGGAAGTCGATTGGTCAGATGAGGAAATTTACACTGCCGTTCCACTTGATTCATGGCTGTTTCAAGAACAAGGTCATTTCCATGGTAATTGAATTATTGTTACATAAGATTGTTTATAGCGCACAAAATATTAAGTCTTGGAATAAAAGTCATTTTGATTTTCAGATTCAGACTCCTCCTTGGCCAAACCATATAATAATAGTACTAGCAGGCTTTATGTAAAACATAGTGTTTAGAAATATAATTGATATGTCTATAGTCATTGTATCAAATAAAATATGTAAATACATTTATATCATTTATACCTTTAGTTATAATTTCTGTATTTTAGAAAGGGACCATCCTAAACAAAAAAGAATCTGGTTCGGATAAGGAGCCGACATTGGTAACGGAATCGTCAGATGAAAACATTCCATTAATACACCTACAGAAAGCATTATCAAACGAAAACGAAAACAGACTGTCCATATTAACTTGACGGATCATGAAACAGATGATAATAGTGATTTTGATGCAAACTATGACCCTTCATTTGATAGTTCATCATGTTCTGATGAATTCCAAACTCCCATCATAAAGAAAAGAACGAAGTGGGTAAGAAAAAGGATACGTTCTCTGAAAAGAGAACATGGTAGGATGGAAAGCAAAAAAACTAAGAAACTGAAAATGAGGTGTATTTCAGATGTCACCAAACAAGCAGACAAGGATCAAGACATTCAGGAAGCCCTGCAAAAAAACAAAGAAGATAGCCAGATAAACATACTTCTAAATAAATTTGCAGAAAAAAGGATCAACATCCTATTGGCAAGCAACGAATTGAAGAGAAAACAAATACCACCTGATGGCAATTGCTTTTTCAGTGCAATTATCCATCAAGTTGACACAGAAATATCTGTTTCTGAACTAAGAACAAAACTGTGCCGTCATTTGAGGTTGGAATGAGACACATGGCCAGAGAGGGTCTTCCGAAATAGGAACTTGCATTATGACTCACCTAAATTCTCTTCCAGCTAATGTCAAACATGTAATTATGTATTCTGACTGCTGCTCTGGACAAAATCGCAATCAGTACCTTGCAGCTGGATTACTTAACACAGTTTTACGAAATCCCAACATTCAAGTCATCGAGCAAAAATTTCTTGAATCTGGTCATACCCAAATGGAGTGTGATTCAATGCATGCAGCTATTGAACATGCCAAAAAGCAAACATCACTGTACGTACCAGAGCAATGGGACACAATTTTTCAAATGGCTAGAAGGCAAAATCCTTATGCTGTTGTGCCAATGAGATATGATAGCTTCTATGACCTTTAAGAGTACGCTAAGGATAATTTCAATAATTTCAAAACAACAACAGAAGGATCAAAAGTTAACTGGCTTAAGGTCAAAGTATTGAAGGTACAAAACAGCCACCCAGACCAAATCTTTGTAAAGTACTGCCTCAGGGATACAGATTTTTTGTGCATTAATGTCAAAAGAACGCAAAGACGAAGACCAGAAATGGTAGACAAAATACCGATGAGATACAAGGAGAAATTGCCTATTTCAGTGGCAAAGAAAAATAACCTTTTGTCATTATGTATGGCATACCAGAAATGTACTGGTCATACTATGAGAGTTTACCATTAAACAAAGAAGTTGTGGATCGGCTGCCATGTGCTGATGCATTAGATGGGGAAGATTCTGATACTGACTACAAATTTTAAGACTAGAATACAATACAAGCATATCTGATGAACACTTTTTATATGACTTTAAGTGTATCCATATATTCGTGTTAATGCTGTAAATAAAGAGAATTAAAAACACATTTTTCAATTATTAACCCACCTACAACATGTTGTTAGACCCCTTTTCTATTTTTTGAGTGTTGAAAAATTTGGCAACCAGAAGGGGCTATCAGCAAAAAGTACCAAATATGGACCTATCGAATGACTTACAAGTTCAATAATCCCTGTGTGCATTAATCTTTGTGTTATCAATAAACTGTCAAAAGCAACTTAAGTTTGAAACAATAGCTGATTTTTTAATTAAAGCCTAAACCTTTAAATGCATTTTTCTCAAAAGTATGAAAAATGCTGATAGCCCCTTCTGGCAATCAACAGTCGATATATGTTTTGCAGTTTTCCTTTAGTTATTGAAATTTACAGCAAAAGATGTTCATTATTTCTATATACAGTAGCAACTCGTTATATCGAATGCTGTCAAAGTTATGACAAGCTTGGGGATTTTCTCTGTCCTACTCTTGAGTTTTACTGTACGGGATTACATGTACATGACAAGATCTCACCGGGCTGAATGATAAGGTTACGGCTTATGTTAGTTCATCAATTCATGATGAAATCCCATTACCAAACTGGCAGGTTTATTTTAAATGGAAATTGATGTTGTTAAAATTACTGCTGTCTTCTTAATGAGACTCCAAAATATGACATGGATTGATACTTCTTTAATTATCTTTTTGGAAACTTTTCTATGAAATCCACAGTCTTAATTGTCTCGTTATCTGCTGTAAAATAATCATGTATTACTCTGGGATATTTTCCCACATTTTGAGAAAGATACATGTTGGCTGAGACTGAGTTGGGAAAAATCAAATTGTGCTGCAAAGAAATTAGTATTTTTTTTATTTTTCGCAAGTACTTTTTTATGATCCTGTACATTAATACACAAATATGTTTTATAATGGGCGTTTTCAATTTGTTACAGTTACTTATTTAACTGTGTGTATCAAGATAAATCACCTGTGAAATCTTTGAAAATTTCAGTTGAAAATTTGTCTTTCGTTTTGGAAAAAATTCCCAAACCAGGGGAAAATTGGTATTGTTCTAGATTGAGAATTGGTCTGTTTTCCAGCACCTATTTTTTAGTTGATAAAAATCCTTGTGAACTGAATTGTTCATATCATATTAACATTTATAGACAATGATCTTATTTTGAGATTCACCTCAATGCTCAGATTTAAGTTTCATTTTAAAATGAAATTATTTTTCTTTAAGTTCAGATATTACAAATGTCTATTAATACAGTAAAACTTCTTTATCTCGCGGACTTATTGCAACAGAACAAATGCTCAAGATAAACACGATGCTTGTAATTTCAAGGTATTTTGGTTTTTTGGGGGTTGAAAATTAAACACATCTAAGAACAAGAATTGGCAGGACCCTTAAAAACTCCTGGAGAAATGTCAGGTGCTCGTGATATTGATGATCGTAATAACGGAGTTTTGCTGTATATGATTAATCCCTTAATATCTCAGAATGAGGTCTTGAAAAAAAAGTTAAAAACTTTGTTTTGAGATTCGAGATCTATCTCTAGTTTTATAACCTTTGACCTATAACCTTTGACCCAGATGTAAGACTGAGTATTAGAGAGGAACAGTTTTAGATTTGAGTGTAAAACTAGTCTCTTATGTTAGATTTATAAGTTTGTTTGAAACTTAAATAAAAAACTAAACAAACTTTTTATCAATCAATTTTCAGACTGTGCTCAGAACAAGCCATTGTTGACTTACGTTTTTCTGTGACTGGTTCTCAATTTCAGGTTGAAATTATTTGAAGGCTTTTGAAATTGTTTGTCTGAGATTGTACAATTTAATTTTGAAAAATAGCTTTTTTTTCATCTTGACATTAATACCGAAATAAAGTTTAAAAAAAAAACATCACAAAAAAATCCTATGCAAGTTTGAGCTCGGAGCTATGAGTTTCCAATAATAGCCATGAATTAATGATCATCATAGTGTTATCTGCTTGCTTGACGCAAGAACTATGTAAAATTGTGAAAAAAGGAAAGCTTAACCAGGCTGGAGTTAGAATTAAGTTTGTTTGCCCTTTACGGGCCGACCGTACAATTACCTGATGACTCAAAAAATTTTATTACTGAAATCTAAAACATATTTTTTTTATTTTCATATTTTCACCAATATTTCCATGCTTTATCTCAATTTAGGTAAAACATGATCATATGAGGAATATTCTTTGAATGAAATATAATATTTTTCCAACTGACCAACCCTCTCTTAAAATCTAGGGTTGATAAAAGGCAAAGGAAGTGTTTTTTAATTTCAGCCCCATCTGAGGCAGCCTTTTTTTAAAGCATAATTCACAAAATGATTTTCTCATTTTTCTTTACAGAACATATGACCAGAAGAATATGAATTTGTATGAGTTAGATTACAGAACTTATCATGAGCTTGTCAGTGAGGCAGATACTGGTCTAACAGTAGTTTTATTTGTGGACAAAGATTCCAAGGACAGATTAATAAAGCAGTATGCTTCCATTGTACATCCCTTGTCAAGGTAATGTATGTTTTCAGTCTCAATTTAGACCTGTCTGACCCTTAGTATCTGGTTATTCATTCTGGTTAAACAATGAGAAATTTTGCAATAAAGAGAGCAGTACATATTTTTCAGACCAGTTTCAATATACAATCGAATGTGTGAACAAAGGCCACCCTGGGGAAAGACAAAATATGGCCTTAATTGACAGGTGGCCTCTATTTGTAGGTCAGTTTGTTCTAATTAATCAGTGATGATTTTTCAAAGAATGGCCTCTAGTCACTGGGTGGTCTTTGTTTGGAGGTGGCTGCAAACACAGGTTGGACTGTACACGAAAATTATCAATTTGAGATTTTTATCAGTTTCTGTGTGAAATTAAAATTATATGATTAAATTTCCTCAAGCTTGCTTTTTTCCCTGGGTTTTTATGTCACACCAACAATCAGGGTGGTTTAGGTGACTTTTCCAGCTTTAATGATGGAGAAAGACTCCACGTGTACACCTTGGTATAACTACCATAAGCTGCGGAGTTTCCTCACATGTGAAATTTTGTCCAGATGAGATTTGAACTCACAACAGTTGGGGGCTTGTGATACTGGTCAGTGATCGTAACCACCATGGATGCCCCGTCTTTTCACGTTTGACTGTAGTGTTTGTGTATACTGTCTTGATTTTTTGTGTAAAATTATGATCTGGTGAAGGCTGGTCCTATTTGTAAGACTGCTTAGCATATACAGCTAAGTTTGTTTGCTGACAGTTATGTTATGATCCATTTATCATATTAGAACTACTTGTTTGTTGAACGATGTTTTTTGCATTGGTATGCAGAATATATTTCAAATGAAAAAACTATGGCTGGAGCTGTCTGTAATTCCATACTTTGTTTGCAATTGAAGTTTTGTCATTATTATATTTTATTTGCAATGCAAGATATGTACAAAAGATGGAAATATATATGATACAGGGAGACATATTGCTTTTTTTTGTTATTATTTGTGTTTCTTCTTTATCAAAATCTTGTCTCAGGTCTAATTTCTGAACTCTCTATATGACATCAATCTTGGAACATTGGTAAGTGACTTTTTGTTAGTTGTTCAAACATTGACTTTTGGCCTTGACCTTTGTACCTGAGGTTCAAGGTCATATTGTTGAAAGTCTGACTTTTATCATTTTTCTTTTAAAAAAACAACACTTTTTTTCGTGTTTTAGGTATAGCGGTCTCACGTTTGCATTTTTACAGTTGGAGTATAACATCAACTGGTACAAAAGTCTTCTTGAATCAAGTGTTGATGATCTTAAACTAGACAGCATTAACATTCGCAACTGTGTCGGCACAGTGCTTGCTATTAATGGGTACAGAAAGTATTACTATATATACAGTGCAAAACGAGCTCGACAGTTTATACGAAAACGTAACAATGTCTCTGAGGCACTTGGTCTTCATGATCTTGATGAAATTTCTGATGACGAGGATGAGATTAAGAATTATTTTTTTCTGGATGAAGTGTTGGATGGTTTGAGCCTCTGGATGGACAAGATCTTTGATGGTTCTATACGGCGAGTTAGAGTTACCTGTTGGCCAGAAATGAAGTTTTAAAATGCGAGATTATTCACCTAGTGACTGTGTTTCATTCTATTCATTATCCTAGGTAATATGTCTTTATTTGGGGACCAGTCATTTTACCTAAACATCTGATTGGTTATTACATAGTGCTGTCATGAAATTGACCAATGGCAAGGTTGCTTTTTCAAAGAATGGTTCCCTGTTTTAATGTAATCAGCTAAGACCTAGGATATGAATGTTTTTTATATGATAGAAGTATGGAATTCCTTTATACAAATCAAAATGCCCATTGAAGCATAAATATGAACTGTATTTAAGTCTGTTAATTATAATATTGTTACATAATAATGAAAATGATAACTTTTTTATTTTCGAAAGATTTACTTGTGACTTATGCTGTGAAATCACTGTAAAACATCACTTAGCAACCACTTTCATATTAAGACCACCTCATTACAGCGACCACTTATTTTTGGACTGGTTTTCACTATTTCCACTGTATATTAACCTGATAGTGAGACCAGTCCAATATTAAGACTATTTATGTGTTGGTCCTGAAGACGGTTCAAGAATGATGGTTTTAATATGAAATTTTTATGGCATGTTTTATTTTCCATATTGCTGTCAACACTACTACAAATTTTGAATTTTATAAATACGGTAAAACTTCGTTATTACGAGCATCGATATCATTAGCACCCAAATTATTTTGAGGAGTTTTTAAAGTCCCAGCAATTTTTGCTCTTAGTTGCATATACTTCTCTGCCAACAAACAAGTACCTCATTATTACAAGCACTGCATTTATCTTGAGCAATTAGTCTGTTTCACTGACTCCTTGAGATAATGAAATTTTACTGTACAGATATTTGAGAATGACATGTAACAGTGAAAACATAATTACAAAATATGATATCAGTATTACGTCTTCTTTGTGTATATCTTTAGACAAGTTTAAGTTACCATAGTTCTCCAGGTTAGCTATCACATTTTGTCATTTAAATATACAATTCCGAGTGTGATATATGTAGGTATGAATGTGACGTATGAGGGTACGATTGTGATGTATGAGGGTACGAATGTGATAATTCTGTGATTTATTTATACACAATTTTTCCAGGAGGGCCATTGTCTTTCAGTTACGGATAATTCTTGATCAAACTTTCAGTTCATTGGGTTTTATTTGATGAAGTAATCAAACATTTTATAGTGAGTTGTGATTTTTTTTTCTTGGAAATAGTTAATTAGGATGGGAGCATGCAGAACTTTTTTCACAGGTAGGGGATGGGGGCTTTTTCTTAAATTTGGGTAAAAATAACACAGTATTTTTGCATAAAGGGGAAGAAAAAAAACTTGATGTAAACTGAATTTTGGGAGAATTTTTATTTTTCTTGAGGGGAAGATGCCTATAAACAGCCCCTGCTATAGAAGAAAAAAAACTGACAAAATTTGGATAGGATATGGTTAGGGAATATTTGGTTCTTGTTCTTGTTAACTACTGTTTGTTAAGGCCAGTAAAAACAGTCATGTATATGGTTACCTGATTGACAATATTTTTTGGTGCCGATCCTAAAGTTGGCAAAATCCGAAGTATGAGGTTAGGTGTTTAGAAAAAAAAGATTTTTCAACCTACCTAACTTATTTGGTCGAGTAATGTAAACTTGACTTTTTTTGTCTGGCCTAAGCTCTGTACAAATACGATACAGTCAAGCATGTGCCAAGGGGCTCTTTCAATGGACACCACCTGGCTGTGAAGACCTGTGGTTATATATCCATTACAAGTTTTTGTAATTTATTTAAACCTCTAATAAACTAGTTTTTTTCTCTTCCAAAAGAACTTTTTTGTCTTTGTAGACAGATTTTACATTACATTTTGAGGTCTTATTTTTACATAATCAAGTTTTTTACTAGCCTGAAACATAATTTCACTGTTTATTTGTAACGAAATTCCCTTGTATTTCTTACCAAATGATTAATTTTTGCTGCTTCAGACATACACATGTTTTGCTACTCAACTGTGAACAAAAAAAGTTTTCTGGAAGTTAAAACATAATTCTTATGTGTTAATTATGAGACTGACTTTTATAACAAAAACAAATCAATGTGTCAAAAATTTCAAATCCATAATGATGCTGCCATTTTGAAGATGTACTTGTAGTGTATGAATACCCAGCAACATGTCAACCAGTATTTAGTTAATATGAAATGTTAGAACACTTTTAAATTTCATTCTTGTCTGTGAAATCCAAATTTCAAAAACGCACATGTATAGTTACGTGAACATTGACAAACATACGATTTAAGCAGTACAATGTGATGTCTTTCAAACACTTTTAAAGCTGTAATTGATTCTCATGAATTTCATATGGTATCAATTATTGTGTTTTGGGATTTATCTGAATGTAATTTGTGTCAAATACATCTCCATTATCAAGTTGTTTTAATGTGTTATGCAAATTGTTATGCATTATTGTAACTGTGCCATTAGTCTGTGCAGAATCACTGTTGCTTGGCTGTTGTCTTGTTACAGCTGATTTTTTTCCCCTATTTTACTGTTGTTCTGTATGTGTTGTCTTTTGTGATCACATAACAAAAAATTTATTTCCTTTGGTTTAATTTGGTTGTAAAATGCTTCTATATATGTTCATTATTCAAAGGGTCAGAGAGGTGTGGTACCAGTATGTTACTTGTACGTTTTATAGCTCGTCTGTTTTGAAGAAAAGGTTGCACTATTACAATCACTGCATCATCATCGTTGTTGTGCAAAAACTTCAATAATTATAGCCCATTGCTTAATCACGTTTAAAGATGTCAACACAACTTTTAGAATACTTGATTGATTATCATGGCTAGGCACAGTTGTAAGACAAGGGACATTATACTGAAAGCTATATTTTGGAGTTGTGCCTCTTTTTAACATAGAATATTGGTCAAAATTGCTTATTAAATAGAATGATGTAAAACTGATAAGTGTTGGTGCCGCTCTGTGGAGCTCTGGTTTACTCTCCTATATTTTGCGTTAAATTGGTGTTTTCTTTCTGTGCAGGAAAGTTGTGATTTTCTTGTGGTATATGCATTTAGTTAAATTCTTATTGCTTTGATTGGATGATACATAATGACGAATCATCATGGTCTGAGGCTGTAAAAGTTGAGATTGGTTTCATACCTTGAATCTCGAACTGTTCTCCATGAATTTAGATCAGTGTGTATGAATGTGTGTTACAAACAGTTGAAGTAATTAAATTATTTTATTCCTATTCAGGAGACTAGGTAATCACTGTTTTAGCTATCATTAGGCCTAAAAAAATCCCTACCAACTGACCAATATTTTTTGGGGGCATGTTACCGGAAACAAACCTTTTTTTGCTTAGGCCTTAAGTGACATTAGTGTATATAAAAGGTTTGAGCTTGTAGACAAGTCTCAATGATTTGTTATCTTGGACCCATATATATATCTGTGTTTTGTTTTTTATTATTTATATTTATTGCAAATTTTATTGTCAGTGTTTTTACATAATATATTTATGTGTTACATGTTACTAATCATTCATTCTTTTAAGTGCGGAATGTACAGGGCACAGGTAAATTTTGTGACCTCTGACCTTTATCTCTGATTTTGTTACCTCTGACCTATGTCTTAGATTTTGCTACCTTGGTATATCATGCTGAAATGAATGGCATAATTTTGTAAGAAGTTTATAGTGTTTTGGTTTGTTTTTATGATATTATTGTCATGTTCTTTGTTAGTTGTATACTTAATAGTGATTTTGTCATGAAATTAGGATGTGCAGTAAATTCATTACAGTGGCACACCTAAATTTATGAGCACCTGTGAATATAGGTGCCCACATGAACTATTGTCACTCTTTAATGCATAATTGCTGATAAAAAGACCAAATGAACCTCTGATTAAAGTTAACCTCTGTTCACATGCATGGTTAAAAGTTTTCTGTTATTTTCCAGAACGTCCGGTTTTACCCAGGTCCGGACCATACTAGTTTTTATTGTTTCCATGGCACTGTGGTAGAGATTTCCAGTTTTTTGAAAATTTTCGATTTTCACCCATGTACATGCCATATTATTTCTATCTCTTTTATTGTCTTCGTTTTAATGTTTGGGAGTGGTCTGTAAGTTCGGAAATCGGATAAATTGTCTCCATTATTTTAACTGAGTGTGTGTCCAAAGTTTTTCATTCAGAAGTATTTTGCATCTTTTTGTTGTTATTGTTGTTGGTTTTTTTTTTGCTCTGAACATAATGTTTTATCCCAATCACATTCTGTGAGTTTAGTAATAGCAAGAGAATCTCTTGTTGAAATCTGACTGAAATTTATGATATTATGACATTCCTGCCTGAAAAGATACGGTGTTTGTTAAGATTGCTTAGACCTAAAAAAATTGCTTGTTTCCGCTACCAGCTCTGAAAATAATAGGGTTGGTAGGTAGGAATCTATTTTTTTTTATTTTCTTTTTATTCCAGTATATAATTGACATTATTTTGCAAAACTATAATTTGACCAAAGAAAAATCATGCGGTCAGCAGCAAAAAATGGAATTGGCCGAAGTTGCGGAAACAAGCTATTCTTTTTTTGGGCCTTATTAGATTTACTTGAATCATTTTTTTGTATTTTTGTGACAATAACTACTTTCTTGAAGCTATAAAAAAGCTGTATATGAATATATTTGATGACTCCAAAAATTGTGTCTACTTTTGACTAGTGAACATTGATTCAGACATAGACAAAATTATTAAAGTTCCCATCATAAATATTGAAAAAATCATTGAAAAATCTTCTGAAATACTGAACTTACACTGCAAAACTGCCTCCTGTGGCAACCAATGTCATTTTTTTTCACAAAACGTACAATGTAATTATCAACAGATACTGCCACATGACATTATTTGTTTATCTGAAAGATGGAAAAAGTCAGTGTATGACTGGTTAGTTAAGTGTCAGAGTGTCCGTAACATTAGTGAGCTGGGCCACAAAACTCAAAATAAACTTTACTCTTTACTGACAGTTTTCACTTTATAGCATGAATGTAGGATTCTTTTCTGTCAAAAGTTATGATTAAAAAGAGAGAATTAATACACTAGACTGATGCTGAGACTTTGTGTCCAGGGTTTTGTTTCATAGACATAACCAGGGTCCTGTTTCATAAACATAACCAGGGTCCTGTTTCATAAACATAACCAGGGTCCTGTTTCATAAACATAACCAGGGTCCTGTTTCATAAACATAACCAGGGTCCTGTTTCATAAACATAACCAGGGTCCTGATTCATGGACATATCTTGGCTGAAATAGCTGTTTTTTAACTTAAAAATCTTGCTACTCCTTGTTTGTTAAAAATATGTTTTATTACGTTGATTGTTTTTGGAGTTTATATTGTAAGATGTTAATGATAATTATCTGAAATGTCTACCATTTCTGAGTTTTTAAGTCTGAAAAATACTGTCTTAGTAAAGACACATCCATGAGGCAGACCACAGTATGCAAACATTATGTAAGGGTTGTATGGTATTGGTGATATTTTTCTCTTCTTTATCTGCAATTTTCTGTTTTTAGTTGAATTCATTTTTGATATTGTGTTATTTACTCCACAAATTTACTTGTTTTCTATATTGTGCAATAAATAAATTACACGTAAATGATACGATGTCTTTGTAGTTTTTTTTATATGAATTTTACCGTGAGTTTTGCTCCTGTGTAACAGAGCCCACTCCCTTGGAATGTTGGGTTCCTGAGTTCAAACCCTGGATGCGGCTCATGTTCTCTGGGACGATTTAGTCACATTGTTGCTACAGCTATTTACCATCCACCGTTCCTCTATTAACCCTTTACCTCATAAGCATATTTTGGACTCTTCCAAAGTCAAAGATCATATACAAAACATCAATTTATTTAAGAAAATTGGGTTATTTCTCTCTGACAGAGAGGAAAACATTGTGGCGAAAGAAGCCATTACTCATTACAAGCAATGGCTTCTTTTGCCACAATGTTTTCAAAAGTCGTCTGCTTCAGGTGCAGGAAAATGCATTATTATGACACAAATGGTTAATTTATGAAGTTGCTAGTTACTTTTGGAGAACAACGAAAGTGCACAACGATGAATTCTGTAATTTTCCATACTCCTTGAAACAAACAAAAATATCTATCAATGAAAAGTTATTTAGTTGCTAAAACATAGGGTACATTATTATTTAAACAGAGATTTCTACATTTGTGTTGTTGACATACTATCTCTGACATTTCCAAATGTTCACACATTTATTACATACCGAGAAAATTTTACAAAGGCTTAAAAAGTACATGCTGTAAGTGTTGTGGTGATCAATTTTTTATGATCTATTCAACGAAACGCCCCCAGAATAATGACTGTCAGCACTCTGTTTCTACGACAGATGTGACACCATTTCAGGATAGTGAAAGCTACTGCTTGATAAAATGTTTAAAGATTAGTGATTCTAAAACACTTCCCACACATGTGATCTGTTTGATGTTAGTATATCATGTATGGGTAGTTTAATCCACATCATCACACTACTAACATTGTGGAAAGAATCTAACGTATGTACCAAGCATTTCTCAATAAACACCCACTGTGGGGATGCGTGTGGGGGTATTTCATTTTTTCAATTTGCACAGTTATTGATTAAATGAAGTTCTGACATATTGGATGTAAGGATGTAAATAAAATGATTTTGAAAAACAACATGAATTTTGATTTCTCATGAAACGGGTGAAAGCGTTTTTTTTTAATTGGGACATGTATGAGAGAAAATTGTCATTGAGCATGCATTTGTGGGCACGCTGTCCCCCCATATCCTGCAGTAACGTCTAGACTTTATGTATTCATAAAAGGACATCTGGAATAATACGCGGTAATATGATCCTTTTTGCATCAAGAGAATCATTTTATTCAATATATTCAAACCTTAATTAGTTTTCATGTTTTTTTTTCAGTACATGTGGTTTGTATTTAAATGTTGTACTTTTAATTTGTACTTCTAGTCAGGAATCAGTTTCAGCGGCTGATCCAGTTGTAGTTCTAGGATTACTAATAGAAACCTGCTCCCATGTCTTCCTTAAACATAACTCATCAGAGTTCATTATGGCATGTGAATTATAGGTTGTTAAATGTTATATAATGAATAAATTTCTCATTGATGAATGTATGTCGGAGCCAGGTCTTGAACCCACATCTTTAAAACAAACAGCACCATATGAGTGAATAAATAGGAAGCAAAATATCATGGCAGTTATCCATACCAGTGATGGTCCAGTTTTCCATGTTATAAATCATACCAATAAAATATGCTTACTTATATCACCAAAGAATAAACATGAAACTTACAAGCGCATTCCTGTCTAGAAAGCATGAAAGTAGATGTCTAAATAGTTGACAATTGCTAAAACTCCTTCCATTTTATGTGTATAAACTCCTTCTTAGTCCAGAAAGATTGATCGTGTTATCAGACAGATGTATATTTACTCTACCAATCAGGTATCCAAAAGGAAGACTATGACCATGGATATGCTCCTTATTTGTCCTGCTTGTGATGAACACCTGTATGCAATGTACACCTGTATGTGATGTACACCTGTATGTAGTGTACACTTATATGTCGTGTACACCTGTATGTGATGTACACCTGTATGTAGTGTACACCCGTATGTAGTGTACACATAAATGTAGTGTACACCTGTATGTAGTGTACACATATACATTGTATATAGTGTACACCTGTATGTAGTGTATACCTGAATGTAGTGTACACCTGTATGTAGTGTCCACCTGTATTTAGTGTACACATATATGTAGTGTACACCTGTATGCAGTGAACACATATATACAGTGTACACCTGTATGTAGTGTACACATATATATAGTGTACACCTGTACGTAGTTTATACCTGTATGTAGTGTACACCTGCATGTAGTGTATACCTGTATGTGAAGTACACATGCATGTAGTGTACACCTGTATGTAGTGTACACCTGTATGTGAAGTACACCTGTATGTAGTGTATACCTGTATGTAGTGTACACCTGCATGTAGTGTACACCTTCATGTAGTGTACACCTGTATGTGAAGTACACCTGTATGTAGTGTACACCTGTATGTAGTGTACACCTGTATGTGAAGTACACCTGTATGTGAAGTATGCCTGTATGTAGTGTACACCTGTATGTAGTGTACACCTGCATGTAGTGTACACCTGTATGTAGTGTACACCTGTATGTAGTGTACATCTGTATGTGAAGTACACCTGTATGTAGTGTACACCTGTATGTAGTGTACACCTGCATGTAGTGTACACCTGCATGTAGTGTACACCTGTATGTGAAGTATATCTGTATGTAACCCCAGAGCCTAGGCCTTAAAACAGAACTTATTAGTGATCAATGTTCCCAAATACATTTCTGCCAGAAATGGCAGACCTTGTTGTGTATTCTTGTCTGTTCTTGATAGTTATTTACAACAGTGTTTTGACAAAACAATAGAGTTTTCATTTATGCCAGGGCACCTGTTGAGTCAAACAATAGACAGTGGCAAATGCCACATTATGACATTTGGCGTCCAGTGTTTGTAGAGAACACTAGGAAGTTTTGTGCTATACTTGAATACTTGAGCCATCATTAAAAAATGTTTTTGGTTACCACGAACCAAACTTTCAACAGTGAGTGGGTCGGCTGGTATTTCTTGTTAATGTCATATGTCAATTTTCTAAAAATCGCTGAAAATTGTTTGGGTCTGGGGATTTTTTAATGAATCAATTGTGTAACTGGAAACCATTATTCTTTTTAAGGATGGCCTGATATACCCTGGACACATTAGTCACTGAAGCGTGTCGTTAAAACGCAGTACCAGGACCTGATAGGGCCCAGTGGATCACGGTTTATAGTTGTGCTTCAAGAGTGATGCTTCTCAAGGGCATCATTTGTTTAGAAATTAAATCTTGTGATTTCATTTTGGTCAATTATAATCTCGTTTTTATGACATACTGCTCCTTCATATTGAATTTAATGTCCAAAAATGCCAGACAAATCAAATTAAAATGTCTGAAAAAATGAATTTGAGAACTTGCGAAATATTCTCCGTGAATTATGATGTCACCAGACTTATCCCCTATGTGCTTGATATACAGTGGAACACAGTTGTAGCGAAGTTCTTCAGATCTGAATACTTCATACATACTTCACTAAATCCATATTTCAACATAACCCTTTCATTGACGTAAAGGAAGGCGTGGCCATGGGAGAACAATTAATTTGCTCTCTCATTGTATTTGAGTTCACTGTAACTGTGTTTTTCTGTATAACATCTACCACATAATGTAACGTAACTACATTGATCATAGTTATACATACAGTCCAGCCATCAATAAAACCAACTTCAAATTATAAAAAATACTTGTGGAATAATAATTTATCTGATGTGTACATGTGTATTGTTCATACCATGAACAAACGAATAGAATATATTATTCCATAAGAAGAACTTAAAATCACACAAGTCCATCAATTTCCAGTTTGACAGTCCCACCATACTCTAGGTTAGACTGCTTTTAAACTTCTTTGAACATGTAGGTAATGTTTATGTCAGGATAGCTTTATCAAAAACGCACTTTTTGTATTTTTCGGATTTTTTCGCCTTTTTTCGCCCGTGTTTCAGTTGATCAAAACGACTCACTTTCCTGAATTCTGAACCAGTACTCCGCATTAATGATCAGCTGTGAAGTACGAATAACATTCTAAGACCCAATGTCTTCGACCAAATTGTCGCATAGAACAAGTGCGGCGCTTAGTGTTCGAACTCAAAAACCTGAGGTCAGTACACCAAACGCTTTACCAAAATAGCTAAAGTGTGTGGGCTTTACTTATGGTGCATGAGCAATAAAACCATTTGTTCACTGTTATGCTATGTGAACATGTATTCCTCTCGTAAAAGAAAACTGGAAGTCTGTCTGAAAATCAAAACATTTTATTCCTTGCTCTTACTTTAATTCCAAATTTCCAAGATGAAAAATAATGGATGATTTCTATTTTTGAATTAATTACGCAATTAATAAACATTTCCCCATATTAGTAATATAAGATGGAAAGGTACTTCAACAAGAAAATCCGACAAATTAGAGCAGAACGGCTTAGAAGTCTATGACTGATAATAATCGCTTATTCTCATTTCCCATTGATCAGGTGATGGTGTATTTCCTGTTCCGGTGGTCGACGAAATAGCGAGAAATCTGGCTACATTGACAAAAGTTTGCTCTTATTTGGCAGGGTACATTAGTTTAACATTTGTGGGAAGTTTATATACAAAAATAGAGTGTTTTAAAGAATAAATCGTCTTTAAAGTGTTGAAGAAAATAGCACGTGTGATGTTTGATGATTTGATGACGTCACACGCAAACTATCGCCCGCTTCTATCGTCGCTTGGAAACCAACCACGGAGCAGCTGGACAGACTTTCCATAAACACAAAGCAACTCCGCCTGAAAAAGTGAATACGAAGAATAATTATTGTTTCAATCTTGTTTGACCAAATAAGTTATAAAATATAATATCATAGAATTATCAGAAGTGTTTAATTAAGAATCCAGGGATCAAGCTCTATATACCAATCTCTATCTAGAGTTGTCGTTCGTTATTCACTCACATCTCTGTCAACGTCGGAAAAGTAGATCAAAACATGTGATCGAGTCTCCACATAATTCACAAAATTATGCTTTTGTTATTTTCTTAATGAGCATCAGATGTCATATTTCTTCACTGCCTTTTGTTTCCATTTAAGAGATTCGACTTTGTGACCTAATTACTGAATGTGAACACTTTCCGTCAAGAAATAGTGCGCTTGATAAATAAAATATTTTCTACGATTTTCTCATAAATTTTAAATCTTTTGTCTCAAATGTACAGTTCGAAAGAGATTGTTTCACTTTTATAAATTTGTCCCAATAGTCTCTTAATTTCGTGATTAACCAGAATCTTGTAAAAGCTGAGACGTTGACAGAGGTGTAAGCGGGGGAAGGGGGGAGATAACGAACGATAACTCTGATAGACATTGGTTCTTTACGGCGCTTCACCTTCACATTCGTCTTTATCGTCCTGAGCTGTCTAAATCAGATGCAAGCATTAACTACACAAGACTATTCTATTTCAGCTTTTTCTTCACTGTCCCCTTAACAAACCACGTGGTGATTGAAATTCAAATAAAATGACGGTTTCATGAGACATTTTAATGACGTTAATTTCAATTTCCGTTTATTCGTTCTTTTAGCAAACAAATTTGCCATATTTTTGCGAAATAATAAGATAAAACTCCACACCATTGTAATTGAAACAGAAAACAAAAAAGTCGATCTTATAAAAATCCTCCTGGTTGAAGAGATTACGTTGTATCGTTAAGGGAGATAATTCACAGCACGGGGATTGCTTCAGGATGAAATGCTACCGCGAGCGAGTCTCAATCAGATTGACCTTATTTCATTTGATTTTCTATCATTCTATGGACAGATTTCATATCTCGTTTACCTAACACATTTATCCGCGAACTAGGATCATTCTGCTTCGTTCTTAGATCAACACACGAAGTAGATAGTTTCCTATATTTTATTTTTACCGCTCCCAAGACAGGCGAAAACCGATATTCTGTTAATGCCAATTAAAAACTTTCCCGCACCTGTCCATCAAACTGTTCTAAAGAAAAGAGCGTAGTTCATCAATTAATTATTTAGAGCGTTTAAGAGTAGTAAAGACATATTACAAATTGAAAGTGACTTCAAAGTCAAGGACACCAGTCACGGAGGCTATATATTGTACGCCCGTCTGTACTCTATTGATTAAATCTAGTTTTTCATCCGGAAAAGGTTTTGGTACGATTGTGACACGAATTTAGTTCATGTTAAATTAATTCTTCTCGTATTGAGGCGTAAATGGTTTATAAATCAAAGTGAGGCTATCTTTGGAAGGAAAGAACACTTCCGCTTCCGGAACATTCAACACTGCGACATATTATGTCGTTACTTGCTAATTGATCAATGAAGAGCAAATTATTTAAAATTGGGTTTAATTTACTACTAATGTACTTCTCTAGTTTGTATTTAAAGAAAATTAAAGAAATAATATGTAAAACGGCAAGTAAAAAGCCGAATGTGAATGAAGACCAATTTTTTGTGTATTTCATTAGTGTCTTGGACCGAACACAACTCTGAACAAAGACCAGGTTCGCTTGAATGTTGCATGTTTTCATTTCCCTTGATGGACTCTGATCACTGGTTTGGTCGTGCTTGTACATTAATTGTGGAAACAAGAACAATGCCCTTGTGTAGGCAATTTTACTTATATTGATCACCATCCGCGGCGTGTTCATTAGAATTGATAATGAACTACAATAATTGAGGTGATATTTCTAAACTAAAGCCTCTGATTGGTCAATTCTCTCACCAGTTTTATATTTTCACCAATCGCAACGCCAGATTTTGCAAACGGTTCATCCGCACTGAACTTTACAACATTTAACCGAATTATTGACGTATTATGTTTCATCTGCGTGGCATCGATTGACAAACCCTTTCATGATGGAACATATTCTTAAAAGTGTTACCTCATCACAAGAAAACGTTCTTTCGCTAAGTAGATTTTGATTTTGGTTTTCCAGTATATTGGTCGCCCCATGGTGTCTGTTTTTTGGTTTATTAGTCATTTCGCAAACTCTGTCAACATTTTAATGATAATAAATCTCATTGATTCTTTCCTAACAGGCTCAGCGGGCGAAATCGAAACCCGAAATTGGTTAATTTCATATCACATTGTACACCTAATCACAATGTGATAATAAATAGACAAAATCATAGTTAATTTGACACCGTATTGAACACATGGCTCATTCTAAAGTGATTTGTCGACGTACAATGTGTGGGATAGGCTATTTTTTGTGAACAAATTGTGTTTTCTCGACGTTCTTTCCTCACTCGTACACTCGTTTAATCATGTTGTCGTAGCAATATGGCCGTAGTTGAGACATTTTTGTTATAAAAACTGTCTTACAATTGAGTTTATATCCTGTGATGTTTTCTAGAGACTGTGCAGTTGTTTGAACCATAGTCCTGTGGTGCTCTTTTGAACTTGCACACTTTATTCGAGCTTACGACATGTCACAAAGAATTCTGATAATACCCTGTCATAACGGTCAGTGGTTGGCATTTATTAAAAAACAGAACAGAGGATGAGAGAAGGCATGCAACAACTGTATGGAATTATCTCCCCTTTCATACAGTCACTGTAATGTAAGGTCAGAATCTTGTCCGATCAAAAGCCGTCTGTACAGATATTTTAAGAAGTAAAAAGATTTGCGGGTGATAAGAACTAACAGCGGTGTTATATAATATCTCATAATAGCGTTGTGTAAGAAAAACGAATCTAGAAATTTGAAGCAAACTCGTTGGTTTCCGCCATGCTGCATTCTGGGGGTATTTTAACGTAACAGAATTATTCACGGATTGTTTGTTACCCAGATACGACCGGACAAAAAACAATGGATGACATAACATAAAACCACATGTATGAGAAGAAGCAGCGACGTTAGTCACTTACTTTAAACAAAGACTTTCATTGGCGTTAAAAAGAGTGAATTGCATGCACAGTTTTTTTCACGCTTATAATTTGAGGCAATTTGTTGATGCATGAGACTACGAGGAAAAATTGTCCAGAAATAAAACAGATATTAGTAAAAATCTAAGCATATTATGGAGAATAATTATTCCATTTTTATTCATTCTCAATTTCATTAGGAAAAGTTAATGGAACGCGCGTGTGTTGTTAGTTTTCAAGAGAAAGAAGTTCGCCTGACATTTTAACCTCTAGGGGTGGAAGTGCGTATGGTAAAATCTCCCTATCCGGTCCACCGAGACACCGGAATGTCACCAAGCTGAAAATTGCCATTTAAGTCTCCTCAAATAGGATTTGATAAAATGATTCCTTGTGTTACATGAGTTCCCATCTCCAGGGTATTTGTTATACACGGTGTATTATTTTATCGCAAAAGCGGTGATCAGTGATTTCATTACGCGAGCGGAGTGATACTCTCCCAGGGAATTATTTTCTTTCGCGTATTTATCGATAAAAACACTGCGATTACGCTAGTTCTTTGTTTCTTTGGCTGCGCATTAAAACATTCAACGTGGGTTCGGATAGTAATAATTATATTTTTCGTAACAGATTATGAGTATCAAAAAGCACGAGTTATCGAGTCCGGGGATTCAATGCACGAGTAATTTCGTGCTTGATATGTACCAAGAGAATAGTTGAAAACAATAATTCTATTCAAGATCGGCTTATACAAGCTTTCGAACAATCTTGAACCACGGTTGGTCGAATTAAAACTACATTTAAAATTGTTAATATGCAAAAACTATATCAAAATGGTTTCATTCATTTTTTTATTGTTTTATAGGAGGTAAAATATTTTTAATGAATGAAAACTGTCCTATGCACGACAAAGTTCAAAGAACAATATTTATTTTGATGAAACTAACTTTTTGTTTCATTATTGTCTTTTCAACAGATAAAATTGGTGAATTTTTCTTATCTGGAAAACAAAAAGTACGTATTTCTATCATGAAGACACGCAAAGGATATTTTTACTTCAACCGATCCAACTTTTTTAATTTTTTTTTTAACTAAACAAAATTTGCATTCAAGTTAAAAGTTTATTTTTCTAAATTCTTTCTTATGGTAAAATTTCCATTACTTTATAATGAGGATTAAATTGACACCTTGACGTTTGATAATGAAGCCAAAATGATTCTCTACAGCAAATTAAAAGCAACTTGAGTGAAATCGTAGGATATTTCCACGAACATCCAAAGTATTTAACTTCTTGACTCTTTTTGACTTAAATTAGGAACAAAACAAGAATTCATTTTAATTATGTGCGATTTTACTTTCTTCTATCATGTGAATTACTGGAGAAACTTCGAGGATATCTTAAACGACTGTCTTTATTGCTTTCTAATGCTACATGATATCTTGTAAACCTTTAAAATTTGCCTGCTATCCATGACAGTATGGTTGCTGGGAGCGTCAATGAAAAAACAATGGATTCAATTTATTGTACACGCAAGTACAGTCAAGCAATCGCAAAGCTGTCATATTAAGATAACGACCACGTCAATAAAAAGAACCTCTCAGCATCACGCCAACCCCAGCATTACGATTAACCAGCATTACGATCAACCAACATTACGATTAACCAGCATTACAATCAACCAGCATTACGATCAACCAGCATCACGATTAACCAGCATTATGATCAACCAGCATTACGATCAACCAGCATCACGATTAACCAGCATTACGATCAACCAGCATTACGATTAACCAGCATTACGATCAACCAGCATTATGATCATATGATTATTTTTGGACTGGCTCTCATTATTTCATCTACATTTTGAACTCGATAATGACACCATCTCAATATTAAGATCGGAATATTTGGCCTCAAATGTGGCCTTAATATCGAGGTTTGATTTTAGTTATTTTTCCAAACGCTTAAGACAAATATTCACGCATGTAATTAAAATATAATAAAAATTATGTTTACCACAAATTGTTGGTGTAATTGACTGTATAAACATTGAATAAAGGCCAACTATACATAAAGGCTAGGTGTCTTCTCTTGTTTGCCCTTTTTTATAAGTATGACTGTATTGGGTTATCTGTTCAATCATGAATGGTATCATATCTAACATTTAGTTCTTTCAGCATACACCACGTGAATGACCTCAGTGTTTGTGTATTTCTCCACTTTTTCCGCATAAACTTATCAGAAAACTACAAAATCTTACCTTGAGTTAATATTTTCGTAATAATTTATATGCATGAGATCTTCCTTAAAAATTATTGGTTTACAGTTACCCCATCCACTGTTAAAAGTTTGGGTCGCCTAACAGCAAGCCAACTTTTTTTTTCAAAGATAGCCCGAGTATAGATTTTCCATGTTGAACACATAAAGTGGCACGTCTTATATATAAACAGCTGGGTTATATTGTAACGGAATTAAAACAGCTTTACCAGCTGGCTTTCTGATTCATCTATTTTTAAGTGTAGTGCTGTTTTATATACTAAGAATGCATTATGACTACATAAAGTGTAAACTAATGTTATTACATTGTACTACAGAATCCTGCCGCAAACTTCATTTCAAAACAATCACCCATGAGGGAGTCTAAGGTGATACCATTTCAACAGACAAAAATACTCAGTTTCCTCAGTCGCTTTATCTTCTTCATAATTAATTATTCTCCGAGCTCCCTAAGTTATTCATTAGTGTTAAATATTTTCTTTCTTTACGATTAATTAATTATAACATAATTGAATGACTCCAATATGCTTGCTTTCTCAGAACAACTAACTTCAATTAGTTTCAGTAGATATTTAACTATCGTACTTCCTCGGCCAAATTAAATCACTGAAGTTTAACTTCACACCAACAGCCAGGGTCATTCAACAGTGGAGGAAGACCCCCCAGGTAGTACATCCGGGTAGAACCATCAACTTTCTGTAAGTTAGTTGGACAGTTTTCTCACTATTGAAATAAGGTCCCGGGTGGGACCTTAATACCGCTGTGAGTTCGAATCCCATCCGAGATAAGAAAATTTCACAAGCTTACGGAAGATCGGTAGTTCAACCCTTATATACGCCAGTGCTCATACACCATCGTTAAAGCTGGGTAACTCGTCAAATGACCCCAGTGCGATGCTAAACCCCCGTGAAAAAAGTAAAAAACAAATAGACAATATTTGGGTACAACCACCTCCGCGAGTCTGTGTTCTGAATGGTCTAAATCTCTTCTGTGGTAAAACCCTCATGAGTCCGGTGGCTTCATTTTCTACTGGGAAACTTTTTCCTAATTCTTCTTGCCTATTTCTTTCTTCGATCTCAATCATGTCTTTAAGGTCTTTAAGCAGCTGTAATCTCTGAAAGTATATCATACACACGTGTAAAGATGTTGTCTGAAATTTCGTACACCGAGCTTTTAAGGAGACTCAACTCTAGATAAAAATATCAGTAGGCTTAAAAATAGCTTGTTTCAGCTACCCCGACCGACCCTATTTTTTTGCTGCGGACCCTATGCTTTTTTTGGTCAAATTATAGTTTTGCAAAATAAAAATAATGTCAGTCATATTCTGGAATAAAAAAAATAAATTCCTATGTTTACTGTTAGAGCCAATTGTCTGAAATGTATACTAATGAATTCGTCTAAAATTAACTTGTTATAATACAACTTTTATTCAATATATAATTAACACTAATTATGTCAAACCTCTGAAATACTAGTGGATAATTACCCGTATGGAGTTTGGGGCCATATAGAATGATTATAACAATTACTAGAAGTTTTGTCCCAAAATCACAGAGATATGGAACAGGTCTCAAAAACTATTGCCACGATTGTTAAATCGTCGCAAACAAAACATGTGGCCATAATTCAACTAATAACTCCAGCATACCTACAGAAATACAATCACGATTCGTGCACAATGTATGTTGCTTGACATTTATTTTTTCAAACATACTCCGCCCATTCTGCTGTTGAGGCGTTAATTGTCAACCGGTTAACACCCACTAGACACTAACAACTACGATTTATGTATACCACCAGCTCTGAACCTGATTGATGTTTAAACATGGGAGATACTGGTCTAAATGTCAACATTTCAACAGTTTTTAATGTCAGCCATGAATATATAATCGGGAGTTTTAAATTACATTAATAAGTATATACTGGCACCACTATTATTGAGTAGGTTGTCTGTTGTTTAGTGAAACTGTGCTTCCTTCAAAGTCCCGATCTTTAAAGGGACACAGTTCTAGATCATAAAACACCAAATATTAAAAAAAGAAATTATTAAGTTTTTAGATTTTACACCGGTTTTTATCATTTTAGCTATTATACCAATTGGCAGTTAACCTAAGCAGCTTTCAGGCCGCGGCCATGGTCGAGTGGTTAGTGCGCTGGACTTGTAACCCGGAGATCCGGGTTCAAATCCCGGTCACGGCGGGTCATACCTTTCTATGAAAATTAGACGAAAGTGTTGATTTTCCGCCATATGCGGAGAAGTTGCCGGCTCATTGTGGAAGGATTTGTTAGTACTGGTTAGAATACAGTCCAGAAAAACAGGTCAGGTGAACCGGTTGCCGTATATAACTGAAAAATTGTTGAAAAAAAACGGCGTTTAATCCGATGAAAAAAAATCAGCTTTCCTGGATTCTATACCAGTTCTAACATTGTTCTCCACAAGTAACAGCCAACATCTCCACATGAATTACTCGAAGGACGAATAGCCCTAGACGTAAAGTTTTCTACTAAAATGTCAATAGGAGCATGTGCCTCGCTAAGGGTTCTAACTCACGAACCGGTGGTCAGAAGACTCAACGCTACCAAGCCACCGAACAAAGTGGGTGGCTCCTTCAGAAAATCATGGAAACTATGAAGTGATATAAAATGACACTTTTTAAAATTTGATCAAATAACCGGATACATGCGTGTAGGAAAGTGCATCCGTATGTGTGTGTGTGTATATATATAAGTGCATCTCACAGCGTGTTTTACAGTCTAACTGGCAGCAAAGCTTAAACAAGTCTTTATTAATTAACTAATACAGTAATTACTAATATAGTAAATAATACGTTCTGTTCAAGTACTCGCGTTCTCGTCTGTACTTTGTGAAACAACTGAGTGCTAAGATAATCGTCACCGTTCCTGGTTCATGCATCCAATATTTATGTCTCGTATATGTTGATTTTGCCAGAAGAAAAATGTCTTCAAAAAACGTGCTGACAGAATTCGGAACGTCAGTTGAATTGTTTCCCGCCAACAGTAAGTTTTGTTGGAGAGATCGTAAATCTTTAGAAGATTGGATTAAGTGTAGAAATGTCACTTTAAAGTATTTTTGAAATGTGTGGTGATAAATTAAGGGCTGACAGAAATGTAGGATGTTGGCTGTACACACACACATTGATGGCTAAATATATACATGTTTCTTGACAAATTTAAGATACGTAAGAGTCGTTTTAATCTTGCGTTCTCGCATTCTGAATCGATGAAGATTTCCAGCAGCCTTTGGCATTTTGAATAGGTTATGTCAACTTACCAATATTCTAACTGGATTTCAACTACTCCCATTAATTTGAACATAATTTACAAATCCTACTATAAGCTGCAGAACATACATCTTCATTTTTCGTTAAGAACATGAATCAAAGCAATCAACAATTGGCTTATATCATTCAATTATGTAGAAATCAAACTGAAAACTTAAAAATCGAAGAAATATTTTGCTTGTGGTCAGTGGGAAAAGATGGAAGATTTTGCGAGCTGCGTTTTCTGGGAATTTAATTCCATATTAGTTCACTATTCATACAATTGTGCTCTGTTGAAGTCTGGTGTTAAAATTACTAATGTATCTGTTTTTAGAGTAAGTACACATTCTTGTCATTGGAGAAATAAAGAGTACCATTAAAGATATTCCTTCTTCGTTTGCCACGGGCATTGACCCACGACACATGTCACTATATAACGTCCGCTTGACACATGCCACAACACAACGTTAATTTATAGTCAAGTTGAGGTAATCTAAATAATATAATCTGATGGTTACTTCGACTGATATGTACGTGATGGTTTGTCGTGGCACTTCGTCTAAAAATAGCTGAACTGGTGTCTCAAATAAACGGATGAATAATGGAAAGCGTATATGTATGTTTATCAAAAAAGATTAAAATACATACATTCAGTTGAAGTATATACCCCCACCCACGCAATAATTACCAAATTCTTATGCATGACATGCGTTTATCATGTTTCACGTACTTTTAGTAGAATAACAGACGATATTCCGATACTAGTAATGGATGGAACATATCGTACATTTCTGCCATTTTTCTACATACTTGTTGTTATTGAAAAATGTGTTTGTACAAACTAGACCAAGACATTAGGGATGTGGCTGAAGTACTGTATTGTAGTATAATATCATTATACTAAAATATGATGATGTTGTGCTTGTTCAAGAAGACTTTTTGCTCTTCTTGGACGCTGAATGTCATTGATGTCACAATATAAGTGTACTTTCCTTTATAATGACTCGTAAATTATCATACACACTACTTAAACAATCTCTAAAATCTCCTTGTTCATGAAACACTAAATCAGCGGCTTTTAGGAGATTAGACTGCTGAGGAGACGTGGTTAAATAATCTTGGTTTGAACCTATTGTAGAGACAAGAAATAATTTAGGCTTCTCTATATCAATAGTTCAGACTTGATCTACTATGGATTATAATGCTAGACATCAATTAACAGAACATAATTGGGAAAACACCCACATTGCCCGCCCCCCGTTGTTAGGATGTGTATTGGAAATGAATTCTTCAAGATCGTAAACGCGGTCGAACTGCGCGACGAGGCTTTTTATTAGATGAAAAGTTTTAGTACAGTTTGCCTCATTTTTATCATTTTTCGTACAGTGCAACCTCTCCAAAGCAACACCCTTTGGGAGAGGCAAAATTATGTTGTTGTTGAGAGGATGTTGCTCTAGAGAGGTAAAAATATTAGTTAAATCGTAATGTGGGAAAAATCATGCTATTGTTGAAGGGTGGTTGTTGCTCAAGAAAAGACCACTCTGGAGAGGTTACACTGTACAAGATAATCATTAAAAAATGAATGAAAAAAAAACCATCTTCTTTTTGCTGCTTAAGTCGTATTTATAGAACTTGGACTTATATCAGATTTTATGGGCGAAAAACTATAAAGAAAGAACAGACAAACCTGTGGGTTGACAATTTCTGTCTCCTCTCCTTGAAAGAAAGTATCGAGAGGAACAGAGAGACATGTACTGATTAGTACTGACAGCACTAATGATATAAATAAAACATCACAGCACGCTTGTTGTGTCAACTTCATTGTCGCAGATGTTTTCTGTACTTCTACCTGAAATTATAAAACGTGAAATGTTAGTTTTTAGTTAAAATCATACTATTTTTAATGAGTTCAAAGTTCAAACGTTTATTGGCTTATAAAAAAAAACATTGTCTCCAGCCATTTACAGATAATAATACATAATGGCATAGACAGGAACAGTATATACAATATACAACTATAGACTGTACATAGACACAAAAATAAACATATTAAGACAATAATTAAGTTAATTTAAGAAACAGGTACATGTACATTGTTTAGGACATTAAATCTATGTATCATAGCATTTTTGTTTCATAGCATTGTTTTTAATGAATCTTTTTTTTTCAAACGGATCAGCCAATGTTTTCTGCAGAGTCAAACGGTTCAAAATGGTCCAGTCAAATGCTTCGGCAATGTCGAACAGCCAAACAGTGAAAGACTTCCCATCTCTAGGATCGTATTTATAGTTTGTTAATAAATGCAGGTTTTGCATCCACAATGTATCATTACAATGTCATATGTTATATTAAGTATTTACCCTCATACATCACGTTGATACGCGAGTGAAGTTATTATTTCCGTCACGTGATGCCAAGATCCAAAATGTAAAGAAGAGCTTGCTAACAACAATTACCAGTTTATTGTGTGGTAAAACAAAGTTACATAAAAGCTGATTATCAGGTGTTTTAGAGCTTATTTAAAAGGATGACGTCGGTTTACGCTTTTTTCTGTCGACAAAGAGTTATTGACCGTATCTTGGTAATTTTATTGTCTTGTAATAGACTGTTTATGTCACATTGACGTCGTGTGCTCAATTGCTACATCTCTGTTTGTATACCAGTCATTCAATATGACTGCTGGTTAGATAACTATTATTCCAAATATGATTGTTAGTTTATGTAGATAAGGTTGACACTATGTGTACTAGAGATTCGAATCTAACGTCCTCCATACGAAGATACTCAAGTGATTTCTACCCATTAGTTTAACCCTTCCCCTTCAGCTTGACAGCGGATAGTTCCTAGGTGGGGAGACTGCAAATCCCCCATTTTTGTATGCTTCTATGTGTTGGGTAGGGGTCAGGGTTCGTGGTTTTATCGGGGAAGGCGGGATGGGATTTAATAGAAATCCCTTTCTCATCCAATTTCACATACTGAACAACAGACAATCACACACAACTGTGAACAGAGATCCGAACCTTACACACTACTTGTTTTATTTCCAATATAAAACATTAGTTGTTTATTCTAGTTTCTGGATAAGTATCATTTCAAATCCTGACCACTTCATTGCTTTCCACAAGGTATTATTTTTAGACGGTTTTGACTGCTGTATATCATTGTATAAATACGTAATAAATACCTTTATATATTAAACCCTGAAAGCAGTTCCAATTTACGATCACAAATCATCCCAAAAACGCCAGTAACAAGGTAAGGTTGTCAATAGAGCAGCCTAGATCTGACATGTTCAATCCTGACATTATTCTACAAGATGAGTTTCATGACGTGATAAGCCCATCTCTCACGCTAGGCGAGTCAAGTATATTATATATTTAGAATTAAGTTCCCTACTTAAAGAGAAGTCAATCCCAGCTTGACATAAGTAAATTGTTATTATGGAATCATCAAAAAGGTTCATTGATAAACCTTAAGTGCGTTGATTTTTTAATATACAAATATAATACGGCTAAATGCAACTAGAATTATATTTTGTATCAGAAAGTCCAAAGACATTGTCAAGCATTGTATTGAATGGAAAATACCTTTAAACCATTTTAAACCATATTTCTGTTATACACTGATTTTACGTTTCTTCGGAATAAGTTCTCGTCCCTTTAAACAAGTGACGTCTTTGAAAACCGATCTACCAAGTAAATAGACATCAAATCCCCAACACTATTAGGTTTTATCATTGTTTTTGTTCACAAACAATATTTCGTTTTCTGCTTAGGTGGATAAAAGCTATATTAATGTTATTTATGGATATCACTTTAAAAAGTTCTAGATTAAAGAATTACAGGATAAAAAAAAAACAATGTGCGTAAATGCAAACTGGTAACATAATCCATTGCACTGGTTTTCCTTTTTTTGGTTGAAAAAAATATTTTCCTAAAATTTGCCATTAGTTTCAAGAGCAAAACAAATTATATTGAAAAAAGTATTATTGAAAATGAATCGATTAATGGGTGAGTTGTGGACATAATTGTTTAAAAATTGGTTTTATTAATGGATTTAATGAAGCATCGCAAGACAAAGGCTACTTTGACGGATGTCTGATTGCTAAACGGAAAAGTAAAATATTAGCCTGATGATGGTATAATTGACTTCTTCAATTGAATGTAATAATGAAATGGTCTTGAAAGATGTTGAAATCATCAGGGTTTCTAGAGGTCAACCGTTTGCCATGAAATAGGGAAATGTTGATGAACTAAAATCAACCAACTGAATGATTGATAACTTTAATATCGTCAAGACAATAAAGGAAGCCTGACACAGGTTAATCCGGCAAACACTTGTATATGTACGAGTATGTGGGCAAATTACAATTCAATGTATTCCAATAAATATGTTGCAACATTTATAAAAATGTTGAATTCGTAGAATAACTTAGATTTGTCCGTACCTTTCCGGGTTGTCTAATTGATGAGACCGGCGAATAAAGACCGATTCCTGATATGAAAAAAAATCTAAAGAAAAAACAAACAAACAAACAAAGAAAATACATATGATTAGGTCAAAATACGCGTGGTCTTCACGACCGTAGGCCAATGACTTTTTGAGACCTCGGCATTGTTTGTTTATCATTGAGAAACAAATATTCCTAACCAAACAGACGAGTGGACAATATAGCAAGCGTAACAATTGTCCCATTTGATTTTATAGAACGTAAATGGATAATCTGGAAAGACACGCTGATGAGATAAGAGATTATCAAAGATTTACAACGTCCATCAGGCGTCAGACAGACAATTTGTCTGCTCATGTACGTGGAACGGGACGAGCCGCGCATTCAGAAAATCTCACACTGACTTGTACACTGTCACCAAGTGTAGTAAAATAATCCGGTACTTAAAGATGTCGAATGCAGTATCGTTAAACATCTATATTTACGATAACTTGGACTGGCAGAGAAACGTGTCAAGAAGCTGAGTTACAATCACTCGTATTAGACACTTACTGTAGCAAGAATCTGTAAGCATGTGTGTTGGCTGTGACTGAACAAGATCGCGTATTTACTTATGGTAACTTTAAGGAAAAGGTCGGAGCCAGTTAGTTGAAGCGATTTTAGAATTGCACCTATTGAATTAAATCAAATGTACGAGGGACATACACATATTATACACACGTGTACTATTGAGGCTGCTGCTTTTATCTGCGATCTGAATAGTTAGAATTTTGTTAAATAAATAGTTTCTTTAATACGAATGTTTCTTTGGAAGTAATTCAAAACACGCCCATGTATATCCTGAATATTTCATGAACAAAAAGGAAACAGCTTGAATGGCTTTCGTGTAGATGTGACATTAGCATATACAGCAAAACCTCACTTTGCGACCAACTCCGTTTTATATCCATCTCGTATTAGTAACCACCTATTTTAGTTCATAATAATTCATTTTAACTCGATTGTCTAACATGTAATTTTGCTCATATTAATCACACTCGGGTCCGCTTCCTGGACACTAAACCAGTACTGTGTCCGAAAAATGGATTTTTGAAGATCATGAACGAAACTCGTCGAAGCCGGGATTCGTAATCATGACCTTTGGATTAGAGGTAAGATTCTTAAAACACCTCTGAAAGATTTATTTAAGCGTACATGTTGTATGTTATCAAATATCGTCAAGAATAAAGCGGCTAAAAAATCAAGTAGTAACGTATTTGCTGTGCATAACCAAATAATTAATACAAAATCCGATCTTCTATCCAAAGTCCATGTGAAGACAGTAATTTCTGATATCAATTCTCATTAAAGAGGGCTCATTTTAATTTCTTGTTTGAAACAGGGCAAAAATGTCAAAATACTGCATTATCTCAAGAAGAAAAATGCTAAAACATCTGAAGCGCGTTGACAAGTGTATTATATTAGATTGTGGAGTTAATAGCCACTTTAATCAAGTACAAGAAGCATATAATAGAACGATTTTTTTAATTCTATTTTTTTTTCAATAGTATTTTCTAAAGTCCTTTTTGCAGTGTTAACGGAACATGACATCACAACAACATCGCAAGACCTTGATCAACGAGACGACAACCGTGCTGGTGTTACACTGGACATACCCCATGAGGGTGAGACCATTCTAGGTGGAGAACAGAACGGGACGAGGCCGCGGCCGTGGTCCAGTGGTCAGTGCGCTGGACTTGTAACCTGGCGATCAGGGTTCAAATCCCGGTGGCGGCAGGTCATACTCTTCGACAAAAATGTCGATTTTCCTTCATATGTGGAGAAGTTGCCGGCTCCTTGTGGAAGGATAAGTTAATACTGTTTAGTATACAGTCTTGGAAAACTGGTTAGGAGAACCGACCGCCGTATATAACTGAACAATTGTTGAAAAACGGCGTTAAACCCCAGAGACAAAGTCACATAAAAAAACAGAGGAACGAGACGTATTTAAGGTCGTGTTAATGAAATGTTTGGTAATCCTTGCAACAAAGAAAAAAATACAAGCCTAGATATTTACCATCTACCCATAGTTTTAGGAAAGGTTCTTGACTTTGGAATCACCCCGAGCATAACTTATCTACCCCAAGCAGTTACTACCAACCGAAATATCTTAAATACCGCTACAGCCTTCATCTTCTAAAGTAGCTTTCACTTTTGTCTGAATTAAAATCTCATTGACTGTACTTGTCATTGCAAAATCGAGAATATGGAATATGACAGATTTAATTAACTACAAATATGAGCCAGTCCTTTATTTACTGTATAGATAGGTGTTGTAGACAAAGATTGTTTACGGGAGTTAAGTGAATCAGACTAAATACCACTAGAGGCATTTGATGTAAAATCCGAACTGCTATAGATAAAATCATCCCGAGGCTCGAACTTCAGAGTTAAAATATAAAAGTAAAATATCAAGATTTCAGGTAAATATTTTACTAAAACACGGCATCTGCGTAAGATAATTCTTGGTTTTCGCTATCTCTACTATTGACTCTATTTTTTTGTCGATCCCCCTTTTTTGTATGGTCTACGTCATTTCCTTGCCGATATGTTGTTTTTTTCATGTAAACTAAATCTTAGAACTAAGAAAAATTTGAATATAATGTTCGGCCGACCTTTGACCCTAACTTTTTCGGGAAGGTCATGTATGTTATTGGAGCCTTATAGACAATCTCACGGTAGACTAAAGATGCAAAATTAAGCCTGTGAAAAACGGTCACCAAAGGAAGACAATCATGTATAAACACCGCTCCTTTAGTCATGATTTTATGTGTGTTTTTTTCGCTGGGTTTAACGCAGCTTTCAACAATCTTTCAGTTATATACGGCGGCTGGTTCACCTAACCAGTTTTCCTGGGCTGTATTCTAACCAGTACTAACATTTCCACCTACAAGGAACCAGTAACTTCTCCACATATAGAGGAAAATCAACATTTTGTCAAATTTTCATAATTTTATGTCGAACACTTGTCAAAGCATTGGTTTTAAATACAATGTCGTTCTCCCAACAACCTGATCCGAAACTGAGTTCTGTTCAGTTCTGTTCTATATTCCTGAACTAGGGTTGTACTTTTGCCTTTCTGAAATAACGAAATACTGAAATAGGCCACATGTTGTGGTGTTTGATAAGAAATGTATTTTCAAATTCTAATATAGGAACTTTTCATGGCTGCTATAATCTTATCCTTAACTGTTCGCAAACGCATTATAGTGCTTGTTGTCCAAACCTGTTACATCTTGTAAATACAGCAGATCATGGTTCTGTTCAGTTCTGTTCTATATTCCTGAACTAGGGTTGTACTTTTGCCTTTCTGAAATAACGAAATACTGAAATAGGCCACATGTTGTGGTGTTTGATAAGAAATGTATTTTCAAATTCTAATATAGGAACTTTTCATGGCTGCTATAATCTTATCCTTAACTGTTCGCAAACGCATTATAGTGCTTGTTGTCCAAACCTGTTACATCTTGTAAATACAGCAGATCATGGTTATAACGAACTCGGACAAAGCGAAGAATCAAGTCAATATGAAGTACTTATCTTCTCCCGTAAAACATCCTTCTTCATTTCATGTTATTAAGTGAAGTAGTTATTCGGGATCCCATGAATTCATTTTGACCGTGCTCTGCTGTAACAATATACAATGTGACAATAAACAATGTGCATAAAATGGATATGTCTGACATTCCTTTTTGTAGAGTTTAAAGAACAAAGGCATTATTCACGACGATTTTCCATTGTTATTGAAATCGCAATTAGTTTATTCAACTTGACAACAGAGTAGGATGTCGGAATGATTATTCGGATAACCAAAGGGTGTTCGTGGTCTTTTAATATAATTACACAGATACGAAAACACGTAAATTATAGATGAGAATTCTGTAGACGCTATTGTTCACTGGAATGGATTCTCAATAGTTTTATCTTCATACATTTTTAACAATCATGATTTTTGTCTGGTTTTAATGAAGATATTGACAAAATACAAAAACTGGCATGATACAGCCGAGTGAATTGTTCGTAAATTAATACACAATAACTTGAGAATAAGAAATTTTCTTCTCGGGGATAACGCGAACCTCTTTGGATTTATTCAGGGGCGGATATAAGATTTTTGTTAGGGGGGGGGGCGTAAAGTCTAGATGTTTATGTAGAATATGGACACCATCAACACATAACTGACGTTTTTAACGCATGCATGCCAGGTTTTAGAGGGGGGAGCACGCTTTTTCTAGGTTTGATAAATATTTTATAGTTGTGGTTTTACTGTAAACTAAAGTTCTGTTGATAAACAGTGTAGTCCCTTCCCAAAAGAATACACGTGGTTGTAGACGCAACAACGTCATGTGATATATTCAGAACGGTATTTTTCCTTATATAGACATATTTACATAAGCTTACCATAGTTATTAGACATAAAAGTCACACATAAGTCACAAGTCTGTCTTTAATGAACATGTAAATAAATAAGTGTATGCTGATTGGGAACGGAGTCACGACATCACAGCAAATTTGTACCTTCTACCAATATGTGACACTGGCAAGCAACATGTTGTTATTTACAATCATTAATTGGAAACAAATTATATCATATTATCAACAGTTTTCAATGGGTGATTGCGAACGACATGATACCAATTATGTATCAACCATTACAAAGCTTTTCAACCCCCAATCAATGACTTTAATACCATGTTTGTTCCCAATAACACTGGCTTAAGGCTTCAGAAAGTACAAAAAAGTAGTCGTGCCTAAAATTTTTGCTGCAATTAGGTAGAAATATAGCTGAACTATATTTCCAAATTCATTAAATATTTACCAAACTGGCATTTTTATAATTGAAACATAATCTAATGAGCTAATAGCGGAGTAGGTTCCCTTTAAATTCAGAGCTGAAATTGGGATTTTACGGCAGCGCATCCACAGCGATATGACTCTCATAAGAATCACTATTTGTCCGTAATGACGAGTATCATGTTACTATAACAATCCAGTTTTACGACAAATCAACAATTTAACAGCAACATTATACAACATTATACAAAAAAATTGTACACCGGTTGCAACAGGATGCCATAAAAAAACAAAAAATTACGCACGTTGTTTGTCTGACAAAAGGGTAATGCACGAATCGAAGAGCACTGACATTTATAAAAAAAAACTTTATTGTAACTTTGCGACGTAACAGACATGCCCAGAACCATTTCATACAAAAAAAGATTAAACTATTTTTCATGGGCCACATATCACACTTACAGAATTAATCGAATCTCCCCTGGCACACATTACAACACTATGAAGGCATCATTTTGTCGGTTCAGACACAAACACAAAAAAATTGTCCTCTAAAATGATGAAACAAGTTGTCAATTTGAAATGTCAACGTAATGAAAATGGATTGTAATTCTAATACATACCATAAAAATATACGGATCTCTTACCTAGACAATATCAATCATTTTTTCGAATTATAAGAAATAGTCGACATTTTACGGTTTAAAAATGATATTAATTTCAATCAGTATAGGCAAACTTGTCCATAAAAGTTCTGTTTTCTGTTTCATTCTATATAAATATTTAACAAATAGTTTGTCCGAATTCATAGGTCAAAGGTCAACACTACCAAGAGATGTAAAAGCCTGCATTATACGCCAACAGTCATAACGTACCATCCGTTAGTGTACAACCAAACCGTACAGTCAAACCGGTGTTAGCGACCACCTCCGAATAAAGACCACCCTGTGAATAAAGGCCATTCTTTGAAAAACCGTCATTGATTATTTAGAACAATCTGGCCTCTGAAAAATGGTCATCAGTCTACCAATAAAGGCCACCTTTTATCTTTCCTTAGGGTGGCCTTTGTTCACAAGTTTGACAGTATTTGTTTTAAACTCCTTAAAACTCCGAATAAAGGACAGCTGAGCATAAAGGCTGTATATTTGTTTTTTATTTTTGGGGGGGGCGTTTGTTCTAAAGTTTGACGACATTTACTTACAAGGTAAACAAGCTGACTGAGGACATCTTTCCTGCAGGAAGATGTTTTCCCCCGTACTTTGTACGTGTCTATGTGTGGGATGGGTTTTGGGTCGGTTGATTTTTGGTGTAGATAATATTTTGGGCAAAGCGGGATTCTAGAAATGAAATCCCTTTTTTCTTGCATTTACATGTATGTACTCGTATGTATGTATGCAAGATCGGAAGCCATGGCGTTCTGTTCAACGTGTTCGGACATTATAATTAAGTCAATCGTACGCACCAATCAACCACGATAGAAATATGTTAGTCAGGACACAAAGTTTGCGCATTTCAGGACAAGCTGAAAATTTTCACTTGTACTGAAAGGATCTCAGCTAATAGGAAAACAAGGAGGCGTCAGTGACGTGGTTGAGTAATCAAGACAAGAAAAAAGCCAACAGCAATAAGTAAATTTGTATGAAGCTACATTAGCAAGAATTCGTTCACTCTTCACTTGATGCTCTTTTATTCCATTATTTCATATACCATGTCACATGGCACTTACAATACCCACGTGACTCTTACAACATAAATAAGAATGGATCTCCACTCGACTATATGACATCTGTCGTCTTTTAACTTCGGGCTAAATCTTTCCGTACGATGGTCAATAAACACTTCATTTATTTTGTTTGTATCGTTTGACATATTATAACACCATCAGAGGTTTATTGAAACCGTGGTGTTTTATCATACATGGAAACTAGAAAACACGGTATTTTCACAGACACGGAAACGCAGTAAAACCTCATTAGGCGATCACTTTAATATTAAGACCAACTGAATACTAGTATAGCGCAATCTCTTCAGAGCGGCCCTCTTTTGAGCAACAACCTTCCTTCAACAACAGCATGATTTTTATCACTGTACGATTAAACTATTAATTTAACCCCTCTAGAACAACAACGTTTCAACACCAACAAAATTTTTATTCTCCTTATGGGTGTTGCTTTGGAGAGGTTACACTGTACAGCGTAAAATAAGTAGTCGTTATAACGAAGTTTCCTTAACAATGAAGTGGACGCTGGGTGAACTTTTACGGTACATTTGTGACTTTGGTGTTAATGCGGAATGTGCCTTGTGTTCCGGGGATCATGTGTTTATCCATGCTATTTCATTTCTTTAAGTCGCACTTTATGATATCATGAACTCAAATTTCTTGTTATTATTCGTCATTTCATTTAATGAAAATTTTAAGTGAATATTTTGCTCGCAAAAAGTCCATTAATTTCATTTCGCAGAGTCTATTAATGTACAAGTCTTAATTATTTTGCAATTGAATGTCAATAAACAAGTATTTGCCGACAAGCATGTGTGAAAATTGTAATAATCTATTGCAGATTGATATTATAAAAGAGAAAATTAACAAAAACACATCACGGCATGAAGGGAGATAAGCCAAGTACAGGTTAAACAACTATTTGTTAAATTCACGTAATTATGTACAAAGGAAACTAGTGTACATCTTGCAGACCAAACGTTTGCGTGTTTCCATTCCAGTACGATGGTTATATAACATAATTATTTATACTGCGTCGGCTTATTTATTCAACCCCGTAACTCAATTTTTGGCAATATTGAGCTTTTAGTATCATTTTTTCGTCTCGATGAACTCCTTACAATGACCATACTTACTTGCTTGTTTGTAGATCTATCCTAAATAGGGTTAATCCCTATTCCACTAACCCGTAACGGGCTTAAAGTTACTGCAGTTTAAAACTTCAAATGCAAATTCTGAAACTGGGGAAAAATGACATACAGGTTTGTAGAAATAAGCCGACGACTGGTGTATCTTTTGACAATAAAACGAGTCGAAATTTTGAAAAAAAGCTGTTAAGGCAATAGTAGCGCGAGAAGAATGCCATAAAACAATGGTTGATGTTTTTCATATGGTACAGTGCAACCCCTCCAAAGCAACACCCGTTGGGAGATGCAAAATTATGTTGTTGTTGAGAGGTTGCCGCTCTAGAGAGGTTAAATTAATAATCAAATAGTACAATGGGGAAAAAGCGTGCTGTTGTTGAAGGGAGGTTGTCGCTCAAGGGAAGGCCGCTCTGGAGAGGTCGCACTGTACTAAAGTAAATACTTACCAAGAGATTATTTCAATGTTCATTGTAAATACCGCTTATTTCTGAAACTTGTTACTGTATTGTGTTCTACGTGTGACCAACTGTGTATGCTACAAAATTCCCACATCTTCTCTATCTTTTAAAAGGTTCATAGATTTAATCATAGCTGCCTAATTAAACACGCACGTGCAGCGTTTAATGTTTGTTAACTTCGTGGAGACATGCGTTCTGTCACGAATACAGGCGTACTGTTTCACCAACTCGGCAAGGATTAACAAATATAATCAAGAATCGTCAAGTGTGACTCTATTTGTTTGTATGTTCAAATGGATTTCTATCTAATTCGTCCTTCAATATCAAAGGCAGAGGTCTTACGAAGCATATAAGTGATTTAATACGTAATATACAACCATTCATTTAAAGCATCTGTATGTTTGTCAGTTTTGACAGCAATTTAATCAGTATCTAAATTTATACCGAGACACCTGAGGGTCATGGTCTAGCAATAGGAACAAGGAGACAGATTGCTTGCCGAAATCATAAATATCAAACAATGCTACATACTACAACACGACCGTAAATAATTGATTAAACATGATACGCTCTTATTCACAAAGGCCGTAAAAATATATGAGGTTTGCATTTTCAATTTATGTTCTTCTAATTAAATCGTTGTATATGTAGTATTGCAATCCAAGAACAAATTATTAACGAGAATGAACGAATGGGAAATACGAATGGTTTTCCAGAGCAGGCTAGGCACAGATACAAAACCATAATTAAGACACAAGCCTCATAGAAAATTAAATAATTTCCGATATACGGGGCCAATCATTTTGACATTAAAGTCGACAAAGCAACAACGGAACTAGAAGAAGATTTACCTAATTCATGGTTAAACAAACCGTGAGGGAGTGGAGATTATCTGGGGGAGCCGTTTGACATATTTCAATATCGGCATGTTTTGTATTCTAATAACTGAATTATGTTACAACAAAATTACCCGTTGCATGCTGACCGCACACGTTCCTTCCTTTTTTCACTAAATCAGAACAATTTAGATTAAACAATCTAAACTGATATACGACTACAGATATATGTTTAGGGAAAGTCCAGCCCGGTATGTATCGTCATATGTGTCCCATACTTTTGATCTTGAGTTCTATTTTCGCTAGAGTTTAACATTGCGCCAGCAGCCTAGGTCATGCGGCAACTTTTCCAGCTTCAGCGGTAGATGAAAACCCAAGACACACACTCGGGTAGAATCATCAACTTCCTCACATGTGAAATTTATCTGGTCCCGCTTGTGATTTGAGGGGACAGTGATTACTAGTCCGAGCTGCGGGTTCAAGGCCTGAATGAAACCAATGTCTCACAATGATAGATTGAACAAATATATACAACAGTCAATGCTATTTTCCCATTCACTTTGGGACTACAGAAAATCCTGTGAACAAAGGCAATCTTTGGGAAAGACAAAGTGTGACCTTTATTGACAAATGGCTTTTATTCGGAGGTCAGTTTGTTCTAAATAATCCGTGACGGTTTAACAAAGAATGACCTTTATTCGCGGGTCGGTCTTTATTCTGAGGTGGCCGCAAACAGAGGTCTGACTGTAATTAGTAACTGCTAACGGGGTGAGAGAAGTTAAGTTGGTAGGAAACCCCTGGGCTCTGGTTGGGTCATAATTACTATATTGTAATTGAACGGTGTCAAACAAAAATGCGCATGAAAAAACAAACATGTTCAAGTCAGTTCCACTGACTTAAAGGCTTTCACCAGAAGCTTGAAAACGTTGTAGTTCTATCTATTGTTTTAGTATACGAATGATCGCCGACAAAGCGTGTAAAGTTTTTGGAGTTTTTATTAGTATAAGTATTTCCACACTCCATTAAAGGTTTTTGTCAAGTTAACAGTATAGATTCCATTCGTTTTTAAGCCTCGGTATGAACAAATAATGTTTTCATAGCAAAATACGAATACTATTGAATATAAAAGACATTATACAGTTACTGTTTGATAACAATACGTCAGACTGAACTAGTAGGCCTCAAAGGGAAAGCCAATATCGCCTACCAGAACTTATACCAGAGAATCTCGCAGGCTAATTTACCAATGTGTGATAAACAACAAAAGTAATAGGTATACTAATTATACGATACAAACGTTAAAATAGGAAAATAATGAGAGCTCTAACAAAATATTACAGACAATTTACTACTCATTGCGTCTGAGATAAAGAAATGCCTCAAAAATTCATTTGTGTATTAAACATTTATTGCTTGATTTATGCTACTGTGTATTTTGTAAAAGATTTACAAACTTAATTCATTTCTCAATTAAGATTAGTTTATAATTTAGGAAATGGAATTCCTCCTCGATTGCGTGAATATTACAAGTTGAGCAAAATCTATCGTTTCTATCCCTATTTTATTGGTATATTGTTATATTGCTATATTGGTATATTGGTATATTGCTATGACACATTATTTGTTCATATCGTGGTTTAAAAACGAAATGAATTCTGTTTAAGTATTTATTACATTCCCTGAACTTGACAATAAAACTTTATATGACCGGCGGAATGTGGAATTGCTTGTGTTTACAAAAACTCCAAAAGACTTTACATGATTATACTAACAGAACAGGTACCACCTCAACGTTTTAAAGCTGCTTGTGAACGCCTTCAAGTCAGTGAAATTGATATGAAAATAGAATTCTAAACGACAATGGACGTATCCCCAAAAACACACCACAGACCATACTAATCTAACTCAATCTTGTTGATTCATCATCAGATGAGTAACAATCGCACCACATGCTTATACAGTGTGTTTTATATTATCTATCCACAACATTATTTTATCATTGCAGAAAATATTATAAGTTTTTAAATTTATGTAGTCGTGACCGTGGTCCAGTGGTCAGGGCGCTGGACTTGTAACCCGGCGATCAGGGTTCAAATACTGGTCACGGCAGGTCATACCCTTCTATAAAAATGGACAAAAATGTCGATTTTCCTCCATACGTGGAGAAATTGCCGGCTCCGTAAAATGAGGATTGATATTATGAAACATCCTGTATTTACGTAATTTGTATGAACTGACATCTATTAATATCACTGAAATCATTTTATCTTGAGTCATTAAGTTCTGACCACAAGTGACAAAAGTTTAGATTATTGTTTCCGAATTAATAATTTACATAAAGATATTTGCATGAACATATGAGCTGGCTAATTAACTTTCGAAGACAAAAGCAGTTAATATTGCATGCTGATATAGGTTTGTACTTTAATTGAAATTACATGCTCAAGTTTCCACATCTTCGCCATTTCTGTCAAACTGGAGGCAGGTTAAACTCGGTCCCGTTCCATGTTGCAGTGCACCAAAGTCTCTGTACACCAGAGTTAACGGGTACCAGCTTAGGGGCAAGTTTAGTTAGTGTGCTCTCCCTTGATCCAAAATGGCGACATGTTAACTTCCTCAGAAAGAGCGCATTTTTTCCTGCATGTATATCATTTTTTTGTCACCTTCTTGGTAATCAACGTTTTGATTTGAAAGTTTTATTTTTTACATTTTGTTGTCATATCCCATAAATTATAAAGATATGCCGTACATTCTAAGATGTGAGTGACATAGCTGATAACTGTATAAATTCCAGTTCATTCGGTTTGCAGTGTTCGAACCAGGACACCAAACGTTTTGAATGTCAAAATAAAAATAATACGAAGTCAAACTATATAAGGACATTTCTCCAATGCTTTTTTCCGCGCATGCTAAAAAGAAATTCAAAGGGATTAATGTAGCTTTAATGTGAAAATGCGTTGGCTTAAAAATGGACTCCATTTAGAAAATTAGACGAGAACTATACCCCAAGCGCTGAAAGTTTACACCACAAGGTAGTCATTCAAGGAGACCGTTTCATTATTAAGGCCACTTAAAAGGTCTGTGGCTTTTTTTAAATGTCATAATTTTGCAAATTAAAAATTCTCTTCATCTGTGAAAATGGTCAGAGTAGTGATTCTAAAGAATTACGGAACATTTATTTTTATATCATGAAATAAAAAGCAAAAGTAGTACAGTAGCTTTCATGAAAATTTATTTGAAATGAAAGTTCAGTACGTAAATACTAATCAAACTGGAAACAAGCAGCATATATTGGAAACTTTCGACAGGAGGTTGGTCTGTCTATCGTGTAGCCGTAAATTAAACAAGTTTTCATGAGAAATTTATATATTTGATTGAACTTCAGTTGAATCTTAGATACATTCGCCTGTATGATAACCATAAACATGTGTATTATTTCATATACTCATATTTCTTTACATTTATAATTCAAGTCAAGAATTGTTCAACTTTCGTTTCTCAGAAGAGCTGTGTTGATGCTTGTATTTCAAAACAGAAATAAAACTGACATTGAAAAACATTTTTCGCCGATCAACGCCGAACAGTTGGGATATATATTTGAGAGTTTGAGATATAAATTACTAATAACTATAAGAACATAATGTTCTGAGAAGTTAAGGGACGTTTATATGCATACAATGTAAACAAACGTTTGTATTTCTTTCTACATATTTCTAGTAGATTTACTGCCATTGTATCTATAGATTTATTAATGTTTATTACATTAACACGAGGCGAGTGTCTTCAGGATTCGTATTACACGCCATTTTAAAATATAAAAAGAAACATTGCAGGTTGTATTTTCATTTTAAATTGAACATTTCAGAAACTTTATATATTTTTACCACTAACAGCTCTAGGTTTGGCTAGAAATTTACAAATAAAAACAAATAAAAAAGCAAACAAATTATCAGGCCTAAAAACAACAATTAGCAGACTATAGCATATTAGAACTTTTTTTAAAGAAATCAAATTGAGTGTAGGGCTATAAATCTTTGTTGAAATTAAATAAAAAAAATTATTAATGCATAAAGCTTAGCGTTGTCTTGATGTTTATTTGTCTAGACTGAAATTTGTATAGTGGAAATCAGTTACCAATAAATGAGCCATACCGCCTATGTTACCATTATAATGACTTTGAAGATTATTTTTATGTTTTTTTTTTTTGGCAACTGCGGCTTAATGTCGCGCCTACAGTCAGCGTCACCTGGCAGTGGAGGAAGGCCCCAGGCGTGCACCAAGGTAGAACCACAGACCTTCCGAAAGCCAGTCGGACTTCATCCTCATATATGACATCTGTCTTGTCCCGCTCGGGATTCAAACTCAAAGCGGAGCGAGGCTGGTAATTTCTAGTGAGAGACCATAACCACTCGGCCACTGAGGCCCTTATTTAATTTGTGTTTGTCCATGTTGTAATTTTTAAGCAAGCAGTATGTCAAATTTTTTATTGTAGACAACTATCTATGTACAAGTTTTTAGACATTCTGATGCCGTGCAGTGGTTGGTGCATTGGTTAGTGCGCTGGACGTAAAACCCAGCGATCTGGGTTCAAATCCTGGTCATACAGCAGGTCATACCATTCTAAGAAAATTTGACAAGAAAGAGATGTTGCCGGCTAATTATGGAAGGGTCAGTACTGGTTGGAATATAGTCCAGGAAAACTGGTTAGGTAAGCCAGCCGTTGTATATAAATGAAAATTGTTGAGAAACGGCGTAAAACCCCAGAGAAAAAAAGACCTACTGTCAAGCGATGAAATATTCTTTAATACAAATTAACACTTCCTTTTTAATCAGCTTAATCTTATAGAAATACAGTTCTTACAGAAATTGAGTTCACCTACAAATCATCACATACTTCATTAGAATCTTTTGAAACCAGTTTTTCACATATAACAAATTTGTTTACTTTTGTAAAACTGAGGGATGTAGAAATGAGCCGGAAGCCGGAAAAATCGACCGGCTATTTGGGCATTCTCGCTAGCTACTTTTTCCCCACAAGGGACATTGCCCCTTTAGCTCCTACTGTGGGGAACCCTCAGACCTCCTTCCTACTTTAAGTAGCTTACCGGCAACAAGAAAACATTTTTACACCCCCCGTTAAAACTTGTATGTATTGTATCTTTGATGGTGTACACTGTACATGTCAAATGAAAGTTCTATTCTGTTCTGTACTGATAAAACTAAAACCTCATAGAGAGAAAACAGGACTCTGATCTGTATTTGATTAAAGATGAATGCTAAATACTTTTAGGCCATAGAAGTTCCGTTAGCACATATTTTTATTTCAACTAATCTGATTGAATTCAAATGCATTTTCCGTAAACCATTGGAGAAGAACGACCTAATGGTTGGATTATTATACTTACTGGATATTCGTCAGTTATCGGTAATTTCCGTCAATATCCGGTGAAAAAGACAAAATTGGCAGGCAAGGTGTAGAAACTTGGTGCATCTAATTAAATTAATTTGCATTCAGATTGATATTAGTTTAAGCCATATTCTGTTTGATTTCATAACAACATATTAAAGACGGAAAATAATTGATATTTCCTTAAGTAATTGATTTGAATTTCTGCTGATGAATCTTATAATTTGCGCATGCGTACTGAAGAGCGAACCTCCATATCTCCTTCATAACATCCATAAGCTTTGTTCATTAAGCTTTTAATTTGATTGACACAAGGAAAACTTATTCTCGGACCGGTATTCAATAATTTCCAACTCGATAATGAGACCACTTAGACACAGGAACATTTTGTCCAAAGATGGTCTCCTTATTGAGGTGTTATACCTCATGTCGGGCAGCGGTGTGTGGCTGTATGTGCCAAACGGTGAAGTTAATATGTGTAATTAAAATTGCAACTATTAATACCAGTACAACAGACGAGTAATTAATGGGAAATTAATTAAAGTCTTATAAGCGTTAATTTCAAATTCATTCTTTGAAATATTCATTTTGTTTAATTAAATTCTCCTATGTAAATGAACATAGCCAATTACGACGTACATATTTTTGGCGTTCTCACACATTCAGTTTGCCTTTCGAAAGTAGCATTCATCGCAATTAAAGAACGCCTGTCAGCTACCTTTTTTAGAAAAGTATGTGTGATTTAGAAAGGTTAAATTGAGCATATATTGCAATTAATACCATGACGTCATTAGGTGCACAGAGTCCTCGGTATCATTTTAACCCCCACATTCTAGTTCACTATAGATTTGTTGCAATCTCAATTTTGTATACCAAATTAATCCTTACAAAAAGGATTATGATTAAATATTGATAGAGTAATTAGTGATTGCAATTAAACTTATAGAAACTTGCGTTTTTCTACCTCCCGAATGGAGAGTTTGCAAAGGTGTGTCACAATTAACCAATGACGATTATAATTATTGCTAAATAAATGAAAACGTATTGAGCTACGAGTGTTATTATAAGAATTTCTGGGTTTGTGTAAACATTTATTCAAATTGATAAATTAAACAAATAATTAAATATAGAAATTATCAATATTGTAGTAGGCGATGATATTTAGTGCGAGCGACTAAACTTAATTCCAAAATAAATACAAATTGCTTCATTTGGTTCGGTTCATGAAAAATATTTTTTAAACAAACCATGAAGCTGGAAGTACATATACGTACGTGTAAGCTAAACGAAAAAGGAGTTTATATCTTAAAGATCGAAATAAATATTTCGTATCGTTTTGCGCTTTCGTTCTAAAGGTCGCCTACAAATCCGTCCAGTGTTGAACGTCATTCATGCACGATTAATTACATGTTATTGAAGGCTGTGTATCAAGTTAATGTGAGGATTACATAACTATGTTTTATCTGTATATGCCTCATATAATATCCTACAAGCGACTCGTCTTTAGGTTATAATGATATTGGTTGACTTGATGAGTTTTTTTAAAAAAAACGCAGTAGTATAATTCACTTCTGCTCTTCTCGGATTAAAAAATAAACTCCTTCAAATCAAAACTTATAGCCCATAAAACATTCTATTAAATTCATTCACCTACAGACTCGTGGAATGGTTTCAAAAGGTGTAAATTTACTTTCAAACACGTGCAGTAATCTGTCATTCGAATCGTCGATGTTTCAATTCCAATACAATAAACACAAGGTGATTACAAGTTACGTGTTTTCTCTCATATTTAGAACCTAAAAGAAATGCCAATATCATGGGTAATTAAAACGACACTTTTTACTGGCGTTTATAGGCAAAGATGACAACAAGATATCACTGATTCAAATGGTGAGTGATGTGTCAAATTAAAATGCTATCTTTGAGAATGAGGGGCTTTGAAATGAAAACTGACACCCCATAAAAATCTATGTTTATATCTGTTTCTTCTGATCCAATACGCTATACGTGTAGTCTGGTATTTAGATCAAAAACAATCTAGTAAATATGAGTACTTTCTAAATTCTATTTCCATTTCTAGTGTATATTTATTCCCTATATTGGCAATAACACATCAATAGGTTCACAAATTAATTATATATTTTTCTTGGATGCAATAACTTGTTTCCGATATTTCGATATTACGATAAATGTCACCTGACCGCTGTCTCACGTCACCGTCACAAATTTCTAAAATAAGGCGTATCTACATCAATTATTCATATCAAAAATTCAATATTTGAACAGTCGTTTTAAATACATGTACAAAACAATAGCTTCGAACGTCACGAAATACTCTTATTTTCTTATTCCAATATTGCGTAACGGGAATAAGTCTTCGGTCCTTAAATATTGACAGTGTTGTTGGCGATGTTTCCAAGTCTTTTTTTGAATGCCGAGAGATTTTGATGTAAGTGATTGTACGGATATGCAAACTAAAAAAAAACAGTGTTTTGGGACACTGCCTATACAAACAATCTCTAAAATTATTTTGACGTTAATGAGACTTGAAGGCAGAGTTAGAATACGGGCTTATAACACATTGTTATCTTCACCAAAAATTAGGGGGCGCTGCATGTCAGGAATTTGGCATTCACATGGTTACTTAATTTTTAAACGTATTTTACTCATGACAAACGAAATACACGTTATATAATTGTTAGGCTTTTTGTTCAGTGGTACCTAAGAAGAAAATTTGTCATGATGTTTGGCGTAGGCAGTGTTCTAACTACAATGATACATCTAAAACTGAAGGCTTTGATGTATAATCCATTCTGAAAAATCTATTTAGATATAAAAAGAATGATGTAATTATCAACGATAACAATTCAACGACCTTGTCATTCAAAAATATATAACATCTGATATAGAAGTTTGCCGTTTAATCATGTTTATGCTATACTGATATTTAATAGCCAGACAGATTTTCCGAGTACTGTTGTAAATCCACAAATACCATAATACGGTTTTCAGTACCACGAGACGATAAAACTGTCAAAGAATCAAATGGTGAGTTAAGCTTATTTATTCTCAGTGCAAGACCAATTATCTGCAGGGCGCTTTTGTCAATATCGATGTACCATAGTAACGTTGCACATTAGATTATTGAGCTTCAAAAGATCCCGTGCAACCGTCCATAAAACTCAGACAAATCCTTTTGGTGACAATGAAACGGATACCAACAGTTTACGTAGTCTATTAATAGACATTGTAGATTTGTCATTCAATTTCTTTAACAGCACCAAGAATCTGGAAAGTAGACAAATGGCTTTGGACGTAGTATGTTGTGTAATATCGTTCAGAAAGGAACGTGACACACACGGTGCTCGAACCCACCGATGCCAAAGAGACACATTTGACGGAGCGGACCTTTGTCTGTCCTAGATGAATGTTCAAATCTAGTGTCTGATAATTGCACATCAATGGAACTATTGTCAGTTTGGAACGGTATTTTGTCCCTAAGCCTTTCGACATATTTCGTATTAAACATGATAATCGAAGGATTGCTTTGATGTTGAACATAAGTTTGTACTTCGCTAAAATAACCAGAAAACACTGTGCAAATGTTTTATAATATAAGATTGTAATGTCAGGAAGGTCGCAACTTTTTAAGTAGATGACCACTAGCACAGTAAAACCTCTGAAAACTGGACCCCTTCCGGATTGGGCCAAAAGTCCGGTTTTCTGAAATTCCGGGTTTCAGAGAACTATTCATTGTGGAGAAAAAAAGGACTTGAAAAATCGTCCGAATTTCAGAGAATCTGGTTTTCATGGAGTCCGATTTTCAGGGTTCATACTGTACTTATTTTACGTAGAAGTATGAATTTTAAATTATTATTGACGAACAAGATCATTGGCTTTCCACGCCGAAAAAATAAAACACTTGAAGAATTGTAGATCTCAAATCAGTCTTCAAGTTGTAGCGTAAGTCTTTTAATTTCGGAGAGCCCCTCCTAAATTAACATATTTTTACATACCTTTCTGATGAGTTTTTTTTTCATTTTTTTTTACTCACGAATTTTTCTCATAAATTGCTATAGATAATTCAAATTACAGTAAAAAATAGCGCTCTGTAACAAAAAAGTCATTAACTGGAATTATATTTCAATTTCCATTTAATTCTCATTTTCTTACGGACTTTTTGTGTCACAAAAACGATTTTACTTTCAAAGACAACCTTCTATAATTACAGAACCGCAGATTAATTTTTTTATTCATGACAAAATTTAGAAAGTGCCTTCTAAAATTTGCTGAATAGATCAAGGCCGTATCATGCTTATGTTTCCTTCCATTCATGCGAAACGTTTCTTTTCAGAGACGTGTTTGTCTCCGTTATTTATTATAAAAAATTAAGTTTTTGTATGGTCAAACATTAAAATCTATTTACGTGGTAACTATATCCTAATATTTACTTAACAAAGAATCCAGTTTTACGTAACCACCGTATCAAGACCTGTCTGAGAGAAATTCCCTGACAAGTAACGTTTGTACTGATATTTTGTACACTACAAATAATCCATATAATTTATATAGTATGCCATTCGTCAACCCAATGCAACTATAAGCAAAGAGATCTGCACAAGGTAAATACTAGTATGTGCAAAATATGATGATAATTATTGTTTTCAGGAAATAAAACATAGCCATGCGTAAAAAATAAAAATACGCATTGAAGACGAAGACAGGCGTTAAAAAAGTAAGATTTCACAGGCGAGAAAGTTCGCATTTCTTTATATTTCAGACGAAAATTTACATTTTAATAGCAAACTAACTGTCAGAAAATAAAACAACACATTCATGGTGAATTGGTACAGAAAACATGCCTCCTCCGTATATACGAATTTTTGTATTTGAATTTTGACTTTCAGCAAAATCCTTAGAAAACTAAATATTAGAAAATATAGATATCATATTATAGAACAATCATAGTATATGAGCTTTCATATGTATTCAGATTTGAAATTTATCTATAACAAAAAAGTGTACAGCTCCAAGCAAAATAATGTCTGTTAAGTATTAAGCGGAAGATAATGAGGATTAATTCTTGAAGATGACGACGAAGAAAACGAGCTTCATATCTCACACTAGATTAAGATTTAATATCACCAAAACAGGAGAGCGAGAAGTCTACAAAAATTCCATCCTATCATGAACAACCGCCTCGCAGAATTTACATTTTAACATTAGCCTTATGAATTAAATGCGTTGTAATCCTTTCCATTTTCTTAATTGATAACAGATATATTTCTATAAAACTCACAATGAAGAACTGAATAATAACATGCGGTAACTTTTAAATAGATTTTATTAAATTATTTATTAGATGAAACAAGCACCATACGACCAATTAACTTCATTTAATACGAAGATCCTTTTTGATTCCTGGAAGGCAGTTTTTGTTTGATTTATTTCTAATTATGTCTAATTAAACAGAAGTTTATGCTCGAAATGAGATACCGAGGTAAAATAAAGATATGTTGAACCATTTTTAATTTTAAATCTATGTAGTATATATTCAAATTATAATTATAAATCGAGTGTTAGAAGTAACGGAGTATTTATAAGTATATACTGATAACATATTAATAACAAAAGACAGTGTGAAATTAAATATAATTTTCCCAAATCATAAAATCCAATACCGTATAAAAGATAATTATGTGTCAAATAATAAAATAAAGAAATTAGCAGTAATTTATCATTACTGTTGCTAATATGTTAAAAGATATTTTATCTTTCCTACCTGAGTGTGTCCGCTTGTAGTCCTCTCTCTCTTAATGTTTCCACGTTCTAAGGATGAAATGCGGCAGCTTGTTTTATATTCTACCCATTGTTAATCATCAATACGGAATGACAAATCTACCTAAAAATATCACGCAATTAACAGTTAATCTAACGGAACTATGAACGATCGCCGATATCACTTGTCACCGATTCTAATCGTGGAATCTTTGAACACGCTTAACACGCTCATCAATTGGTCAAATGTCTCCTTAATTGGCCGCTCACGTCAGCAACCTTTGCGGAGCGCACCTGTACGTGGTGTAAAAATGCTATCGATAATAAAGTTCGCGACAATTTTCGAGGTAATTTTAAACCACCTAACTCCCGAATCTTCTCTGATGACTGACATCTACACAGGGCTCAGTTTTATGTCTTACCCAAAACTAGAAACATTTTTCTGATAATTAGCAGCCTTTGTTCGCTCTTGTTAAATTACAATTCGCTGTTCTTTGTGGTTTTTTTTGCGTGGTTGATTCCTATTTGGCGATAGCAACAACGACTTTGGGAGTGTGCCTACGATTTGACAAACTGAATATTGAGTTGACAGACGGTATTATCGATGATATTTAACGACCATTTATATCATATTTGTAAGTTCGCCGGTCGCTACATTGAAGCTTTTGGTAATGAGGCTTTAAAACCTTGATGCGCTTGTATTCATAGCGCAAATTGCTTTAGTTTGACCATCGTTCTCAACATTGAATTTAAGACGAAAATACAATCAACTTGGAAGTGGTTATATGCTGTTAATATTTTATACGCTTACGCGAGAAATATACTACAGTATGTATCGCTTACCACACTCGCTTCTTTCTATGTATTGTAAGTACTCACTCTAAATTTGCCGTGTTGTCACTAATAAGGAGCGTCTGTTAATGCTCCTTATGTTATTGCTTACTTCAGAGGGAACATTATGCTCTACTTCTTTCATTACTAATTGTCCCATTCTCTGTCGCGTTGCCTACGTTCATTTTATCGCCATTATCCCTATGTTTAAACACGGCTGGTTTTAACAGTATTTTCCCCCCAAAATGTTCGGTATTAAACTTGGTTTTCTCTGGATTACAGGGTGCTCAGTGATTACTTCAATTCTATCGAAGATAATTTTGTCTATTCTTGTTAAATTAAATACTGGGAAAAAGCAAATATATAAACATACAGACACAGTGCTAGATGAACATTTTACAATTCACGAGTCACTTTAAGGGTTTGGCGCCCTTTATAAATAATACAATTGTTGATACTACATGAACTTGAATATGGAAATGATGCTGAAATAGATTCAAACTTAATTACAACTGATTGTTACTGTGTGACAAACGCCCTCTGTAATTTTCTACAGACCTGAAGACTAAAGTAAGTGTAGATAAAGATGGGTGTGTTCACGGAGAGGGGAGGGGGATGCCTTATTGTATCTTCAATACATCAGAGTTCACTTTAACCGCGTTTACTTTTGTGATAATTACTATTAACTAAAACGAGTTTTCAGAATCCTGAATAAATTATTCAAATATCTGGTAATAATGTTCAGTTTTAATTTCTATGATCTGGAAATGATGTACTTAGATATAATATATGTAACAGGAGGCAGAAAATAAAGTTCCCGATGCGGGGCTCCAACCCGCGACCTTCTGCTTGGAAGTCAGCTGCTCTACCAACTGAGCTAATCGGGCAGATGGGCATACAAACTATTACAAAAACACACATAATAATAATAAATATATGTATACAGCACTGCTACATAGAAAAGCATCTAAGTAATGACATAACGTCCTACATTTTAACCGGTATTTTGCAATACTGATGTATTCCCAAAGTTAGGAAAAGATACAACACTTATTTACAGACGCTAATTTTCTCTTGGGAGCAGTTATAAAACGACTTACAAGAGTTATAGAAACTCTCTGTAGACATTAGCTACGGTAAATTGATAAGCATCGCCATGATTTGTTACTTTCACAAATTTGAGCTTTTTTGCCATATGCTATTTTTGTGCGTATATATCATATAAGCGACGTAGAATGGTAGAAAAAGAGTGTTCATCTATTGAATTGGAATCCGAACATTTTGGCGGTCCGTTTAGTTTCATCTCACGAAATAAATCTCAACAACTCTGAATTATCTCCAGGAACAACTAGCAGAATTGAAATGTATTGTACCAATACGACCAACGTTGAAACCCATGACAGATAATTCACCTCTTCACACATGTAAACATTCCAACGATTGACACGAATAGATTACTTCAGATTCACTTAATTCAGCTAAAATGACCGCGTTATTTTGAACACAGATATGTTTGCATGTTATTTTATAGTTTACTTATTACACTAATACAGCTCCGAAGTTCCTTTCTAATTATAATATTACTCCTATGTATTTTATTCTTGTTTCGAGGTCGGTCTTCGAAGTAGACTGATTATGGGTACTGGCTTTTTCACAAGCCCCTCAACCCTATGAGTTGTATCCCATCTCTGGTACCAGACACATTTCACATGCGAGGAAACAGACAATATGGTAGGTTTATGGTTCTACCCAGGCGTCCCCCCTGGGGTTTGTCTTCTACTCTTAGGCTGGAAAAAATGCTAAATGACCCTGGCTGTTGGGGCGATGTTAAACCCTTGTGAAAACATTCGCTCAGAGAATGCGTCGTTTTGTTTGTCTGAAATCCTCTTTTTCCACTTCAATTAAGCACGAAAGGTCTATATCAGTGTGTGTGAAGTATTTATTGTTATAAAAGGGAACGTTAATCTTAACGGAGTGTGATGTATTGTGAAATTAGGACATGTTTTTCGTTTGTTTTTCCATTCGATAGATGAAATAGCTAAGGATATATCTGAACATTTGTTTTAAAAATCAAACTTGATTTTGACTAGAATTGAAGGTATCAGTGCAAGAAGATACCTGTCCATTTGGTCTAACTTACAATCACCCTTCAATTAAAGAGGAAATTCCATATTTCGAACAATAGGTCATTTAATCCACATTGCTGTCTCTTTAAGAACTTAATTAATATAAATATAAGCAATTAAACAACACCTAAAACATAAAATCAACCATTAAACAGTATATTTACACATCAATTATGAAGCTTTGCGGGACAAGTTTGCGGCATTGTCCCGTAGCTCTAAATAGCCATGCACAAACAAAACTTCAATTTGGAACAGTTATATGAGAGTTTATTCAGTATTTACTTGTCAGGAGCGTCAATGTTGATGGAGTGTGATATTTTGTGAAATCAACCAAGTTTAGAATCAGCGAACGATGTTTGAACTTATTTTTATAGCACACCTTTCTCGTAGGAGGATTTGTCATTAAAAAACCAAGACAGGTTTTAACAACTGGTCAATAAGTTCAAAGTCAAATGTTGTTGCATAATGCACTAAATCGATTGAATTATTTCTGCATGATTTGGACGGCATCGTAGTTCGAGCAAAATAAGAAACCTACTTGGTCTCACAAATATCATCCAGTTGTATATTGGCAAATTATGTTTCTTAGTTCATAATTATAGCGAACTTAGCCAGGCTCTCTTTCTCGTGTGTATTAATGTATTCAAGCGAGTCGCGGCAAATGTTTCTATTAACGCGCTGTTGCTTCTCGTATTTTGCTAGTTTTGGAAATGTACAATGATACGAAGAATGCGCATATTGTATTTTAGAAACGTTTACAGTTAGCATACGCATTTGCGCATCTAATACAAAAAAATCTACATTGTATATGGCTAGTAGAGTCGTGTTCACGGTTACCCGACCGACCCTATCTTTTGCACCGACCTTAAATTTCTAACGGGAAAATCTACAGTACGAATATATTTTGGTGGGATTCGCACTTGCAAAGTACGGAAAGTGTGTTTAGAAAAATAGAAATGAAAGGGTTTTGAATACCTACCCTTATTTGTTCGGTCAAGTAGCCCTAAGCATGACCTTTTTCTAGCCTAAGGGGTCTACGCTGTCCCTACATCAATCATTGTCTATCTCGTACAGAATACTTGCTTTTGATTGGTGGAACGGGTCACGTGCTGGCCTAATATTTTCCCAAATTTGGTCAGTAGCAATTAATATGCAGTCAGTAATTGATTTATGAATGGTACTCGGTAAGATAAATTCTATCGCTCCCGCCCAATAATTATTTACGTACCCTGTATCACACCGTATCGTGTCAGTAAGAAACCGTGTAACTAATAATATTGCTTAAAATGGTTATCCCGCTGGGCGAGGAAACAACGTCAAAAGTGACGTAATTAGAAGCAACAATTACAATGTTCATAATGTATAATTTAGTAGGCATTATTATCACACAAAAAATGGAATTTCGAGGAAACTAACCCGACTCCGCATTAAAAACGTAAATTTCCTTGACGTACAACGACATAAGAGAGAATCATTACTCGATGAAGTCCCCAGATAGATACACGCTCATCATCTAACGACAAACTGACATGTTTGGTATCATATTATCACATTTTGTTGTTCTATCTACGCAGTAATATCATTTATGACATCCCCGGAGTTTCTTCGTACTCTCTCGTAAAGTGTTGAAACACCAAACTGTGGCAGTTAAGCATGCATAATTTTTATACGTAACAGTGATGGAAAAGAAAGGAAATATTCTCCTTGATCTTTTAGTTTGCATTAATTTATTTTAGCTCGAACGTGAAACAAGCATTTTTGCTTATATTGCTCACGCTTGAGTCCACTTCCTGGACACTGCACCAGTACAGCGTCCGAAAAATGGGATTCTGAATTACATGACATGAATGAAACCCGTCGAAGACGGGATTCGAAGTCAGGACCTTTGGATTAGAGGTAGGATGTTCTACCCCTAGACCATGATGCCTTCGATCCTTTGTTATTGGATAAACTATTTAACATTAAATACATATGCAGCATACACATCCTTAACATTCTTACGTTGTAGTAAGGTAAGAAAATATTGTCGTGTTTACGGTTACCGGACCGATCCTAATTTCTATACCGAACTTAGTTTCTAATGACAAAATCCAAGGAACGAAAATATTTCTGAATAAATGGTTCCTCCAAAGTATTTAAAGTATGTTCATAAAATAGAAAAGCTTTTCGACTTATCTACCCTAACTGCTTGACAAAGTAGCCCTAAGCATGACCATTTTTCTGGCCTTATTGCGTCAACTGTGTATAGCAATAGAAAGACCACTATACCTACGGGCCCAAGGTGCGGCTATCGATAACGTTTACTGTAGCAATTTGGGTTTTAAGACATATTGCCTTACAGTAATCTTCTTTCCTGCTTCGCTGAATCAAGTGATTCAAGTGGAGAATATAGATGAGAAAATAATATCTAGAAAAAAAAACACGTAAAATCCACACCTCCCCTAATACGACCTTCTCCAAAACCCGCCGACCTAAACCCACCCAACACATAGAAGCATACAAAAATACACGACAAAACAAAATCTCAGTTTGTTACGCATTGGAGAAGTTGGCTGTCATTAATAAAGAACCAAAATATTGGTACAGAATACGGTAAAACTAGTTTGACTAACTTTTCGCTAGTAGGCTTATGTAAATGAAATACTGTTGAAAAGAAAGCTTAGAACTTTAAAATGGTTTTCTTCAACATAGTTATCATAGGGCGATTGTTTCGTCTTGTAAATATAAATTGGCCGCGGTCAATGCGGTGAAGCGGCCGCCGTATATAACTGGAAAATTGTTAAAAAACGGGTTACCCAGTGAAGAAATATAAGCTGTTAGAAACATAAAACTTGCCGAATTCATGGCATGTACATACTTTATAGGCCACATTGATAGTATTGTTGTTCAATATGCCTATATATAAACATAGATTTCAACGACTGTAAGACCATATGAAAGTACTACATTTCCTGTATTAAGTATATAACCCACGTGTCGCATCTTTCATCATCAGGGAAGTTAATGTATTATTCATATTTCATTATATTTCTTTGTCTCCGAAGTTCTTAAAAATGAAGCGTGGGAAGAATTGCAAGACAAGCATCTGCTTGTTCTTGGAGTGTCAGAAAAATAATCTCAAACGAGAGTTCAAATAAATGGAAGATGGATTTGACACAAAAAGGTTATTCATACGGAACATTTGGGGCACAACACGGAAACATCCGAAGACGGGAGAATTCTTATATACAGACAATGAAAAAAGTCTTATAAATCAATAATGGCTTACAACACGGGCGTCTAAAACAATCATAGCATCTTATTTAAAGGCAAATTTGCGCATACAATACGGTTTTCGTTTTCTCTCTATGATAAGTGAACTTAGGGAAAAAGGACAAATTATTAACAAACTAGATGAACAAAGAAATATATGTACTGGAAAATGTTAAAAATATTTCTTGTCTTTGTGAAACGAGTATTTCTGCTTCAAAAACATTAGATATTTTAGGCATCCCCTCCAAACCGGCCAAATGACCTGGTACCAGGCTTGACCAGTTTAGAGGGGTTTCACCGTATGTAGTTTATACAGAAGCGCATGACGTATGATACAAATGGGAACGATATAAACCATGTTCGTTTAAAACAGTGTTATAAATTACATTCTCAGTGAATATAAGAAATCATATGTTTGTTTTGTAGTCTTAGTGAGAAAACTAATTTTATAAACTCTTAAAGTAAAGTATTAGGGTGAAGATGATGAACGTTTTCAGACTTCTACATCAAAATGTAAAATCACTGAAAATATTTGTTCAGTGCTTAGTGTGTATTTTTTATGTAATATTCAGAATACTGTTTCAAATTCATTAATTTAACAGCAATCAATACTATTGCAATTTAAACTTTATATACAAACAATAAACATTTTCGCCAAAAAATAACAATACATTAAAACCTCGATAATGAGACCACCTTCCCGAAAAATCGATCATAATAATGAGATGTTTTTTTTTTCAAAGAATAGCTTTAATTCACAGGGTGGTCTTTATTCGGAGGTAGCAGCAAACACAGGTTTGACTGTATGTACGTTTCGAAGCATGAAACTAAATGGAATGCTGAAACACTCGGATTTCATGTCTTTGGTATTTGCATTCTCTAAAATACAAATTTCTCAAGGACGAATCTGTTGATATGTCGCTAACATGATAAATGCGCACAAAAATAACACACGACAAAAAGCTCTAATTCGTCAAAGTAACAAATCATGGCGATACCTGTCAATTTATGGTATCTAATGTCTACAGAGAGTTTCCTTAACTCTTGTAAGTCGTATGATAATTGTTCCCAGCAGAGAATCAGCGTCAGTGTGTAAGCGGTGGGTCTTTCGTAAGTGTAAGAATACATCAGTATTGCAAAATGATCAGGCCAGAGAAATATAGTCATATTTACGGTTACTTGAACAAAAAATGGTGTATATAGTTTGCACAATTTTTCTTTTTGTATTTTGTTTGTAAACATACATTTTGTGAAAACACGGGCTACGATTCGTCCCCAAAATATTTTCGTACACAGTATTCTGCCCTGGAAACGTTAGATTCGGGGCATAAAAAATACAATCGGTCGGATGAACTGAAACACGTCTATTGTCTTGCCTCAGATAAAATGCCGAACATGTGTCATTAGTGTATAGCTTAATATTTCAGAGATGTTCATCATTTTCTCACAGTAATGCCGTATTCGACGAAACAGATGGATAGTTGTGTTTATTATAAAGTTGCTCAGAATTAATCATGTGTGTAACGAATGGTGGATCTCTCGACCATTCGAAAAGTCGAAATTCAAATTTGGGAATCAAATTTTCTCAGGTCTTAGTTTTATCACCCTTATGTTTCTAGTTTATCATTTTTATTATCAATGTCACTTCCAAATGCATTTAGTCAAGTTATGCCAATCATTGTGAAGTATCATTGTTAGATTAATATCCTATAGGTCATAAAATATTTCTTTAATTTATTTTGAGTGAAGTACACTTGCTTCGTTTGAGTATAATATTACGACAGTATTAAATGTCCTTGTAGAGTAAAAAAATCTAGTTATGCTTGTTTTTTCTAATTGATTTCCAGTGCCTCTGATAACAAGTAAGTACGTTCTTGTTTCTGTGTAAGCAAATAAGAAATTCCGCATGCATGGTTTTATCAAACTGAAGATGAAGAAAGATGTCTGCTAGAAGGTGGGGTAAAACTTCCGTTTTTTATGAATTAGAACCAATCCTTTTTAAAAACGACAATTTTTAAATTTGAACTACAAAAATACAATATCCATAATTTGTTTAGTATGAATTGCTCCAATATTTCTGTTATTCTAACATTGAGAAAAATTCAGTGCTAAAAACTCCGTAATCCAGAGAGCTCATAGTTTAATACCCAATGTTTGGTTGGATAAAAAAACAGTTAAAATTCGTTAATACGAGCAATGATATCACGAGCACCCTTCTTATCTCGAGGAGTTTTTAATGTCCCGTCAATTTTTGTACTTGGTAGTTTATAATTTTCAGCCAACAAACAAATACCTCGTTTTTAAAAGCACCACGTTTATCTCGAGCATTTGGTCTGTTCTGATGACCCCCCGAGATAGCGAGGTTTTGCCGTAGGTAGTATCTATATTTTGGTTTAATGGTGAAAAGATGATCTTGTTTTTAGACTTAATCTCTTACGTACCTCTCTCCTCGGGGGGATCAAATTACAAAAAAAAGACAGTTCAACCGATAGCTAATATGTACAACAAGTTTATCGTTCATGGGGTTTTTATTTAGTTTAATTGTTGCATCGTCCCCATCTTCTTTCATATTTCAAAAACATTCCCCCTCCAAACTAGTTTCTAACTTGCACTGATCCGCACAATGCTTCTCTCATGAAAGCAGAATATAACACTACATTCGATATATCTTCCCTTTCTTTTCGACTAGCAAAATAGAACAATTTCAAAATATTGCCTCGCACATTTTTTGGCCTTTATTCTTTTACCGTTTCCATCTTCTCTCTTTTTTACCTTCGCACTTTCTTCTACTTGCCTTTTCCTCGTGGATTTATCTTTTACGCTTTCAGATGTGTTTTCTAAAAACCTGAATTCCCTGTCAGAGGTGTGGTTTAATGAATTAAGCCTTTTAAATAAATCCAATGGGGCTCATTATGTTTTAACAATTTCTGGATAAAGTTCATTGCGATCAGATTGTAAATTGGGTTTTGTTCTGCAGTTTCGGTTTAAAGACAAGGTGAAAATGCAAAGGGTATGGTGGGTTTAATTTTCTTCAACTGTAATAACGATTGACATTCTCGTATTATTCATTTCTAGTCATCCGAATGTGAGGTTATGCTTTCAATACAAACGGAGTAAGTCACTTGTTAATATCCATGTATACTTCGATGAACATTTGACAAAAATGTCGATTTTCCTCCATATGTGGAGACGTGGTCGGCTTTTTGCGGAAGGGAAAGTTGGTACTGATTAGTATACAGTCCAGGAAAATTGTTTAGGTGAGCCGGCCGCTGTATTTAACTGCAAAATTGTTAAGAAACGGCGTTAAACCTAGTGAAAAAATCCTACTCTTTCCTAAGTGTAGGGATTAGGGAGCAGGGAGCACTGTTTAAACTTGAAAATGATGCCATTCTATGTTCATAAAATTGATATTTTTTTTGAATTTCTGTAAATCATTAATACATACAATTGCTTTGATTTTTCTATGTTCAAAATTATTAAGTCTTAGGTTATGACGCGTCTATGAAATCATCTCAGTGTTCTCAGACAACAGATGAGTAAAAAGTAACCGGACATATAACACGACATGTTCACACTTCGATCACTTAGGAGGGCTTAATTCAAGTTTCGTGTCGAAAAATTCCTGTCTTTTATGATAATACAGTTCAACCTCTCCACAGCGGCCTTTTCTTGAGTAACAACCTTCCTTCAATAACAGCATAATTTTTCCCACTGTACGATTTTACCATTACTTCAACCTCTCTAAAGTAAAAACATCTCAACATCATAATTTTGCCTCTTCCAAAGGGTGTTGCTTTGTAGAGGCAGCGCTGTACAAATGGATATTTAAGCGTAGCATTAAGATGTAAATGCCATAACTACTGTGGACATATATGTAATGTTCAAAGTTGCTGATGCTTTAAGTAAGTGTACCACATGCTTCCGGAACAGTATGAACAGTAACAAAGTAAAGTCAGTTCATTGCGAATCTTGGAAACATCAATCTCCACAGGGTGTTGCCCTAAATGTTGTTCGACTAGCCTTAAGAATCTCCTTCACCCTAAGGGACGATTACACCTTCCTTTCTAGTCTTAAGTCCTTCATTGAATACGATAACGTATTCTTTTATTCCCTGTTGTCTAAGTATGATGCAATGTCTGGAATACTAATATATGTAAAATGATTATAAAAAAACTAAATTACTTCGTTTATTTTCTGTGCGCCCTCTTGATGTTGTATCAAGGGAGTTAACTGTGGTGATTTATCATTATCCTAACAGAAAAAATTGACGCTTGGGTTTTAATATATTTAGTATGCAAATCCAGGACAAGATAAGAATCAGACAAACCTTACTTTCCATTCTATTGTCTTCCAGTGCTGTAGAGGTCGTTTCGTCACGTGGTTCAACGTTTCAGTTTCGGAGTACAAAATGTACATTGACAAAACATGAAAGACCAAACTGAGTCATACTCGTGGAGCGGGTTAAACATACAGAAATCACTCTGTCATTACTAGGGTCATCACCCGCTTAAAATGAGTATCAATTCTCGACATACTCTTTGGTATGGATGAATTTTCAAATAAAAAGGTAATATCTTAGACATTGAATAGATTGATAAAAATGTTCGTAAAGCTTTCAAACTTAACAACAGATTTGTGTTTTGAAAATATCTTGCATTTCGGAGACAAACCAGTTTTGTTCCAAGAAATGTTTTATGAAGAATTGCGGAATTATTTTAACGAGTAGAAACATCACGGAATGGTATGACAAAACGTTCTGCAGCTTAGAGGGAAATTGGAAAAGATTTATCCCGGTGAAGTTAATAATAAAAGGAACAAGCGATTTAAATCGTGCGCCTGTAACTTTGAATGAAAACTTCGTCGAAGAAGTTTGGTTTGTAGAAATAACACAGGACCTTCAGCACGAAAACAAGATAGCAGTTTTTTTACTTAAAAATCTTGCTAATGTATGGTGGTATGTATCTGTATGCATACACTTAGCGAGTTAATTTTCGAGAAAGCTTTCTTAGATTTCGTGAAAAATGTTTTTATTTTCATGAAAATATTTTATCGTCCGCTTAATAAGTACGTTTACTATGTGCTGAAGAAATGTTATTATGAAAAGTTCGTGAATTTTCGTGAAAATTTCTTTATTTTTTTTTCATGAAAATCTGGTAGATTTCGCAAAAATATTCTGATTATTTGTGCAGAAATATGCCACCATACTAATAGTATACTTTCCAGACATTTAGCTTTGAAGTTAATAGATCCACAAGACAAACATGCGGATAAAACTGCTTTTTTTATGATAAAGAAGGGGTTAGCTAGATTTCTTCGGTTTGAAGATATTAAGTGGTCTTGATAAATTATGAATGGAGATGGGACTGACGCAAGTTTTATGAAAGGAATGAGCTTTTTTCGCCACTTACAAACGAACGAACGAACGAACGAACGAACATAAAAGTTAGGATTTTTTTGTATGCGTATGGACACAGATTGTAGTCATTAACGATTACAAATAAAAAGCCTCTTGTTTGAAATAAAGTAAATCGGAATCGCAGACATCCAAGGATTTGATTTATTCTGATACTATAGAAAGTGAAAATAAAGCAAGAAACAAAGAAAATCATGATAACAACAACAACAACAACAACAACACCTGTAGTAACAACATAACAATCATGTGTGGGCGTCATTGCAATGACAAAAAAATAATAAGCAACCACATTCAAACTGAGGATATAACGGACCACCATTGTAAATGATTACAGTGCTGTTCTTTTTCTTTTAACTCACTATTTAATTCATCAGTAGACGTCACGGCCACATACTTTTTATCAACCGCTTACCTACCGTTGTAAAAATTGAAAAACAAGAAATGAAAGACATATGACCAATGACAATGATAACCTAGCAGGGTAATCAATTTAATAATTTCTAAGGACTGCTACGCTTTTTAATCTCCGAATCGCACATTCACTGTTCCCTTACACAATAATTGACAACACGAGAGGTTCCGTCACTTCATATGTCATTACAACAAAAATAATACAAAATTGAAGGGACCAGCTCTGTGAACTTGTGATAAATAGTCCAACAGCTACTATATCCTGTGGAAGTTGATGTTTATTCTTAATATAATTAATTATTTCGAAAACAAAAACATTAATTATTATTCTCCGTATTGGTAGAGTTGTAGTGAAGTCTATGTATGTACTGAAAATATTTCTTCCACTATAATGTTAAATGCCCATGTATAAATTTCCAAAGAAGGGACAGAGCCAGGGATTCTTACAAAAAATCGAAATGTAAAAATTAACTTTCCTGTCATTATAATCAATTATAAAATATTTTAAGAAGCTATTTTACTAAATGAGTGTCTTTTAAAAGGGTTCCATCCCTACCGTAAGTTCGGTAACATTTGATACATCAAAATCAAAAATAACCTCAAGAGTCAATGAAGTACAACATAAATATTAATGACATATGAGATGACGTATAAAATGACGTCATTGTGTTCTAATGAAATTCATTACATTTGAACGATAATCAGAAGCAAACTCCTGCGGAGTAGTCAAAATATGATACAGCTATATCTATTTCTTCTTTGTCTTCATTTTTAAACTCGCATCCATAACTTTATTCCATCTACCTCGAGCTTTTGATTTCCGCGAGCTTTTCTTCGCACCCTCTTTGCGCATACATATGATCAAACCCAAACAGACAATTGTGACAACCAATGCAACAAAGGCACATCCGTATGCGATCATCGCAAACAATGTTAGGCACTTTTCTAGCAGGACAATTCCTGAAATGGGGTTACTTTGGCTTAAAACGTGTAGTCATGATTAAATAACTTTTATTCACTAATTTTCACAGAGGAACGTAGGTGAAACATTTGCGCTTACTTGACAATAACAACATTTTTATACAAAAAACAGTGTTTGTATGTAATGTTTCGCTTTTTCTAAAAAAGGACTAGCTTCCTACGTACATACACAAAAAGGTATTACAGTGATGGCTTAGTAGATTTGTGAATTATCAAATGATTTACACCAACTGAAACAGGTGGAAATGAATTCTAAACTCAAGACTTGTTAACAACCGTTTAACACATGGAAGAGATCAACATTGTAAATATTACGTGAAGTCGCGACTTACGGTATTAGCACTAGAACGAAATACGTGGGTGCTGCAAGATATTTTGACGCACTTTAATGTAAACATGTCATGATGGTTATGTATATAAAGCTTAGAAATTGTAATTAAACGTGTTCTAATGCATTCATTACCAGATCAGCGTGAACTTTGGACACATTTGTAATGTATTTTAAATGCAGTGTTTAAATCGTAATAAATGTTTATGTTTATGCTAAAAACGGAAATGGTACCAAAATATTGTGTAGATGTTAGATGTTTTGTGTTTAACCGTGGTAGAGGACAGCTACAATATATTGTTGACGCCCCCTTTCACCCGCATGTTTTCCAATAATACGTCCCGTCAAGGCGGGCTTATAAAATATGAACAAAATATTTCTTACCAATAGTACCATCACACAGTTTTTCTATTACACAATTCTCATTGTAATATTTCCAAACGCTGGTTCCTTAAAAGCAAACATTACACACTGTACTTATAATAATATGCATATAAACGATACACATATGATATATTGAACTCATCTACGCGTGTGCTTATGCTTTCTTGTTGAAGACAAGAAACGCAACCATACTAAACAATTAGTTTTCGGTAGTTATTGAGTTATTAAACCATTGACCCAAGAACATATATACATAATACAATTGAAAAACTAGGTATTCATAACAACATTTCATATACCAAGTTTTGCTGCAATTGGCCGCCTGAAACTAAAGTTATTGAACGGAAACCAATGTTCGACGTCACCGTTGAAAACAAATCACTTGGTCGTACAAATTTACTAGTAGTGCAAGATGCGAACAGGCACAGCCCCTAGTTTTTAAACTTGTGTTAATGTCACTAAAGAGCTCGTTTTGGACAACATTTTGAAGAAAGTAAAACAACTAAAACAATTTCAACAAAAGGTAAACAAACATAAGCATGTATTTACGTACTGGTAAAACATTAAATGCTTTATTTGAAGGTCAGCTTACGTAAACGGGATAAAAACATGCCTGATTTCAGGTGTAAATAATTGCGAGCTTAAAACAAGCTAAAGAAGATAATAACAGCAATTACAATAAATATAATATGCTGAAGTTAAAATCGAAACGTTAATTGCTGAAGCATAAATAGAGATTAGTAGATCACATATTTGTTGTTTGAATGTTTCTAACAGCAATACGATGTATCAAATAATTAATAGATACAAGTAAATGAATGGACGGTGATCAGGCGATATTATCAAATATGGAGATTCTTTTCCAATCATACTGTTAATTATAATCATTTTTTTTCAAATTGTGTAATTTGGAATGGTTCGGTGGAGCTGAATTAGGTCCCGTGGTGAAGTGAAGAACTTATTTCGAATACGTTTATCGACCAGATAACGAACATCACGTTCCCAGATGATTAGCAGCCTCCGGGATATTTAATTAATAATTAATTGGTTCTATTCCTACCTTCAACATCAGCACACATGAAATCTCCAAACATCTGCAGATTGTTGGTGGTAGAGAAATCCACAAACCAGGCATTGTCACATGTACATGACCACTGTATATTGTACATAGATACTTCAGACAATGAGTCCAAATCTAGAATACAATAAAAAGTACAGAATGCGTGAGTAGAAATTTTAAGAACTGTGTATATATCTTTAACCGTGAATCTGAATTTAGAAAAATGATATGATATATATATACGGTCATCTTTAAAAAGTGTTTGCTGTAATGCGACCAACTCCTAAATTTCATCGCGACTCAACTTATTTAACCCTCCCAGGTCTGTCAAACCCGTGTAAACCCGCTGGAGCTTTGCTGCTGAGTGCTGAGCGCTGCAGGGTGGTACCAACAATCTGTGTTCTTCCTCCAATTTTTGGATGATCTTGTGTTGGGTGGGTGGGCTTGAGGTGGCACGTTTTTGGAGAAGGTAGTATTTTGAGATAGGTAGGACTTTTGTGTGTGCTTTTCTGAGAATCTTCCTTCGTCTGTATATTAAATCAGATTTCAATCGTAGAAATCTACTTAAAATTATAATTCAGACAGAGGATTAAAATCTAGATATAAAACAAAAACAGCAAGACCATCTCAGGAAGTGATTTAAAACAGAACTAAAAAAAACTATGTATACATCTAAGACAGAGAATCCGAACCTAGAATAAAGACTAAAATATAATATATAATAAAAACTATATAAAAGCTGAGTCAGGGGGTTAAGATGTTGACATCAAACAATAGAGACGCGTGTTTCACCGATGCAAAAAACAAACTTGTGACAATCGTTTCCATTTGGGACATTCCTCCTCCCACTTGCATAAAATAAAGTGTGCGAAATGTTTGAATTGAATTATGAAATTTATCTTTATTTTCCAAGGATGCATCAATGTACCATAATTGTGTTAGGGAGATATATGTTTGGGAGGCAGCATTAATTTTAATTATTGTCAATCAAAGAAAATATAATACATTTTGTGTACAGTATTGATAAAAATACTTGAAAAACCAATCGCTTCTGTTCTTATGTCCTGGAATAATTTCATAAATTCCAGGAAAATATGAAATAAGATATAAAAGCACTGGGTTCACGTTACAATAATTTTGTTACAATTTGTGACTAACTTTGGTATGGAGCGAGACATTTTACTATCAGTGTTGTCATTAAACTATTTGCATTGCTCTGGCTAGCGACACTAAAATGTCATTTTACACAGTCTGACACAGTCACAGACAGACGCCTATGTATATAAGACTGACTCGAGAAAATTATCACTTTACGGACAGAATGCGTGCAGCCTTTGCATATTAAAGTATGGACAGACTGCTACCAACCTTGTTTCTGACTTAAATATTGGAAATCCCCCACAGTTTTCCTAAAATAAAAAGATTTGTAAAGGGTAAAGTGTCAACTCCGTGTTTCTGTTCAAACAGTATTTGGAATGTGTTTGTATTTATGCTCTTTCATAACAAGTAAGAAACAGAAAACGCGGTAAAGCAACTAAACCAGGTTTTCAACAGGTTATGAAATAGGTATGTTTTCCTAGTTCTAACAGTATTGACTTCACATGGATCCAGGTATTCCCAAATACAGTTCCAAGCTAGTTTTCTTTAGCAACTTGCAATTTACCAAAAATCGACAGCGATATATCAAACTACAGTTATCTGACGGAAACCGATTGCTTGACGTCGATGCTGACAGAAAATTTACCCTCATCTGTTAACCAGTCGCTTCCTTGGAAACGTTTACTAGACTTTTCTTAATAATATTAAAGACAAAATCAGTGGAGAAATGTAGACAATGGACAAAGTTTGCTGAAGGGATAAGACGATGCAATACCAGGGTAAACTAAGGAATGTGTTGTTGTTTACTGAGCTGCCCTGTTTGAACTCTATATACGTAGTGAACAATCCATAATATTGGCAACATTACGAAAATGTGTTTGAATTCCTTTTTTGAACTATATTTTTATACTTATGCCATCAAAAGTAACTCTTAGAAATAATTCGAAACCCTCAACTGATTTTTGTAAGTTGACAATAGTGTGGACCCCTCTTAACCGGTCGAGCCAGGGACCAGGTCATTTGACCGGTTTAGAGGGGATGCCAGTTTAGAAGGGATTTTTGAATTGTATGGTAAAGAAGTCGGGGCTAGAACATTTGGCCGATTTAGAGCAAAAACCGGTTTGTAGGGTTTCTAGTATCTATAGCCAGTTGGAGTGGTCCTTTTCAAAAACATATCTTGGCTCAGACAGCGATCTTGAACATGAAAATCACGGTAACGTAACATGAGAGATGGTCAGGAATGAAATAACTGAAGTAGCTTTCCATATCGAGTAAGGTACGGCATGTTTTTTTGTTTTTGTTTTTACTTTAAAACGTTTAAATCTCAGCAAAGATATATCTACGACACAGGTCCTGAACAAACTTACTGTCAAAGATTCCCGTTGGTATGGCTGTGAAAGGGTTATCACTGATGTCGATCTTCTTGATTTTAGAGTTGAACATAAAAGTGTCTGCGGAAATCGACTCAATGTCTGCCCCCTGTAGAAGAGAGAAACCGTCCAAAAATTAAGCATCAGTTTTAGTTATTTTTTATTTTTATTTGTTATCTATTAATATCATTTATTATCCAATTATTCAGCATTTTTCCTCTTGTCTATTTTTGCCGAGTTTCATTGGAATAAAAACAATTGCCACAATGTTTTGTTTGTCTTTGTTAAATTGGAATCATCTACAAAGAGTTTACTTTATTTTTGTAAGGTTTTAGTGTGTGTGACTGTTCTTGCCCGAGTATAGCAATGAGTACTCTGTTCTATAAACATACATGAATTAATGCTCATAATTATGTATGGCATACACGGTAAGTAGGCTAGGGACTTTCTGTCGTAATTAAATGTCATTTAGATAACAGGCAATCAAATGCAGTAGTCCAGATGATGCAGGAGGCACATAGTTGTCTCTTCGCGGATCGAATTCGTTTTATTAAGCTTTAGTGTCACTCAATCAGCTATATTCATCATAGGCATTTCCTATTGGGATATAGTATTTTGTTTTATATCCGCGCCTACGGATGTATTTGATTTTTTTTCCTATAAAACTGATAGACAAATGCCATATGGGACTAAAACACAGTATGTCTCCAATTAAACTTTCCCAGTTTTCGAACAATAAGAGGAGCGGTGACAATATAAAAATACGGGACACATGCGTTGTAGCCGGTGACTCGTTCTTTGTGTTTTTAGTTTAGTTTTTTTGACGATTTTAGGGATCGGCAACACCAATACTAGACAAGGTTACTTAAATATCAAAGTCTGGGGCACAAAACATTTGAAGCGAGTTATTCATGCGATCTGCTTAAAATCAGTGCTTCTGTGTGATATCTGTGTTTTATCACAAATCAAATAAACAGCACATCTACTGCAGTTGTACTCATTAAAATGCAGGTTTTATTTTAAATATTTAATATAAAAGATATGCGGTGATGACACCAAACCTCTTTAAGTAATTGTGACCTTGATCCCAGAAACCCAGATACAATTCTAAGCTGGGTCTCCATAACAACTTGGTATATAGTAGAAAATAATGATTAGAAATATATCCATAACAAAAGAAGCCATTCTAAATTTCTGATAAGCCACCTTGACATCACTTATCATAATTCTGAAACGTCATGTGGCAACATGTACGTAATCGTTACCATAGTTTCTGATAGTTCCTGAAACTCTTGAGAACAATTTCAGACTGTTACCATGCCGTCCTCTTTCGCGGTAAATTGAACGCAGACTAATCCGTGCTGATGACCCACCCACCGTCTACCTCAGTATTTTAATTAATTACCACAAATCACGCTTACCCGGAAATGAGAACTGAGTAAACATTATCAAACCATTAAAAGCAACCCTGATTGGTAGCCAAAAGAGTACAGTTCAACACATTCCAACGACCAACTGTCAGTAGCGACAACCTCTATAACTAAATTACTTACTACAATCGCAGCTGATGATAAATTCTTCCAATTATAAAGTAATCCAGGCGGGACAACTTTATCTACGAATGTAGCATACATAATTTCAAAGTGGCCAAGATTCCTCGGAATTACGTGAGCGGCTGACGACAGCTTTTCTAAGCTCATGTCAAACATTGCCATTGGTTCCACATCCGTGAGGATTCCCCTGTCAAAACTTAGATAATCCAAGCTAACTAGATCTGCAAACAAAGAGGCCGGAAGGTACAATGATTCACAGTCTTGAATCTGAAATAAACAATATATGTATATAACCGTCTTATTTTTTGGTGCAGTGTCAGATTAAATTTTTCAATTTAATGTTTGTTTTAAATCAGTTGTTATTTGATTGTCCCGCTTCGCCGTTTTTAACAGAACATTTATGACCGATTAAGGAAGCAGTGGTGTTGAAAATACAGACAAAAATTTGAATATATTTGTATTTGCTACTTGACAACCAGTAAGGTCTAGTCAACCGGAGTGCTCGCGGCAACCGAATTCAAGCGCATAAGAGTCTGCTGTATCAACACGGTTTGGCTTGAAAGTGGGATATTAGTTTAAATCTACAATTTTATACGTGGTTCGAATTTAGGAATGCTGATTCTAACGTATAATTATCACAACAGTGTCTCACACTTATTGTGCTTGTTGGTGTATGACACTCAGGTTTGTCAAATGTGTTTTGACCGTGTGCCAATGAGTTTTTTGCTTCGAAAGTCGACTGGCGGCCCTCCTTTGCTGCAATACTTTACAGGAAGAAATCTGTTGTCGAAATTTGGCTTTAATACCTTTCAGAATTTACCGAATATGACTATTAGACACACCAGGAAATGTTGAACTTTACTCTGAACGAAGTATGAAATTTTACGGTCGTTTTTATGTTGGTTCTGCTAGACCCTGGAATTGTATGTTTGGGTGTTTAATGTCACAGAACAGGTTCCACATGTGCAGTTTGTCTTTGAACATCTGTGTAGTTGTAACTTGTATTTTTCCTTGGAACTGCAGACCTTATTGATTTCGTAAGCTTCCTCATTTTCCCAAACCACACCAACTTAAGACCTTCATTTCTTAATTGACGTCAAGTACGTGTGCATTTATATACGTAAAAACGATTGTATCTTTTTTATCGCTGACATCAAGGCCTTCACTACACTGCGCAGTATAGGCCTTTGCTGATATTGAACAGAAATTTAGGGTTTTCCTTTCGTCTAAAGGGAAATCAAAAAAGTATTACGCGGATAAGCATAGTTTTACTTAAAGAATATCTCTATATAATTACAAGTACATTGTATTTAGTATTACCTGCGAAAAATGAATACTTTTAAACTTCTTAGAATAGTTAAAATTCGAATAATTTCAAATACGTAACGACTTAAACTAGTTCCAGTTAGGCTAACGTCTCGTAATTCGGCCTTACTCACCGAAAGTTATATCTCCCCCAGCCTCGGTATAAAATGCGCTGATGCCTTGGCATAGCTGACATTTACGTGCATACATATCAAGAAACAGAATGAAAAATGTTTTAAACTTTTCCCCGGATTAATTCTATCGTCTGTGTGGAATAGCCTTAGGATTTAGAGACGTCTTTGAATCGTCTGGCGTTAATGCAATAATTTACTTACCCGAAATACAACTGCGTACAGAGTAAATATAAATAATGCGAGCAGTTGCATGGCTTCCAAAGTGCACTTGGAGCGACACCTGCGGTCTGGTTTTTTGTTCTCCTATATTACGTTTGCCAAGGTAGAATCTATTCGAAAAGTCCAGAATGGCGTATTCTCATCAACTTAATGGATCGAGCGTGGTACAAAATTAATTTGTTTGAAAGCTTTTTTATTTAATAACACGGTTTTTTACTGTCGTTTGAGACATGTCGCGTACCGGATGTTCTAATAGGGATGAGGTCAAGGTCATGACATTTGTTCCTTCAATGAAGGAAATGATGGGAATTTCTCAGTGTAAAGTGATAAACAGGCGCTCTAGTTTTCATCAGCGCCTGACAAATTAAATCAGCTCTCGATTATGTTAGCATTTTATTACATGACCTTGGTACCGAATGGTATTTTAACATTTACTATGTTGTAAATCCCCAACGTTTTTTTTGTCCATCTAGGTTCACGTACTAAGTAATTGTTTCAGCATTGTGTAATAGAGTACCGACGCTTTGCGACTTTGTCAGCCGGTTAACAGACCAATATTAATACTAAAGTAAAAAATATGCGTAGTTTAAAGTAGTGTAAATAATCACGACTTCTTGTCTTCGATTCGATTTCGAAAATATTTCTTCAAAGTAAAAAGTAGGCAACCGTGATAACAAGACTGAAGTTGCATTTTTTGCACGGTAAAAGCCTCTAATCTGAAGATGTTCGGATTAAGTACGTTGTTTGGGAGTTAGAGAAGTTTTTAGATTATGGAGGTGTTCGGATGACTGAGTTTTTCGGAGAAAAATGAATATGTCACGGTACCCGTTTCTTCACAAAATCTGAGTTAAATATAACCGTGTTTTACTTCATAATAACTGCGTTTTTCTAGAATTTACATTTCATTCTTTTTAATTTATTATTAGTATATTTTCTTATAAAAGATTACCGTCAAGTGTTGTACATGACTCATGTAAGTGAAAGTTGCAGCTTGCATGTATATACTGGCCCCAAAATCGCACTTGACAGTCAGTGATGCCGGGTAGTTGGCGTCAAAAGACGGGACGTTGATAGAAGAAAACCCGCTGCTAAAGACGGAATCATCACCTGGATTAAAATATACAATACATATAATAAGATGTAAACCATTGGCGCGGGAGTGATTCTGTCGTTCAGAGGAGGGTTATTTCCGGATTCAGGATAGTAGAGATGATAGAGGAAGTTGTAGTGTATAAGGCAGTAGCTTTTTCTTTTATGTGGACAGATGCTTCAAAATAAAACTTATAGTTTATGTAGATTTCCTCAGATCCATATCCGCGATATTTGCCTTTATTTGTTGGAACTGGAGAAAAAGGTACATGCAATAACGCAAAACTAACCGTAACACAGACTTTACACAGCAGTTTTTCACACTGATGAAGTAAGGCGCTTTTGTCTCGTTTTGTAAACACTTCTAGATCTGCACAACATATGATTAAAAGACAATTAAATTAAAGCATGCGCCATTTTTATCAGTTTGCAACAAGTATCAGAATGGGTTACTGGATACTTCGGTTATTTGGTAAGGTATCTAACATTAGAATTGGAAAACAATGCACACTACAAGCACTGGAGCAAGAAATTCAAAAAAGGGGAATTGGGATGCTTCTATTCTTATCGTTTATAGATTTGTATCGGATTCCTTCAGATATTTACGGATGTGTTCCGAATGGATTGTTAACCGGAAGAAAGATCAGTTTACCAAAGTAGGGAAGAAAGCCTGCGACAAGGAGGTCGATACGCTGGGGTACTGGACTAAACTGTGAGAAATCAATCGGTCTGTCCGATACTGACGTCATTTGAGAGTAATCGCACTCAAATACTCCATCATCGTAGGTACAACTTGTAGGAGCGGATTGCGCGTGAGATGAAATCACCAATGACGCAATTATTACCAAAATAGCAGGTGCGTGTAGCGCCATCTTCAATCAGCTAAAAGAACAAAAGAAACTTGATTTTCCATGAATTGTTACCTTGCCCCAAAAAAACTGCATGAATATTTAAGACATTCATCTGTTATCAATACGTTTTCATGATTGTCTATAAATTGACTTTCTATCAATTCACCAACACCATAATTTTCTTTTACATTTAGATTATCCTATTCAGACAAAGTACGGAAAAGCTCACATGGAGACCATTTCAGTGTTAAAACCACATTAACATAACAACATCTTATTTTCTGAACTATTCATCTGAACTTTTTATTAACGGCAAGTTCGGGGAAAATTATTATTTCACTGTATCCGATTAGTCACTGTATGCGAGTTCACTGTAACCGTGTTTTACGATATTCTGTAATTAAGTCCGCTTTTGGCACGTCTGTATTTTTTACATTCACAAACAAACAACATTAAAGTTTGTAGAAGAACCAAATCCTTACATTAGCTATTCGTGATTTTTATTATTTTATGTCAATTTGAACTTTGAACCCTTTAAGTTATAAAACATTAAATCTCACAAAATGACATGTATTTTGATTAAATTTAGACATAAAAACATAGCTATGTCATCCGACGTAATATCAATAATTAGGTGATGCGATTACCAAATTGAACAAATTCGTGTTTTTGTGGTCAAGGTACAATTTTATACTATTTTAAATCAATCCCCATAACTCTAAAGTCTATCTGCTTTTTTAGCGTATATTTTATCTATTTTCATTGGGCAAATTCAAATGGTATATACGAGTGTGCTCGGGAAACAAATACAGACTAAAGTAAGAAATTACAACAAAAATGTTCAATTATTACCTGAAAATAGTTAAGTTCCACTGATGAATCTATCACGTAAGGAAGTTACATTTTTTTTCAATTCAGAAAATGAAGAAGGAACGCCAAAGCACCTTGCACTATTACAATAATTAAGAATACAAGATAAAGTAAGCTTCTAAATATTGTGTCAGATATATTCTTTGTTCTATGTTCAGCGCACAACGACTCTAACTGCTGGTCAGAATCTTACGGTAGTTAAACTCTTTCGCTATAAATGTTACAGATTAATTATCCAGGACGTTAGCCAAACATACATTCAAAGATTAACGTTTTAACATTGTTAAAAGTTTAATCTGTGATCTTGTAAAAGTGATTTAAATTTCTGTGCTCATTTCAAGTAATAGATTAATACGTTGTCATATGGTGGATTAAATTATTAAACGTACTTTCTGCGTTTTATTTTCCATTTATTATCGGGCACATATGGAGGAAATGTAGCCCATATTTTCGCTTGGTCAGTAGGTGAAACATTTTTACCCTTTTCGCTTACTTTAAAGGGACCGAACTCTATATTTATGTAAGAAATTTATGCTTTTGAAACCCATTTTAGTTCATGTTCTTTTAGGGTATTACCAAATGTTGATGTAAAGATGATATTTTCCTTATAATGTACTTATGTATATTAAATTTACGTCGCGTTTGTATGAATTTTGGAACTCTCTACTTATTAGGAAACTGAATACAAATATATTAGCGTTGTGCTTAATTACCTTGAATAACTCAAATCTACTAACGGTTAAGACAACATTGAAAATAACTTAAATATGGGAGGGAGTTCTGGGAATTTAATCAGAAATGTGAAAAATGGGAGGAGTTAAATAATATAGGTGTATACAACTATATGCCACGCCTTTGTTAAGCCATCCATTTAACGAAATGGACCAGATATTGGAGACGTAAGTTCAATTATCAGTGCAAGAAAAGTAGGCGTTTTAAATCTAATTTTCTTTTAAATCTATTTTTTATTATTATTTATTACATTTTCCCAATGATTGATTTAAGCGAAGCTTCCTAATCATATGGGTATATTGTTTAGACAACGGTGTTTTGTTTATTAATACGAAAAAGTCTTTCTTTGATCGTAATCTGATTTAAAACCTTATATCCATCTCAAGAATTATCACAATGGGATTCATTCCAGACACATCATCTGAAGGTTTACCGCTTTGTGTGTGTTTTTTTTTCTGTAAGCATTGAAACACGATTACGCAATGAATGTATTGTTTTAGCGATTTAACTTGAATAAAGGCAATTTTGTAGGGGATTCTCGATTAATATTTACGCAGGATTACTTTTCACACCGCAAGCATTTGTTTACACGTCTGGCCTTGAGGCTTTGGTCGATATTTCAGATGTTTGTATTAACTGAAGAAGAAAGAAAAGGAAAAATTGAGAAGACGGCATCAAATGTTTTCACACTTCTTGTCTTACAAAAATAAAAACGCGACACAAGCGTGTGATAAAGATGGTAAGTCGAGAAACAGCGACATTTGCTTAGAAAAAAGATTTCTTTGCAAGACGGCCTTTGCTTTTTACGTCGAAACATCTTTAATCAAACTATGTTTTGGCCAAAAACGGTACAAAAACTTCAACATTTAATAAAACCTCCTGAGGGTTTTAGATTAATTTAACAGATCAGAACTCGGTTAAGGTACGAGGATTAAACGAAAGTCAGTGGGCATAATTATGATTCATGAAAACATGCAAAACAACAGCATTAAAAAAAACAAGACAACGGCTAATCAATGGAAGGTCCTTGATCTAGGGGTTGAATCAAGTGATTTATTCCTCGATGTTTTTTTACCACATGATTCGCCAGGCAAAAGAACATTATGGAACAAATAACACTTTCAAATAAGAAAGGTTTTCGTCAGAAAAGTGGATTTTTGGGTTAAAGGTTTTCTACTAGTATATACTAATTTATTTTATCCCGATTGCGAAACAAGCAATTTTGCTCATGTTAATCGCGCTGTAGTCCTCTTCCTGGACACTACAGCAATACTGCGTCCGAAAAATGGGGTTGTGAAGTTCATGAGCAAAACCCAACGAAGCCGGGATTCGAATTCAGGACCAGCGGATCAGAGGTCGAACGTTCTACCAATAGATCATGATGGATGTTCTCTGCATTACGTACGGCATCATAGTACAACGTGTAATCTATTTTAACAATTCAGTTATACACTATACTTACAATTCCGAGCCATGCGACAATGCTCGGATCAGGGGTTTTCAAATTAGAGAAGTTTCCGATAAAAGGTGTCAGATTTTAAAGTTTTTTTTTCATGTTGAACTTTATCGAGAAAATAGGTAACACTTAGTTGTACTGCGTAATTAGGATTACATTTTCATCATTGCATTTTACAAAACAATTAAATGCTAGGCAATCTGACACAACTATATTGGATTTGGATATGGTGTTGTTTCCGTCCTCTTAATTAATTAGTCTCAACAACCAGTTTCAACAAACGGTAATTAAACTTCTTTTGTTACGTCAATTTGCTCTTTAGGTTATCCTGAATTCGGTGGCCTGAATTAATGCAGTGTCTTTAAACGTTTTGGTAAAATAGACAGCGTATGATTTTTTTCTTTTTAACCTAGTTTATTAATCAAATGCTGGACGTTTCACTTATCTAAATATTTTCTCCCGGCCTTATTTCACAACTTGGCCATTTGCTATACGACATCAACAGCAGTGAAAGAATCGCCACCACAAACAACAAGAAACAACACCTGCAATATTTATATGTCTAGTGCACACTACATGTAATAATTATTGTAACGTCTACCGCACACAGGTCAAGTAATTTAGAATTGAATAATAGGCCATCCTTTAAAGAAAGTAGAAACTATAATAAAACAATACAGCATTATATAAATGCAAAGTCGATGCACAACTACAGCTAATTTGTACGGAAAAAATAAAGATTTTTCTTAGTTTCTAATAATGAATCCAAGGGGCGCAACTCGTGAGTGTATAAATTAGTTTCAAACTCGGTTACTTCCCGTTAAAATTGTTTACGGAAGGGAAATTACTGTTGAACGAGTAATGGCGGTCGATTTGATTATTTGAGGATACATTTTGGTAATTTACTTCGAAATTGTTTGTGTCTACTTATTTTACTGGCGCGTAGCTTGTTTTTATTTTTCCCTTGCTAGATGTTGAAAAAAGTAAGGTGTTTGCATTGTATGTTTGATTATGAACTGTCGTTTGCTGGTAATGTACGTAATTCGGATATGTATTTTTTCGGATAGATTGAAATATAATGCTAGTAGACACGGATATATTAAGTAATCCTAAATAGATATTTTACGCACTAAATTGATTTGCCTTATACTGGTTTTCATGTGGTAAAAATAATGTCAATATGAATATCTTGTTGTATTTCAGTGCTGAGAAAATTTTGTTAGTACGGAAGTTGCATGAAGTTGATCAGTGAAGATCATGATTATTCTACTTGAATATCTGTGAAAAAATCTAATTGACACGATGCCACTCGATACTTTCCCATTGTTACAAAATCATACAAGGCTTATCAGGTCAGTATAGATCTATGCCGTTTTTTAATTTCTAACACGTAAATAATTTTATAATTTCTGTAAATGTATTATATAAATTATGATATATTGACTTAATAATTGAGGTAGCTGTAGTTTTCAGAAATAGTCTTTTTATTTTTGATAAATTGATTTGGACCGGTCTTTTTGCTAGCCCAAAGCCTGAGCCCAGTAAATTTCTATCAGAGTCAGTGAACTTTCTCAAAATTATGTATTTGGGCTTGTGGTAAATTGTTTTGTTTTCTATAGCTCTCTTATAATTTCAGCTAGTGTTTAGAAAATGTTAGTTCAAACACATTAACATGCTCCTTTCCTTTTCAGATACAATGACACTTTGTATAAAGTCAAGATAATTTATGATTTAGCTTCCCTGAACGACACAGAGATAGATGAACAAACTGCTCATTGTGACATTGAGCAAGTGTTTCGAGCTGTGTTGTATAAAAATGAAAGAAATGATCCACTGAGGCCTGTTGTGACTTCAAGATTTCTTGTTAAGCCATTAAAAATTCCTTGGTGTTTTCCTGTGAAGCACAAGAATTATAAATTCACTCTGTATGGAAAAACATTGAAAGTGTATGAATATCTGTTTGAATTACACGTGAGTAAAAACACAATAGTTTGTTCTTATGATGATATTAAAACCAGCAATAACAATGTAAACCATTCAGCAACAAAGAGAGGAACTCGCAAAGAAAACAATGATAACACTGAAGAAGAGGTTGATTGTGAAAAACAAGTTGAAGATTCAGGCGTTAGAAGAGTTTTAAGGTATCATCGAGGTAGGGATGGAATTCTTTTCAGAGAATCTTTGAGGAGGGGAAAATCACCCTTGTTTGGTAATAAGAAAGTTAAAAAGAGTTTTGTTGATGATAACGTTGAAGTTGATGCAAATACCTTAGCTAAGGAAAAAAGTGCAGCTGAAAATGTTGGAATTTCTAAGTCACCTGTTGCAAATGATCGTAGAGCATCAAAACAGCATGTTGATATTGGAACAATGAACGAAACTGTTACTGAATTGTTTCATGATCTGAAAAAGGTTTTTCAAAATCTGCCAAAAGACAACATTTCCGGAAGTATAATTCAGAAAAAGAAATCAACCCCAGTCCCAGTCACAAAATGTGTAAAAAGAAATAAATTTTCATTGAAGAGTAATGAATTAAAAAATCTTGGAACTGTTCAAGAAAGTCGCTTAAGGAATAGAAACAGAATTCAAAGTGGAATTGTTAATCGAAGAAGTGGGAGAATACAACCACGGCATACAAGGAGAATTTCTGAAAGAAGACCTCCTGCTAGGCCTAGAGTTAAAGTTCAGCATCACTCAAAATCTAATGACAGTAATAAAGTTGGTGCAAATGAAATTGAAAGATCAGATGATAATGAAGTGAAATTTGGTAAAGGCAGAATAACTAGCAGTATTAGTAGAAGGAACCATCAAAATAAAATCAAAATTAGTGAAAGTGCTGACAAAAGAAGAAAAAGGAATTCTGCAAATAATGTTAAAGAAATAAGACTACTTCGCTCCTCAAATATTGGCGCCAACCATAAACAGCTGCTGGCAAATGACTCTGAAGACACCAGATCAGAAATAGAATCATCAGTCTGTAGTAATTTTAAATTGAAAAATAGAAAAAAATCTAAAGTACTTTCTGCTGTAAATTTGAGAAAGAAACCAGTAACATCAAGTGATAGTGAGTGTAGTCCAAAGAAACCAAGATTAGATGAAATTAGTGGATCAGAAGGTATACATCATTATGAATTGTAACTTTTCCATTGTTTCTATCCTTCCCAGAGTGAAATAAACCTCTGATTAATTATAATCCTGAGCAAGTTTATGTGTATTTTAGAACTTTTTGTGATTAAGATACTAGTCAAAACTTTGGAACATTCAATAATCTTTAATGTGCACCCTGATTTTTCTTTACTTTAATGAAAGAATTCGTAAACCACATTGTATGAATATAGTTGTTGAAACCATTTTCTGGAGCCAATAGTTCACTTGAACAGTAATGATGAGACCAATAGTACATTGATAATTACAGGTTATTATCTCTGGAAAAATTAATTGATTAATGTACTACAATATGTTTGATATATGCTATTCTGTCTGTTCATTGTGCTTGACTAGGAAATTGTATCTATCCTGATATTTTCTGTGAGTCATAATTATGCCCAATATTTGTAATATGTATATAATATTTATATGCTTGGTTTTACTATCATTCTCCTAAGTATCCAGTGATGTTTTTACTTTTATTTTAGACACTAGTGAAAAAAGTTCTCAGTCAAGAAAAGTAAAATTGTATGCTACAAGAAGCATGCTGGAATCAGGTACTGTTTATCTTTATGTGCCTTTAATTTTTAAATTTATTTGAAAATTTATCTCAAACCTGTTAAATAGCCCTTCTCTATTCTGTTGATTGGTGTCAATGTGCAATATGCAAGTTGCCTTACTTATCCAATATTGTTTGACGAATTTCTTTCTCTTCTTTATGTATCAGGACTTTATTTGACCTTCAAAACAGCATTTTGACTCTTGAAATCAATAAAATAAGCTTTTGACTCTTGGGAATTTGTACGGAAGGGTCAAATTTAAAATAAAATTAGAAGGTAATTTTTTGACTCTTCGAATTATCATCATCCTAGAGTCATTTTTTACCCACAACTTTTGATGTCTAGTTAAAACCCTGTATATGTTTAATGTGTAAGATATATCTGTTGATGAGAATAAGTTCAGTGTTTTTTTCTTTCCTACTGGGGAAATGTGTCAGACCTCTTAGGCTCAAAATGGGATTACTAGGGAAAAGTAATTTGATAAAGCATACATACCCTCTATCATTTAAGTACCAATAGGTTATAACCTTGATTGTTAGAGACACTGAAGAGCTTTTCTGCAGGTCAATTTCAAAATTTTTGAACAAAAATAAATATAATTAAGAGGGGAACTTTTACAATCATGGTTGATTAAGATATACTTGAAGGGAATTGAGGTTAAATTTTATCCTAGAATCAGCTCCTAAAAATACCCTGACATTATTTTTTTCATAAAACTAATGATTTACTAGTAATTGTGTTAGAAAACTTAGATAATAAAGCTGAACATTTATTCTGAATAAAGCATCATTATCCCGAGATATTGATACTCTAAGGTTTGAAGCTAAAAAAGTCACTTATATAAGTATAACCAACCTATTCCACTTACTTATTCTATTGGTGGTTGAATTTCAGGTGCAGGTGTGACAGATATTGCTAGTCCTAGAGTGTCAACTGTACTGCCATTTAAACGAAAAACACCCGTTAAGTCTGCTCAAAGTGATCAGAACAAAAACGTGCAAAATATGTCCCCCAGAGTAACCAGGAAATCTGTAAGCAAATAGATTAATATTTCTGTTTTAACCATTTTGTCTTGTCTACAAAACACTTCAGTCATACTTGTTTAGTAAGTTTACAAAATGAATTATGCTGATGGGAGAATTAGACTTTAAAATGTTTTGAATGATGTACAGCTCAGAACATAAGCATGTTTTTGTTATTTGACAGGAATATTTTTTATAAGGCCAAAAAAATAATAAATTGATAAAGAATAGGATCTGTAGGTTGGCAGAACATCTTTTTACAAATGTATTTTTTAGTTTTAAAGTGTAGTTCATATGAAAATACTGGCTAGAAATAAATTGACCATTATACTGCAAAAGTTTAGGAGTGAACAAATCAGTGTTGGTTATGGAAAACCAGGAGTAATTTTTACTCCTTATCTTAAATATCTTGATTTTTTTTTCATTATCTTTAGATGATAGACAAGTGGTGTTTGTTACATTCACATGATTCTGTGTACGGTTTCTCTTGTTAATTTTAATGTTTATAACAAGTGCAGTATTTTAAACATTGATTGGCTTCAAGACTGCCAATTTCTGTGAAATGTTGCAATATTTCATAATAATTGTGTTCTGATGTGGGTTGTATCTTCCTATTCTATAAATGGATTATTTGAACAACACTGTTGATGTACATGTGTATTTTACTGTAGTTGCAGAATTCTGAGTCACTGAAGTTAGAAATGTTAAAAAATCGAATGCGATCAAGAGCCTACACTGACATGATGCAGACAATTGTTAAAGATGGAAACAAAACTAACCAGGTAGACTGATTTGTGCAGAAATTCCTTATTTAACATAAGTTCATTCTGGTGTAAAGCCTGAGAGCTCAAATGATATTAACTGTTAATGCCACTCTGACCTAAGTCCAATAGAGTCCGGTCTTTACCAGACTGAATGATTTTTTAACTGATTTACATTCAACATGAAAGACTATCAGACTTTTGTCATTTCATGAGGTTTGATAAAATTTAGTGAATTACTTGCCCTCATGTTCAGTAAAATATCTTTGAATTTTGGTGAATATTGAAGTTGGTATATTGTGTGGTGACTATGATTTTATCTAGTCCATTACTTGAAAACGTTTAAATCGTCTGTTGTTTGGTCCAATATTAGCTCATTTTCTTTCCATACAGTAGATGGTGCAATCACTGTGACTTGAGAACCGAATATTCATTATTTGTTAGTCACAGGAACCATTTTTAATGAATTACAATAAAAATAGGAGCATTTTGGCATGTATTCTTCATTCACTTATTTCATTTCTTCCTAAATTTAATCTGATTTGTATATGTTATTCACTATTATTTTGCATCATATGTAATTAAACATTTCTGACCATATATGTGAACTTGTTCTAGAAATTTAAAAGTGAGGCTTATGTTATGTCTTTGCACAAATATTATCAAGGGAGTGAACTCACTGTTCTTTAAGTATAATAGAGATCAAAATTATATGAATACACTGAATATACCCCACAGTGTGTACAATAACAGCTTTGGGTGTGATTTTGCCTGCTTTCAGAGGATTTCCTTTTTTGACTCTATGTATTATGAACAAAGTTCTCAAAGCTACTGCATAAATAAATACATGAATGAATACAAAAATGAACAGTTTTTTAACAATAATTCATGTTTATGATCTGAATGTTGACTTGTACTGGTATGCAATGGATTTGTTATACTTTCCATCTTGACAGGAAAACCCTGAAAATAGGAAAGACCAGCCAGTAAATGAACCAGCCATTTATCGCCGATCTCCACGACATCAAACTGACAAATTTTCCACACGTCATTCTCCTAGACTTGCAGCTGCTGGAAAAAAGAAGCGACGAAGTTCTGGCCTCTGGGGGAAAATCATGGATACCTTTGTAAATCCTACCACAAGTTTCATGTTTGGGAATAAAAAAGACAATGCTTCCTAGCCATCAAATACTTGCTGTCATAATAGTCTTTAATGTTGCATATTGTTGTCTTGTAAAAGAAAGTTGGAAACTGGAATGGAAATAAAAATTACTACATGCAAATATTTTTATGTAGTAAATACTTTAGTCTGTGTTTGTCTACTTTTCTGTAATTTATTATGCTGTTCCTCACAATTATTAATCAATTTTTCCAAAACCTTATTGGATTGGTGAACATTGTTAAGCAGGCATGTGGATGGCAATCAGACCGATAGTTTCCCTAATTTTGTACTTGCATGTTGTTAGGAAACTTGGGATGGGAATGGGTCATTTTTAGGTGCTAGGGTTAGGGTCACTGTTACATACCATGTAAAATGTGGTCACATCATGGCACTTTTTGTCTGTAATTCAATTTGCTTTATTTATTTTATATGAGCCATTTGTCAATTGTTGTATTTATAACTGTAAATAAAATGCATAATTTTTGCAACCATCAGATGGATATTGACATTGCTCTTGTTCAAAGCTTATATGTTGATGTTATTACTTCTACTATGAATAAAAGCCATAAACTGTAGCCTAAGTGTCTAGAATATTTTCCAGTTACTACTCATTATGTAGAATCCTTTTTTCCTATTGGTTTAACAGCTAGGGTCATTAGGCCTCTTTTCCAGCCTTAACAATGGCAGAAGACCTAGGTCAAACCACAAACCTTTCATAAGCTTGTTGGACAGTTTCCTTACATGTGAACTTTGTGAGTTCCCTGACAGGATTCGAGCTCCCAACAGTGAGAGCTAATGATTACTAGTTGGAGACTGTATCCGCTTGACCATGGAGATCCCTTAGAACCCTTTTTTGTATCCCTTTATGAAGTGAGGGTAGGTTTTAACTTGTTTTAACTCTTTTATTGACCACCCTTCATATGTTGGTTTGAACTTAGAAAATTTGAGGAGAAAAAAAAAACAAATAGACAAAAAATTGAGGATAATCTTAGCATTGTTTAATATGGTCAGGCCATTGTTATAAATTGTTGGTTTGTAGTTAAATGATTGTTTCTTAAAAAGTCTGGGCCCAAAAAGTTTTAAGCTATTTTTTTCTTTTTTGTTCTTTATTCCAGCTTTTCATGATCAGTCCAAGGATATAAAGATAACAAAAAAATGCCTACCTACCTCGCAACTGTAAAGTTTTGGTTGCATAACTGTAGGCCAGCATTTTTTTTAAAGATGGCTGTTATGGTAATTTATTCATGTAGAATTGTGTGTTACAATCTGCATGTTTGTTAACATGTCTCAATAATGCTTATAAATGATAGAGATCATTTATGCGTTGTTTTCATTATTGTAGATAATTATACATTCATAATTGTTAATGTCTTTTTAAATATAGTAGTGTATTTTTAATATGTTGCTCTGATATTTCAACAGGCCTCAGTTTACATATTCTTCAATTACTAGTATGCTTTATGTGACTGTGTTTTTGTTTATTGTCCATACATTGTTGTAAATTCTCCAGTTCAAGGTTATAAAACTTCTGATTCTTTTCAGAGCTCAAATCTTGTATTTTGTATTTGTGATGTTTCTTAACTTTTGATAAAGCAATGATAATAATTACATATTATTCTGACAGCATTATTGACTGATATAGGAATTAAAATGTTAAGCTGCTATAACTTATCAACCCTAATACATTGAGAATGGAATTTTAGCCTGTCCTCACACTTTATAACTTTGGGGTCTGATCAGAGTGACCAAGAGAATATTTGCTGCATTAATGTAATACAGGTTTGTATCATTTTAAGGCCATCTCATATAAATTTTTTTGTTCTTCGTAACCTTTTGTCCCACCCCCACCATTGGTTCAGTTATTAAAACTTGTATCGATCACATATAGCAACTGCTTCCTGGTTCACAGAACAGAAACAAAGATTGAAGATATCCCAAAAAGCTGTTCAAGCTGGGGTCTGAACTTACAACCTTCGGTTCAGAAGTTTGTTAATTTACCCCCAGAAAATGGTGCTCAGTTATACTCACCACAATAAACTCTGACTCTCGAGGCTGTCATGTACAATATCATGTTTTCTTTCCATAAGCCTTAAAACATCAATATTAGATAAAATGAATGACCTATTTACCTTATCCATAAAGTTGGTTTGTGTGCAATGAAACCATTTTACAATTTAAACATTATGTAGCCTTTTATCAAAATCCACATACCTACGTATTCCGAAAACAAAGTGGGAATGGCTCTTTAAGACCTTTTCTTTTAATTAATCAGGATAGGCATATAGTAAGACCCTATGTCTGATGCAGTCTTTTAGCCTTTGTAATATTTTAATTATTGATGTATGGTAGTTTATCTTCAAAATGTCATTGTTAGTATTGTTTATTTGAATAAAATATTTGCTGATGATATGAAGTTTTTTTATCATTCTATGTGGTTTCTCTGATTTTGTTTTCTGACTCAAGGTTACAAAACTTGAGAACAATCTCCAACCTCAAATCTCATTTCGGCTTGTAACTTATGTTCCAACAATTTATGTTTGACTGAGGTTATAAAACTTGAGATTAGATTCCAAACTTAATCTCAATTTTGTTCGTAACTTATTTCAAAGCAGTTTGTATGTCTGACTGAGGTTATAAAACTTAAGATCTAGTTTTGTTCTCAACTTATTACTGACTCATTTGAATGTTTGGCTTATGTGTTAATTGATAACTAATTGAACTGATTACTAAATACTGTTGTATAAAAATGCATACTCTTCTAATTAAGATGAAAATGTTGAAAACTTAAAAATTGAGATTTGAGCCATGAGATTGATCTCGATTTTTACATCCTTAGACCCATTTTTTTTGTGTGAAATATTTATTAATCCCTCTCAACTTTAGGACATAAATAACATAATGAAACTGGGCAACAGATAATATCTATTTAGTTTAAATGTATTTAATTGACCTAAAATATTATGCATACTGCTATATTTTGTTGTATTTCACCCCATACTGTTAATTCAAACCACATGACCATAATTAGTTCAGCATAAAATTTTTAATGAAGTATGTTAATGATGATTTGACCTTATCGAAAAGTTTCCAAATAACCTTTTTGCCCTGAGCATGTACAAAGTCCAATAAGTACATTGTAAATTAACCTATTTACAAGTTCCATTTTGACAACCACCTTGAATAGTAGTACATGTAATTTAAATGCTGTATGTAATTATTTATCAACAATGGCAGTATGATATATGTAAGAAAATATTTTGACCTTTTGCTTGTGGATAAAGTAGTCTGTGTCGACATTCACGAGTGACAATATTTATAAACATAAAAATTTCCATCATAGGATTGATATATGTACCTTGGACTATAGGTTGGTAAAAAACCCACTGTATATAAAATACTGTCAAAATATGGGTTGGTAGGTTAACTTGGTAGTTTTTTTATCTGGACAGGTGGGAGAAACTAAAGGCTGTTGTTAATGTATTTTAGTTTCCTTCCTAACCTATACCACCAATGTGTCAACTATTTATTTCAACTTTATATTGATCTAAAAAAATTTTATCAAAATAAAGTGTAAAAAGTGGATTTTCTGATAATTGATACAGTTAAACCTCTTAGCAGTCACTTCAATATTTTGACAACTTTAGCGTAGCAAAATATAACTTATATGTGGACTGGTTTTAAATATTCGCTCTGTATTTCAACTTAATTATGAGACCATCTTATTATTAAGACTGACATTTTTGACACTGGTGGTAGTCTTAATATTAAAGTTGTATTTATGTCAATAATATTTAGATGTTTAACAATTCTCACAAATTTCAGTTATGAAATTATTATAATTTGAGTAATTTAACTACGGTCCATCTTCTAAACAAAAAAAAAAAAAAAATGAAAGGGTACCTCTCTCTCATTTTTGAAGTTATTGTATTACATTCTAGATATTTATTTTCCATGGCCTAACTTTACTATTAAGTACTGACAGTCATAACTAGCAGAACAATTGGGGACTACATGGAAATTGAAACAAGTGAACCTTGTTTGATCTGATTTCTTAATTTCATGGTGTTTTATATCGTAGGATCATTTTTTTAAACTTTCTATAGATGTCCAGTTTTTATGTAGAAACTTGGCTAAATGATGCCAGTATTTGGCTACAAATTAAACATTTTCCTGAAAAAAAAAATGCCTTGTAGTATGAAATTTCTATCACGCAATTTGGTTCTTTTTTAATTTCATTTTAAAAACTTTTGAGACACCTGAAATAGTCTTCTTGTGTTTCTCAATATTAAAGTAAAAACATGAAGTTCAAATTGGAAGAGAATAAAATAATACCATCAATTAAGTGCTCTGTTCACTCAAGGTCAATCAGGCGAATAAAAGGCCATGCTTGGTTACACCCCCATCCCCAACCTAAGTTTCCTCATGATGCCTACTGAAAAATTCATAACAGCAAACTCAAAAGAACAAAGATTTTTAGGTATGAATTGAACCTCTGAAATATGAAAGGTATGCCAAAAAAAATTAAGTTTTTCTACCTGATCAAGTGACTATCAAATGACTTGCCTCATTACCGGGTCAGAGGTCACAATTTGAGATTGATATCGGTCAAAATCTCATGTTATTGACTTATTCAGACCAGTATTTGAGATATGTGAATGTTGACATTTTGATTACTGACTTTAATACAGCATTATCTGAACGTCACAGAAATTTGGTTAACAATGATATTAAGAATGCTAGTGTGACACACAGAATTAGCCCCCACATCTTGTTAAAATGTAGAGGCAATATTGAAATAAAAAACATTTGAGACTAAATCATTAGAGAGAGGTCTTTGTATTGAAGAGGTTGTTATGTGACTGTGAGGTTGTCCCATAAATATGTTTCTATTGAAGTATTTTTTTCCTTCTTTGATAAGAAACTGATGAGAGACAGAAGTAGATGTTGATCCGAACTTGTCAAGGACAGACCGATTTATTTTGATTTATATTTCATTTTTCTACATTCTGAGGTAGAGGAACTTAGAATGTGTATCAAATTACTGAACCAAAGTTAAGAAAAATATGTGGCCTATAAGGATAGTTGATAATTTTTTATGCTAATTTAAATATATTTGCTCGATCATACTGGTAAAACAGCACAATAATATTTTTGACAAAGGAGGTGGTTAAAGTTTGACTATAGTAACAGTACAAACAAATAATCACAAAACAAACTCATTCAAAGCTTTCATAATTTTTATCTTTTAAAAATTGCCAACAATTTACGTTTAAAATTAAAACACATGTACGCATAAAAAATACAAGCAAATACAATGAGTAAAATCGAAACACAAATACATTACATGAGTAAAACAACAGATTTTCAGCTTGAGTGAAAAAATGTCTTCCCTTTTTTGTCATTTCAACTTCAATGGAGGCATGAAAATAGAGGGGATGAAAGGGATGAAATTGAAATAAGTCCATCATACACATATAGAATAATGTCCTTAAGTGTCATCACCCAGAAAAGTTGTCAAAACGACAATTTACACCCCTAAACACCAGAAAAAATGAATGACTGAATACTTAAGTCCATGAATTCGTAGATTATTTACATATTTTACAAAAATATTTACACATAAAATGAATGATTACATAATGCCCTATAAATTTGAAGAATGATACGAAATGAAACCTTTTTTAATGAAATGAAATGAGTTATGGAGTAGTCATACAATTGTGTCAACTGTTCACCAATTCAAAATACCAGTGCATATTTTTTATACTATTTCTAGAAATTCTAAAAAATAATATCATTTAAATCTCATGTTAAAAGTATAGGTAGGATGATCTACATAGATTCTGACACAAATTTTTAAATCTACAACCGGAGACAAGGAGTAATAAATTTGCTGAGAATTGTGAGCACCAAAACCTAGCAAAAAAGAAGCACTTTCGGCCCAAGACAACTGAACTTTTATGTTTATTTACAATGAAATTATTGAAATGAGCCATACATACACAAATTATTAAAGAAATTATCCAACACAGTTAATGCAAAAGATTTACAATCACAGAAAAGCAGAACATATTCTGTACCAACCACAGGAAATTGTGTACAGGTAATTGTGGTTCAATTTTTTAATAAAATATTGTATGTACGATCTAAATGAAAAAAAATAAAGGTAATGTAAGAGAAATGGTGATAGGCCTAAAATGGGTTTGTTTCTGCTTAAAAGAAGGTAATAACACCCAATTCTGTATGACACCATTCCTTTTTCACACAATAGCTTCTCAAATCACTAGAATCAAATAACAACATAATCTCAGATGTGTAACACTTGGACAAGTATTTACAAGCTATTTTTTGTGTGAAGAGATCTGTCAAGAAGTTTGGTGCAATTCTGTTTTCCATGCTTAAATTTGTAATATTTATTTAAGTATGGAAACTGCCTTCACGCAGCCATAACAAATAGCCAGAATGCAATGTTACAGAATTCAACATAATTTTAGAACAAAATATTCACAAGAAACAACAAAAATATAATATTTAATCACATATCGCGTTATTAAAAATTATACATATTTATTCTAACAACTGTTAAAAATAATGCTGATAATTACAAATGTATTGCATTTATTCACATAAAACATATTGGTAAAAAAATAAACAGAATACTGACTGAATAATAAAACAAACACTTTTCTAATCAGAGTTAAAATTAATTTCAATAGAATGGACAATTTAGACACAAACTCCAGTAAAACAACATATTTTCTCAACAACATAATCTTCCATATTTTAAAGAAAGAACTGAAAAGCTGGTAAACAAATGTGGAAAAAAATATAGTCTCTGAAAACTCATGACAGCCTGTGAATATTAGCTAGCCAGTTAAAGAAATATCATGACAATGTTCGTTATCATTGGCACAAAATAATGGCTCCAGGTTGGTCAGAGGCAAATGATTATTGGAGTATTACTTGATGAAAACTAGCTCTATGTACAATCATCTGTTAGATTCACACATCCCACAGTAATTCATCATAACCAAGTTGCGTCTAGTTTCTATGTTTAGCGAGAAAATCCTTCATAAACTCAGCTAGAAACTTAGTCTCTTGTACAGTAACTGCGTTATATAACGATACACGAATACCACCCACTGACCTGTGAATAAGAGAACAGAAGTTCATATTTATAACTAAATTTCAGGCTTTTTCTAAATGCAGTCGTAGCTTATTTCAATTGAGAAACATTACAATACCACTGTTTTCACAAATTTAAATTTATTACAATTAGTAAATAAATTGCGCAATAAACACATACTTGAATTAAGACTTCAATATGTAAAAAAAGCTCTAGTTCTATTAACAGTCTGTGTTTGTCACAAGTGCAATTAATTTAAGCTCAATAGATACTGTACCAATTTGCAGATTTTATGAACATTCTACACTACACGGTGGATAAATTAATATTTTAATGGAAGAAAATAAAATACATGCCTATGTCCTTTCAATTGAATCATCCCCTTTTCAGCAGCCATATCAATAAATTTTTTCTCCAAAACATCACAACCATCAGCTGATCCAATTCGGAATGGTACGTTTGTTCTGCTACGACAATTCTTATCAACTGGACAGTGGAAGAAACCACTAGATGTACCAACAATATCGTAGATCATGTCTGACTTCTCTTTGCTGTTCGCCTCCATTGCCTCGACTCCACCGTGTTCTTTCTTCCATCTAAAAACTAATCCCATGATGTAAATACTGAAAGACGCAATGAAAAACATTGTAAACAAGACGGCCAATGTGTCGCAAAACACACCAATCAAAATTGTCTTGTAGATACCAGCAGGCTTTTCGAAACTGGTGGAATACTTGCCTGTAATTTAGTCAGGCTAAGTAACAATTTGTCTGACCAAATATATCATAAATAGGTGATAGATGCTTTAAATTGAGCCTCACTGCCAGACATCTGGTCCGGTACTCGTCGAAAAGTAATTATAACTACTCGTAATGTAATTTGCCTGACAAGTCCAACAACTTTCGAGAAGCTTGTAGTTGTACTAGTATTCAATGAGAATAATTAAGCTGTCTACCACAAGTGTTCCCATAATGCATCCTGTCAAGACAGTTGTGTACTAACTAAAACAGCAGTGAATGCATGTTTGTAAATGAACTGTAAGTAATTATCATATGAGGAATTCAAACTCTAGATGCATTTTATCTCTTAAAATCTTAAACTTTTGGTCAGAGATAAATAAAGTGCTCTTTTTCTCACTGATATGCAGTCTTCATTAAATACAAATTTCATTCAGGGTACAAATTACCAAACAGAAAAGCCATCCTAATGAGCCACTTTTATCATCATAAAGTAAACATATATAACCGGATATTGGTAATTGAACTAACAGTATTTTTTCAAGATCTATCTGGATTTTGTACACTGAACTTACCTGTAAGTGGGTGGAGTATTATATAATGAGTTGTTGCCAACTTGTGTCTTGTAACAGAATACAATGGGTGTGTTGGGCATCTGTTTGCCGATCAAGTCTTCACGTATAATCACTACAGTACATCCAGCACAACCGATGTTTTTCTGAGCTCCGGCAAAAATGACACCAAACTGAAAGGCGACCATTTTATAATTATATCATACACATTTAAAGAAGTCCAAGGGCGAAAAAATACTTCTTAAGATTACACTAAATGGTTTCATTCCTTGTAAACAAAAATAATGCAGTTAGGAGCCCAAACTTTGAAAGTGATGTTAGCAGGTCTTGACAGCCTACTCAAGTTCCTATTCAGCGCATGTAAAAAATAAAATTTTAGCAAACCAGCCATTAAACTGAAACTCAATCAAAAACACCAGTACAGATGGAGACAACATCGACCATGTGGAAGTTGTTGGTTTTAAATGCAAATTAAGGTTATAACTATGTGAGATACTTATAATGGTGTTCCCTGGTTTAATTTGTCAAGTCATATTTCTTTCAGAAAAAATTATTTTATATTTTCACCCCTTAATTTTGAACAAAACCCCTAAACTCTGTACATTAACCTATATGAGGTGTATGAAAAAACCCGTCTAAGTGGAGGGAAACAAAGGTCAACATAACATTGACATGGGACGGATAAATAATGAATAACATAAAATATCTGTGAGATGAATCTCATACTGAGATCTTCTCTGAGATCCAACCCAATGGTGACATTTGTCTTTTTTGTATTGATCCATCATATTATACTGGTTAAATTATACATCAGTTTATGGAAATAACTTCAATACAACTGTATACAAAAATTGACAGAAACTAGAGTAAGATATGAATGAAGTACCTTTGAGACGTCCACTTTTCTAGTGAGTATATTTGATGACATATCACAGACTAAAGGTACACCATTTGTTTCTGGTACAAATTGAAACTCCACACCTATACAAAAAAAACAAAAATGTTGTATAAACATAAAGAACATCATACATTTTGTGGCATTGCATGCTCATAGCCAATCCAATTCAGGGGCTTATCCTTCTGTAGCAAGGGCCATTTACAGGCATCCTCCCCTCTGGAAAAATCTTTTAAATCATGCAGTTTTCCCCTAAAATTCGGTCTACGTCAATTTTTTTCTTCCCCATTTAGCAAAAATATTGTATTATTTTTCCCCAAATATAAGAAAAAGGCCCCTTCCCCTACCTGTCAAAAAAGCCCTGAAATTTATGTTCCTATGAAATTTTTACTAGCGTTAACCTTATTCAGTGCTAGCAAGTGCCAACATGTTTACAAAAAGACGTTATCTGCCTAGATTCTAAAAACACAAAATAGCAACTCACTGACCAACATCGAATCACTAACAACTTACCATGGATTGTTTCATTATCACAGTAATACACATATGAAGCATCAGGGTTGAGATTCCATTCTGACTGGTCTGGTATACCTGATAAAACACAATAATAAACATTGAATATTTTCAGTAAATTCGTCATTTTAAGCACTCTAATTTTTTCAATCTAATTTCACTTATAATACAGCATAAATTCAGTTTCTTAATTTTGTGAGATAAAATTAAGGATAACAATGAAAATCTGTATTTTGAGTCAAAGAAAACTTAAGTATCTTATTAGCTGATTCCAAGTTCACACTTAAATTTATTATATAGCTCAAAACTAACTTTAAAAAATTTTAAATTCTCAATGCGAGTCAGAAGCCTTATTTTACTAATTTCAAGAGTCAAGGTGCCATTTTAAGGGTAAACTGAGCCCCCCCCCCCCTATTTAACCAGTCTAAAACTAAGAGGTCATTACTATGATGTGATCTTGATACTGAGGTCATGGCAAGGTCATTGCAATGTTAATGCTTACTTGTATAAGTGTTGCTTTTTGGTAATACATAGTTCACTTTTCCATACTTTTCAGCCTCTTTGGCTGCTTTTGCTGACCAGCTGCCAGTGACTAAGTAATCAGCAGTCTGTCCAGGTTTGAGATTCAATAAGTTTTGTGGAACAGCTGAAAACTGACCAGTACCACCTCCTTGAAGAAACAGAACTTTGTAGTTTTCTGGAATGTCCCTGAAAAAAAGATGATTAAAATTTATTAAAAAAAAAATTTATATGAAAACAGCCTAAGTTACACAGCAGCTTTACACATTATACACAAAAAATCATACGTATAGTTACCAAACCAACCCTGTATTTTGCATCAACTCTTAAGTTTCTAATGGCAAAATCCACAATACAAGCATGTTTATGGCTAAATTGTACCACACTTCTCACCACGTTTGTGCTTAGGAAGTCAACTAGAAATGTTTTCAAACCTACCGACCCTAATTATTTTGGTCAAGTAACCCTTAATATGACTAAATTTTTTCAAGCCTTACAGTCAAGTTAAACATCACAAAAATGCAGTCTGTGACTGCAGCCACTGACAAGCACAAAATTATAATAACAGTAGTAATATACTCTTTTGAACAACCACCAAACATTTATCATGCAAACTGAAATAGTCCTAAAATGTGTGCCGAAAATTGGCATAGAATACTATGACGAAAGAATTCAATGTTTGTTTTCATTCATAGAAATAAAATTTGATGGTCTACTTACAACAACTCTCTAAGATCATTCTCAGCATTTGTGAGAATCTTGTCAAAATCTTTGGATCTGTGACTAAGTTCTGTAAACAGATAATGAACAGTATTAGATTTCTACAACATTTGTTCGCAAATGTATTTAGTAATATGTGTTAAATCAACTACTTGTAAAGTTTACAATTCAGTAGAAACTGATAACTGATAAAGGCTTAAAAAACAGTTTGTTTCTGGTTACCCGTCCAACCCATCTTTTACCTGCGAACTTGTAAGTTTTTATGGCATCCAAATCTTAGTACTATATTGTAATTTTCACCACAGTGTTGCTGATATAAGTAAAAAAAAAAGGAAAGAAAAAAAATCCCTACCTACCGATCCTTATTCTTTTGGGCAAGTAACCGGAAACAAACCTTTTTTTTGCTTAGGCCTAACTTAATAGCACAATATAAATAGAAATATTCTTACAATCTGAGACATTTATAATTTCAATACTTCACAAAGACTTCATGAAATAACCAAGAAGGTACCGATGACCAACAACCCATAACTATACCGGAACGCTTTAGCACTGACGTTACCGTGACATACAGTCCATAAATTCAAATAATGACATATCATGTTTTTAGTATAAGAGGCCTAGAAATCTAGGCTTACTAATTCTATTTTTCAGTTAGCTGATTTCTTAATGAATTCAAATGGGCCGTAAAAAATGTCTCGCCGGCACTAACTGTCCAATTAGCTATACGAGGTCACACCATACAGCTACATTATAGTACAAAAAAATACTAACCCATAACACTAACACCAGTACCATTGTAATTGGTGAGATCTTTCTGTGCTTGAGTCAGAACCTGAAATACAGTTCATAGTCATCATGATTTATAAAAGACACACGTTATTGTGTACAGGGAAGTGATTGGTGGTTGATCAGATGTGAGAGTCAAGGCTCTCAATCTCCTGAATTTGGGGCCGAAATTCTGCCCCATTTCCCCCACCTCTGGAATATACTTCCCCCCCCCCTGTTTTTGGTAAAGATTGCCCCACCTACTATATTGATTAGGCTTTTGAAATCTCCCTTGAACTGAAAATGACACAAAATTCCCCCCTCCCAGGGCCCCAGTCCCCCACAAAAGAGAGAGAGCCCTGGAGTGGACTGGGGATCTTAAGATGAGAGTATGGGCATGTACCTTTACAGTTTAAATTGGGAAAAATCATGTTATTTTGCACTGAATTAATTGGGAATTGTTTACAAGAATCATAATACAGTTTTGAATGTTCAGAAACTGGGGAAAATTACCACTATTTTGGACTAGCAATGGGTCTGTTTACTGGTATATAATACAAAAAGTAATAAAAACCTGGTTAACAACAATTCATGCATTAAACCATTAGCCAAACATTCAGTGCACCTAGGAGCCTCAGACAAACATGTGTGACACCCTATTAATAATAACCATGCGGTCATTTGAAATCTGACACTGCCTTAGATTAAATGAATATCACTCCATAAAGAAAGACTACTTTAACCTTTTTTGCATCCATGTTAAGTTTCAAAAGTACAGTTACAGTACTTCTGTGCAAATTATTATATTTATTTGAAAGTTTGACCATTTGAAGCACTGTGTACAGTATAACAAATTTGACTATTAAAATCAGGAAAGATTAACTAGGAGTTTTTCAAATATTTGAATTATCTGAATGTCAAATATCACTCAGTGTCCATACATATTAAAATACGACACTATTTTAATCAAGAATGATTTCTCTCCCTTAGAGCTGAGCCCATCATACACAATATACACATGTGTATAATGGTCACTGCTTAAAGTTATCTCCCTTGATAAAGCTATTTATAACAACTGTGTCACCAAGTGTGACATTGGGAAAATTATTCCTCTGAGGTCTGTCTGCACTAAAAGTACTGGTCTATAAATAGAAATCTAGTACACAGGCAGAGCAAGGTGAATTAATGAAAGTGGTTGTATATGCTACAGTTTTAACAGCTGATATGATGAATAAGTGTGTCTAGGTCAATTGTTGTGTAAGAGGAAAGTCTGAATGAAGTAAAATATTTGGTTTGAACAATCTAATCTATGACCTATTTAAACTTTATCTTGCAATATAAAAGTAGTTTGAATTAGAAAAAATGATTAGTTTCATCAATTCAAAGAGCAGATTTAAATAAGAGTTGCCAGTAAACACCTAAAGTGTTAAATTAGTTTTAATTACTGTTTGGTTTTGAACCCATTTTCGACAGTATTTCAGTTATGTTATACAGAGATGCAATTAACCCAACCTCTTTTATTAAGCTTTAATTAATAATCTACTTGACTCTTTTAATGAACAATCCAATCAACAACTGTTGAACACCAGGGTTTAGTAAGTAAGTCATCAGTTACAATGTTCTAGATAACAAGATATTCATGTTTACCTATTCAAACTAGTATATACAGAACATCTTTCTATCATTGACATAAATTTTGACATGACAAGGGGTCACTGGGTCCAGAAAGTGTTCACACAGGGATCAAAGTGAGTGTGAATCATGATACTAGATTCTAATGTCATGACACTACATTTGTTAATAAACAAGCATGATTATTTTTTATCAGTATTGCCTGAAGCAGTCTCAAAATTTAAAGCAGAGTTCAAGTTAGACCTTGTTATCTAATATACCAAAAACACAAGTTCATGGAAATGTTGTCATATAAAGAACTAAGTATTCACGATTGCTTTACAAAAATAAAGACTTCAATCTTTACTGTATGGGGATGAAACTAACAATAAGTTATCATGAGTTATAAGGCCATACTTGTGTGTTAAAGGAGAAATTTTACTGGTATGACTGACGAATGCCACTTCAGGATATGAACCATGGGCCATGCCGCTCGCAAATTCATCCAACATCAAGAAGTAGCAGAATGTCGCGTTTGGAAGAAGGTAGAATTAATAAATCAGTTTTTTTTTTGGTAGACTGATTTCATAAATTGATTCAGAAGGGCCATCCTCTGAAAGGGATGGGGCCAGTAAAAGTCTCACCTTCACATACAGTACTAGGAAGCATGCTACACCTTCAAAATCACTAGAAATGCTTACATAATTGTTTAACACAATATCTTCACATAATAAATGAGTGTTGGCTGCATTGTATTTTGAACTAGATAAAAAGTATACAAGTCAGTAACACTTTCAAGCGAGACACAAGTAACCATATTTAGATCAAATTTAATAATTAACAATAAAATCAAATATGTAAGTCATACATACTCCATATTTCACATTACATATGATGTCATGTTGAGTCCCTGCCCAAAGTAATATACAATCTGAACACATGGTACGTGTTTCAAACGCCAGACAATCAATAACTCTAAATAGTATCTAATATCTTTAAGTCTAAGTGTATCAACATGAGAAACAAATGGGCGAGAAATTCCATAACTTTCTCTCATGATCGATTAGAATCATTAGTACCCCCCCCCTCCAGTCACCCGTTCCGCCGGCGCTTGTAATTAGAAGAAAACCACGAAGATAGAGTCGATGCAATTTAAAACGAAGGATTCTAAATAAACAATTTGCGAGTTAAGCATGTAAAACAATGTATTCAATGCACACTGTTAGTTATTTGCGATGAAGTCTGTACGTAAAGTTCCGCAGTGTACTCATGACATATCGCGGGGGCAAGAAGTGTAACAATCGTCGGAAAAAAACAGCGGTGATTTTAAAAGAAAAATATATGAATGAAAATTGTAAAAATACCTGGCATGGCAGCTTTGCGGGTCCTGGAGAAAAATTAATAACTTCGTGTCTTTGTTTTATATCCATTTTGAGCGTTTCAGTTTACACTGAGGTCCGTTTCTTTCCGAAGCCGGTCAGAAAATGTATGAAATGTGCGAAAAGAACGCATGATGCAAATATAACCACGTGACTTCGATCGGCTCGTCCAATTGGCCAATATCTAAGGTCATGGGTTAACACGCACAGAACGAATGATAGAGAATCCGTAAAAACAATCTTAATGGAAAATTTCCCTGTGCACGCACTGTATTCGTGATTTTCACAAACATCGAAGGTCTAGAGCTAGACACACTGTGATAATATCATTTTAAGACGAATGGAAATCTAGAGGTTTCACATTTGGTTAATTATTGCTCCGGAACGATGTTATATAAATAGCTTATTTCTCCGTCTAAATATACTCAACAGATCGGCATTTTTTACTTCATTACCGTATGACTTGTTATAATAGGACGTCACTATTCAGAACGGCCCGTGCCATATTAAGGTTGTTCTAGTTTAATATACTCAGTCTGTCTAGATCTCTAAAATTTATAAAATTTAAAATTTATTACGGCACTGTGCACATACCGGAAGCAGAACTTTTCTATTTCCTTGTTATCCTGGGGATGATTGATTAATGGCTACTAGCGCTTGCTTGAAGGATCTTCTTGAATTGGATCTACTGCTTATAATTATTTGGAGTTTCTACTGGTTATTTGCGAATTAGTGTCAGGGCACAATAAGCACGTGCGTATACAAAATTCTGCGACCTAAGTTGTAAAACCAGAATATCGTAGATGAGTTTTCTCTAGGTCTGGATTATGAGCGTATATATAAACATTTCATTCCTGCTTACACCAATGAAGATGGAGAGACTAGATGCATGGGTTCAGGCCTGGGTAGAGTCCCTGTCAAAACCCCGGCGCCATTATAGCTGGTCTCAGTTCAACCAATTATAAAATTCTTTAATAAAGGAAGTCGCTAATGGAATGCTAATTAATAAGTCTGACCTAGCTGACTACTAATTTAGTTTCTACCTAATGTCTGAATGGACAGCCTCTGGTACAATAATAACAATAACAGATGAAGTTTTTCTAACATAAATCATTTTAGCGACATATTAATATGTCTCTGATTATTTTTATTGATATCGCTCAGTCAGCAAATCTGGTCTTTCGCTTGTCATCCCGGCTTTACCATCTGAGCAAACCGTATGAGCCAGAAAAAAAAATTTGCAGATATTAATAAATAGCATTCGGCAAATCTCGATCATAGGTACTTATAAGAAGCCTATTTATAGAGCTAAAATTTGAGTTTGTGTCAAATCTCTGCGTATGCGTCAAGTCTCTTTAACTAAATTTTGCGTTTTACTTTTTGCGACTGTAATTTTAAAACATATCTTGCGCAAATAAGATTATCAGTAATATTTCATAATTAAAACACTTGGGTTAAAACGAACATCTACCACCTCGCGCAGTCGGAGCGCCTATACTTTAGCGAACAGTGTAGACTTAACCATGATTGTATCATAAACAGCTGTTTTGTTAGTAGGTCACTAGTTCAAGCGTTCGTTACGTTCCGGTTCTCTTCGGATTGGATTCGTAAGTTTCCGCCGACAGACTTCGATCATTTCCGTATATTAAGTCTATAATCAAGGCTCGGTGCTGAAATAGAACCAGCGAAATCATAATGACAAATACGTCATATTGATCTTAATTTCATTCAGTTAGTGTGTGAATCTGCTTGTTTCTTTGCGGATGTGAACGGAAATTTATTTGAAAGCAAGACTAGTGGCGAAAGGGTTCAGCGAAGATCTTTTGAAGCGCGTAAAACAGTAAAACAGTTGAATGATTTAAATTGCTCACGGCCAATTAAATCAACGCTCTATTAAACTGACCTTTCATGGCTATAAACAAGCAGTTAATTTTTACGGGAACTCCTCCATAAAGCATCGATATATTATAGAATAAATTATGCTAAAAGTTAAACTTTTCTGTGTGAATTACTGATTATAAGTGATAGAACTACTGTTAATAGCTTAGTTCAGCAATTTCGGCCTGAAATATAACATAGGCTGTCTAATGTAATTATGTCAGTAGGCTCTCGTTTGTAGATGTATTCATTATTCTAACTGCCCGAAATAACGAACACACGTACATTAATCGCCACTTTTTCGCGAAGTTACATAAAGAGTGTTTGAGAAATTGCCAGGTACGTGTGAACTTGTAATTTCTAGAGCACATATGAACGGGGATTTTCCACGGTCTAAATTATGTCAGGTCAGAGTTCATACTTGAGTATAGTGGCTGGTAGCTGAATTATTACCTATTTGTTCAATATTTGTTAGTTGCCAGTCACTAGACTAGGTAAATCGTTCGTGGATTGTTCAACGTCAGTTTAAAATAGTATCTGGTTAAATATAGGCTATAATGACTAGGCACGTGGAGATAACAGGCTAATATAACATTATATATATTATAATATACATTATTATTTGTTTCCTGTACCTTAATTCTGGCCCGTATAAACTATGCCTAGGTTTACGTAAGCAAGTACAATATTTTAAAAAAAGTATTTAATTTTCTTAAATAAAGATAAGTTCGTGAGACCACGATCTTCAAATAATAGACACACGTACGCACTCACTGGCTATAATTAACGCATCAGTAATGATAAAAAATTGATTACAATGATTCCAAACACTCATAATGAAACAAAAGTATACTTAATATCAAAATGCCACAAAATCGCTTTCCGTTAAAATAATATACAGTCAAACGTGTGAACAAGGGCCACCTTGTGGAAAGACAAAACGTGGCCTTTAGTGACAGATGGCCTTTTTTCGGAAGTCAGGTTGTTCTAAATAATCAATGATGGTTTTCAAACAATGGCCTTTGTTCACAGGGTAGCCTTTATTCACAGGTGGCTGCAAACGCAGGCCTGACTGTACACTGTGAGTTTGGATATTACAATTCATTCTTGACACATTTTAACAATTCTTGGTATACTACTCTTGCTTTTGGCAGTTAGGCCAGCAGCTAGCTGATTGTATTTATTTGGGATCACAAAAAATGCGATTGTCAGTCGGGGACATAACCCAACAAACAGATATTAATTAACAATGCCTGTTCTGCGCAATTTTCTGCAGACATGCTTGCACACTGTAAGCAGTGCAGATAAATGTTTGCAGGGCAGGTGGTAATACTGCACAGTGTTTGTGAACAGTGAAACTATATATTGTCTGCTCAATGCTCTTAACATTGTCCTTGAATCATTTGTACTTCATTGCAATCATTTCATGGGGTCCAAAACAAGTAATACAGACAGACTGGTAATTAAAAGATAAATTTCCCAGACTATTAACGTCATTCACGCGAGTGTCTCAATGTATGTAAACAACACAAGACTGAACAAAATTTATAATTGGCTCTGAACTGTTTACTTTTTATTTTCAAGACGTCAGGTCTTTTTAAAAGTTCATTTAATGTGGGTCTGGTTAAAGCTCATTCATTTTAAGTCTGGTTAAAGTAACTTTATTAAAATTAAAAATATGCAGTAATTTGTTGGAGCAACTAATAATTCTTACTCATATGGTATCTGTTACTCAGCTCCAATACACTTAAAGATAAATTGTATTTTCATACTAACAAAATATTAACAAAATTTAAGTTTATGACTGACACTAAACCTGTATCAAGATTCATCATAACCATATGTTTTTCTAACACAATTTAGAATTAAGATATTTTAATTCAAAATTGTTTATATGGATCACAAACAAAGACTGTGAAAACTGACAAATTTATAGTCATTTGCGCTGGATACACCCATAACTCAATTTTATTGGAATTCAGAGATGGCTTTACTAATCACAGGTAATCACAGGCAAATTGTCTCAAAGTTTCACAACCAACCCTGATACAGTCAAACATGTGAACAAAGGCCACCTTTGGGAAAGACAAATTGTGGCCTTTATTGACAGATGGCCTTTATTTGGAGGTCAGTTTGTTCTAGTTTATTAATAAAGGGGTTTCAAGGTGGTCTTTATTCAGAGGTGGCTGCAAACACAAGTTTGACTATATTAATGAGAGTTTGGGGATAAGTCTATTGGGGTCCCACTATCTTAATTTATTAAGGGTTGATAAAATCAGTTTTCAGTACCTAAAACATGTAGTTACCTTAGCTTGCCCTCATGAAATACAGCTGCATTTGTATGCACAATGCACACAGTGATTGATTGTTAAATAGTTTGCATTTATATTTTTAGACTCTCATTCACCAGCTGATGCAATACCATCAACAATCATTGCATGTTTACAATGTAAAAGCATGTTATTCAAGGCCATATATAGAGAAGGCTGCTTTTCTCTACATTAAACCACAAACCACATTGATCTATTCAGTGAGTAAATAATTTGTTGTTTGTTATTGAATCAAGTGATGATAAACATGAAGAAGGATGTTCGTGACGTAAATGTATTTACTAAATAATGATGCAATACATGTGTGCATTGTAGTGGTTATAGGGAGCTAGCACTTTAAAGGAATAGTGTATAATGGTAAATTAAGGCTTGAAATAGCCACGTGGACCAAAAACACATATATCATATATATGATCACATTTAGATACATATTGTTATATATGATACATGTGTTTTTGGTCCGTTTGGCCATTTTAGGTCAAATACATCACTGTACGCCATTCCTTCAACGTGCTAACCCCCTATGGTAGCAGTACATACGTAGACATACACATGTATAAAAATTCACCATATCATTTATTTCATATCATTAGACTGGCCTCCATACCATTATCTGGCGCCAACTAATATCAAATGCAACATACACCTCTCTCGCTGACCCTGTAAACTTCATTCCCTCCATTCTTCTCAATTATACCACACTGTCCACATCATCACTCAAGAGCACTGCAATATTCATATTCACCCACTCAAATGCTTACCTGCCCACATGTGCCATCTCTCAAATTCACTCAGTTGCAGTCAAATTTATAAAATTCCTCACCCACACTCACTCAATTGCCCTTCAATCCTTACACTTCAACACCAGTACACCCCGAATTGACATCCAACACACAAAACTCACTCATTTCGGCTCCAATTCATATACAGGTACTCAATCAGTAAGTATCACTCAATTGCCATCCAATTTTTATATTTCAACACCTGAATGCACTCAGTAGCTCCCCAAATCCTTCTATTCCAATACACATTCTGGGTTCGAATCCCAGTCGCGGCAGGTCGTACCCTTCTATGAAGATTGGACAAAAATGTTGATTTTCCTCCATATGTGGAGAAGTTGCCAGCACCTTGTGGAAAGGTAAGTTAGTACTGGTTAGTATACAATCCAGGAAAAGTGGTTAGGTGAACCGGTCACCTTATATAACTGAAAAATTGTTGAAAAATGGCATTAAACCCCAGTGACAATAAGTCATATAAAAAAACCACTAACAAACAATCAAACAATCTAAGTCACTCAATTGCCCTACATTCCAAATGATCAAAGTATTCAATCAATCATCATATCAACATCACTCTCCTCAGGTTGATCTACATAACACTCCACTGATTCTTCACTTGGAATTTTAAAAGTATCGAGATAAATGTTACTAACAACAAATCCATTTTTTACACAAATTTTTATTGTACAAAAATAGAGCCCAATCTACGTAGCTAACAGGACAAAACATGAATGGCAACAAATACAGTGTAATGCCTGAAAATCGGATTCCCTGAAAACAGGAATTTTCTGAGAACCAAAATTCTCAAGTTTATCAACGAAACCTGTTGAAGCTGGGATTCAAACTTGGGACCTTTGGATCTGAGTTCAGATGTTCTACTTTTATACTGTGATGCCTAAAGTGCAGGTATTTATTTCATCTATTCAGCAATGAGAAGTTAAGTTTATTCCGAATTCTCCAGTGTGCTAAAGGGAGATAATTGTATCATGTAATGTTGGGCAGCTAAACTGGTCCCCATTCAGGAAAGGAACAGGTATGGACTAAATTATCTGGCGCTCTGATTGGTCAATGGGTATGAGCCATGTGATTGGCTGTCCATTCATTAAACATCGGGGATTTCCGTGTATCAGTTAAATACAATCGAAGATGTTACCAATGCCTGAATACTTCAGATACAAATTGCACATTTTAATCAAAATAAAATGGTGAATGCTAGATTTAGTGACTCTACATAACAGATTGTAGAGACCTTGATGTTTTTAACTATTTTAAATTACGCGCAAAATATGCATCAAGCGAAAAAATGCAAGGCGTTCTAAATGCGAAAAGTCTCGTGAGATCCTGTGGGCAAAATTCTGTCCGCATTGCAACTGCAATTGACCAATCAACGTCCAGGAAATTTTGGGCCATACCAGTTGTCTACACTAGAGTCAACGGGTACCAGTTTAGTTGGGCAGCATGCTATAAATAGAATTAACTGGTCTAGGGATGATTTCAGACATCACTGTATATCATGGTGTTATCACTAAAATAGCAATTTTCACTAACACTATAATGACAATAAATTATAACAATGTAAGAAATAAAATTTTAATGATTTATATTACAGATGAGTTATAAAATGTAACTTTCTTACAAACATGGTTTTCATTTTGAGGATTGCTAATCACAGGGGGCTAGCATGTTGTGGGGATATACGTATAATATATGATGTATGTGATTTAAGTTCATGTGATCATTTTAGGCCGTAATACATCATTATACACTATCCTTACAACGTGCTAGCCCCCTATGTTGTTAATAATAAAACATATTATATCTTTCTATTTACATGATTTTGATTTAGATAACATTTTTATGATGTAATAATATAATTGTAGTAAAATGTAATATAACTATATAACATTTATAAAATTAAATCATGGATATGTGAGCAAGAAAGAAAAATACTAAACAAAAAAATTAATACTAATGAAAATATGTCAAACAATTAATTTAAATTAAAGTCATTAACATAAATGCTCTGTAAACAAGGGGTTAAGACACAGGAACTATCAAAACACGGTACTCAGTCAATACGGGTCCTCGAGGGCCCAGCCCTAAATCTTGACATAAAAAATGGGGTCATCGCCATGGCGAGTATTCCCATTCCAAGCAAAGGTCGATAAAAAATCCATCCAAGTGCGATCACTGTCAATGAAAGGCTTATAGCTAGACTGACATTCATCATAAATACACCAGCTGCAACCAAATCCCTAACAAGAGGTATCCAGTCAACTGAAAGAAAATACAGGAAGCATTGATTATTCACTATTACAATTAATTATTACAGAAATAATCCTATGAATTTATGAAACAAAACTTTGTAGTCAAAATAATCATTGACTGATTTATTTCCATTTGTTTGGGCAAGAATCAAAATAATAAAATATGAAATAAGTATAGTTCTTTAAGTACATATAAGATTAGTGAACTATTTTGTATAATATGGCAAAGACCAGTCGGCCATTCTGTGTAGAGAGAACATGTGTACTGGTATGTTTTTTATATCTAGATGACAGCAAACTGTGCTTGTTACTAGATAAACTTAACAACAAAACATACTATCATAGACATGACTACAAAATAACCTATACAGTATTTCATAGCAATTTTGAATTTGATTTAATTTGATTTGAATTTGATTTAATAACGAAAATAGATATTAAATCAATAAAAGCATGAAATATCGCTCAGCCTATTTGATGTTAACTCATTTATGTTTAGTTTGATTACAAAAAAATCTGCAAAAACCTCCAGTGATCAAACACGTGAATAGCAAACAAAAAATTCTAAGGCCGAGGCCATGGTCCAGTGGTTAGTGCGCTGGACTTGTAACCCGGAGATCCGGGTTTGAATCCTGGTTGCTGCAGTTCATACCCTTCTATGAAAATTTGACAAAACTGTAGATTTTCCTCTATATGTCGAGAAATTACTAAGGGTAACTTAGAACTGGTTAGAATACAGTCCAGAAAAACTCGTTAGGTGAACCGGTTGCCATGTATAACTGAAAAATTGTTGAAAAATGGCGTCAAAGCCCAGTGACAATATGTCGCATAAAAAAAGATAAAAATGAAAAAATCGACCATGAAGCCAGAAAACTAAGCAATTCTCATTGAGGAAATAATTACCAAGAGTTGATATAATGTTTGTGAGACAGGAAAATCCGATAAACATAAGAAGCCATCCACCAAGACGTATACCCCATGTTATAATTGTATTCTGTGTTCTTTCTTTTCCAAATACTTCCTGCAATTGTGATAATTGTGAATAAATTAAACAAATAATTAAGAAGTTGAGCTTTCATGTATTGATGAAATAAAACAGCTACATTCATATTTTTTGTCACAAAGACATTTAATTATTACAGGTAAATGATATATTTTGATTTATAGGCCTGCAACCTGTTGATTTAGAGTTCTGTGACCTCGGCAAAAGTCAGCATAACAGTACTTGTGCCCTCTATCATTTTTACCCATAAAGCGCATTTTATTTATAGTACTGTAACTGGTCCATTTAAAGTTCCGTAACCTAGGTGAATTTCACTAGTATGGTAAAAGGCCCCCTGATTATAAACTTGAGTCTCTGAGCTCAAACCTCAATTCCATTTTCAAAGTGTTTTGGTTGAAAAGTCACCGCAGTTTGTAGCACAAATACAAATTCAAATCCATTTTGCCAATTGAATAATGCATGATTGATATTATAATTGTATTACCATAATCAAATTAGAAATATTGAAAGACAAAAAAATGAGATTTGAGCTTGGAGATCGATCTCAAGTTTCATAACCTTGGACCCATTATCTTAGATATACATAGTTTGCGCCAAAGTTTACAGAAAATCTGTTTGCGAAGTGAAATTTTGGATACAACCATATTCTTTTAGGGGAACATATCTTTATAAACATACAACATTTTCAGAGATAGTTGATAATGGTTTGTACATATTATCAATTATTTGTCAAATAAAACACACATACAGAACTAAATTTGATATATTCACAGTCAAACATTTTGGTGTCTAGTCCAAGGTGTCAAATATTATCAGATTTCACAATTGCATCAGTTACATGTTGTAATTCGAAAAGCTGGGTGTAACAATGTACAAGACAGTTAATACTTGTACATTATTTATTACGACAGTGCATTATTTACTTTTGGGGACAATTTTCCTTCATATAAGATCTCCAGTTGGTCACCTGCTACAGTTTGGTATGGCAACAATTTCCCATTTATTTGCCGTGCCACAATGGTCACCTGAAATAGGCAAGAAAACAAAAGATGAAAATGTCAAAACAAGCTTCACAATGAACATTAAAGACGCAGGTAGGAAATAAAGAGTTAAACGTGAGGAGAAACTTCTCAGTTGAACATTTATAAAACACCCTCCATCCCCCCCGATATCATTATGAGACACTTTGATTAGAAGGAAAAGATAAGTTGTGTTGCTTTACAATGTTGTAAAGGGCCAACTCTTCCTTTACAGTTTTTAATTACTTTAATCAAGTACCTGTTAAATGACAGACCAAATATTCTTCAATTCCACCTTAAATATTACAGATATTTTTTTGACTATTAAATTATTATTTGAACAATTTTTGATGAAATGGATGCATAATTATTTGGACATGTCAGGTAAATTTCGAGCAGGTCCAATACATTTTTGGCAAGTACCAGACCGGATATCTGGGAGTCGGGCATGATTAACAGTATTTATCACTTATTTAAAAATTCAATCAGTCAGACAAATTTTCACTTGGTAAAACAGAAATTCTAACTTAGCCTTACAAAATGTTGGACAAGTATTCCAGCAGTTTCGAGAAGCCTGATTGTGAATGACAATTTGTCATCTTGTCAAACAGTGGGGGGAGGGGGCATTAAATTAGGGAAGGGTGTTAATATAGGAATATTCTGTGTGTCATGATTCAGTAATTACTCACTATCATCTGTGATCCAAGATTGGTAAAACCGCTTATACCAGCATATTCAAATTTAACACGAATATCACCAACCTGAAAATTTGGTGGAAAAGCAAAATTGGTTTCATTTAAATTGTAAAAATCGATACAGCTAAACTGTGATGTTAAGACCACTTAGATTGGGACCATTAAAAATTAGTGATCTCATTAACAAGTTTAAAATAGAGAAAATATTGATAACCAGTTCAAAAATAAAATGTATTTGAAACAAAGTTGTCTTTTTGAAATGGTTGCTAAGTTTTACTGTATTTTACTCGGAGCACCTTTGAATCTCTGAATTCAGTTAAGTTTACTTGAAATGATCCTAAATATTTACGATTAAACAACCTGTGGATGAACTGGGTCCCGGCTGTGATAAACCATACCATCAAATATTTGTACATTTGATTGTCCAGTGTTGTGGTGTGTATCTAGTGGCAACTTATTGAAGTTGTTTATCTTTGACACCAAACCTGATTAAAATACTAGAACTATCACTAAAGGTGATTAAATACCCCCCGCAGAGCCCCTTTTTTAAAGGCTTAATAACTTAGAACAAGTCATTTAGGAGAATGGCAAACAGGACTTTGTCGACAGACAAAAAAAGGGGGGCATAACTCTGTGAGAATATATCTGAATATTTTTTCTATATACGCGCAAGTAGACCTAATTCCTAATATATCAATTGGCAAAGTTTTATCAAAATCCAACCAGGCATTTCAGAGAAGAAACACACACAAGATTTCGTCTACAGACGGAAAGTCAGACAGACAGACAGATGGACTGACGGACAAGCTGAAACCAGTATACCCCCCACAACTTTGTTGTGTGGGGGGTATACTAATATGCAATCTGCATTATTGCCAATAAAATGAACAGAAAATCAATCCGTGAGTTACCATACAATAAAACACAGTTGACTCATTTTATCCGTAAGACTGTCATCCAGCAATAATAATGGCCAATAAGAGTGTTGAGACTTCATACCTCACGTTCGTGAGTTTAAACCCTGGCCGCAGCACAAGTACCCAGGAACAATTTAGCTGAAGTTGTTATATCTAAAACCATTTGTCCTCAATGGCTGATTCAAGAGATTCATTCAAAGTTGACAGTTACTTGCCAAGAACATGATTAGTACTAGTACAAAAACCAGCAACTCTGTTAAATCAAATGTCCACCAGTATTTAACTGAAATTCTGATGAAAATGGGCATAAAACCTTAACATTTTTCACTTTTATGAGGGTTTGTGTTCTTCTTACCATCAGACAATGTAAACAGACCAACATCTACCTTTGGAGCAACCATATACTTTCCTTGCACACTCATAGATCTGAAAACCATACAGTGAACTATAAACACTTGCATAAACTAAACCCTGTTTCAGTGTTCCCACTCACTTCTGCAATTAGGGGTAAGCCTACCCCTTAAGTTGTAATTGGCGTTTCCAGAAAATCGGCAATTCGTCCCTAAACATGTTCATAGGCGTACCATCTCAATCTCGCACAGGTCAAAACGTGTTGCGTGATTTCCAATTTTATTATGAGATTTACGCAAGTTTTTACATGAGTGGGAACACTGCCTGTTTGTAAATTAGAGCCAGCAGACACCAGACTGAGAGTGTAATTGTACAAATGCTGATTGTTTCAACAAACAAAATGATTTTTTATTACAAATGATAAATGATAAGACAAATTGACAAACTAGACTGAAAATATACAGTGTACCAAACAAAATGATTTTTTTTATTGCAAATAATAAATGCAGCAATTTTTTTCCTTTTTTATTTGGGTCCAGTAAACGGACCCTTCCCAATCGAAAATAAAGACATTCTCAATTTTGGCATCACACTACACATATTTTCCCAATTGGTCTGGACCCAGACCCTTCCCCAAAATTGCAACATAAATCTCTGTAAATGATTAGACAAATTGACAAAGTAGACTGAAGATAAACGGTTTACCAAATAAAATAATTTTTTATTACAAAATGATAAAGATTGGCAAACTTATACTATTCCGTTAAACAGTGAAAATAAAACAAATAGCAAGGCACTACAGTACAATATATTATCAAAGTTGGTTGTAATACTGATATGAAATGAATTTTAATAAAAAGTAAGGCAAACTGCTGTTACAAGAACACAACTCACGATGGATTTCTATGATTAAATGAATCGTCATATCCGCTACTTCGAACTACATCTGTACGCCATTCTTGACCTGCAAGTAGATAAGCAAAAGTGGTAGTTGTAAAATCCAAAATAAAATCAGGGACTGAGGTTATAAAACTTGAGACTGGTCTCTGAGCTCAAATCTCATATCTAATCTTTTAACGTTCAAAGTTTATTATGATCAGAAAATAATGATATAATTGATACATTATTCTGACAGCATAATTGACCAGAATGCGTATTTAAACATTAATGATCTCTATCTTTTCAACCATAATACTTTGAGAATGTAATTGAAATTTGAGCTCAAACGCTGTTTTCAAGTTTTAACCTCGGGGGCTGTCTTGAAAAGAACAATAACAATATTGTCATAATTTGTCGCGTTCTAGCCATCTTGAACTTATTATACATATATATTTTTTTCTTTTTTTTTTGTCTTGTTTGTACGAAGATAATTTTGATCATAACAAATATTATGTTAATGTATTGTAATAGGTTCATAAAATAAAGTTCCCGATGCGGGGCTCGAACCCGCGACCTTCTGCTTGCAAGCCAGCTGCTCTACCAACTGAGCTAATCGGGCAGACAGGCATACAAATTACTATAGACACATATATTATATATACAACACTGTTACAGTATTAAAATAATTCTGAATAAACTCAGAAACTTTAAAAAAGCTTTGAAATTTTCTGCAGCAAAATATACCAACTATGAGCAAATTTACACAAAACAGTCAGTAAACATACATCATCAAACAATCTGCTTCAGTCAGTTTTAGATGTAAACATACATCATCAAACAATCTGCTTCAGTCAGTTTTAGATGTAAACATACATCATCAAACAATCTGCTTCAGTTAGTTAATTTGATCCCTGAGTGCTTTTAAAACCAAACAAAATATCATAAATCTTACTGTAAGAATATTCTTTTTCCACTCTTGTCTGACCGTTTCCTTCATCGTATTTGCTGAAAATTGTAAGGCAGTACATATAATATGATTACATCAAATGCGGGTTTCGTAAGATTATGGTCTGATATTAAAATAAATATTCAATTAATTAAGAAATGCCTGGTTTCCATGAACATTGCCATTTACTTACCATTTATCTAAACATAGGGCCAGTAGGATGGCAGAAGCTTTTCTTCAGTTCCCTAGTATGTTTGTTTAAGGTCAGAGATATAAAATATAGTTCATATGAAAACAAAAATATCAGCAATAAAAAAATCGGCCAAGACTGAAAAAAAACTCCAGGGTCCGCCGAAAAATCGAGTCAGTCAGTTTAAAGGAGACCAGGAAATTTTTTCCACCGAAATTTGAGAGCAGTCTTTACATGTACATCTAAAATTTATTCCCAACTAAATTTCCCTCATGCACATTACGCTTTTATCAAATATGTAATACAAATGTAATAATATATCACATTATCTTCATCATTTTATTCTAACTCATCTGCTTATTTCAATGACTTTTGGGACTTGCTCTTGTAAAAAACAGAACTAAAATCCTTCAAATAAATCATGGCGGTTCTATGGTGTGTTCAACCACCCAGTACATCCTGTGAATGCTGCTTGTTCTGATTAACAAGACTGAAATTTTACAGTGAGAACATCAGAAAAAATCTACATACGTTAAAACATGGTTATAGTGAATTCCTGGGGGCCCAAATAATCAATTCATTATATCCGTATTTCAATTTTTTCAACAACAATAAAATAAATAATGCCTGATTCTTCACTCAAAACAAGTAAACTGATATTCACATTAACTACAGATAGAAGACAGTGTCTTACCGCTCTGTCTCGTGTTCAATCCACTGGTACATCTCAACAACTCTATTCAACTTCACAGCATGTACATCAATATTATAATCTGAATCTCTCAGTGCCTAAAATACAGTGCCTATAAATAACTTCAATAAAAAATTCATCACTCGTTATATTCATTAAATGCTCTCAAACCACCAATTTTCCTTCTTTGTTTAGGTCCGGTAAATGGACCCTTCCCAATCGAAATCCCAATTCCTGACCTAAAAATTCCCAATTTTGTTGTCACTCTGTGCATTTTTTCCGAATTGGACAAGACCTGGAGACTTTCCCAAAATTGAAAAAAATCACTGCATACAGATTTGTATCAAATCTTGAAACAATTATTTACTGGATTTTATTAAAAATTTAATTGTAAGTTATATTCATAATGAGGACTGGCCTTTAGAAATTTTAAGTAAAACTTGGCAAGTATAACATTCATATCAATTTGTAAGGAATAAAAACTAACAACATTTGATTAGATACATGTATGTATGTAATGCACTGATTATTAAGTGTTGGCCATAAAAAATGAAGAAAAAAACAAAGAAAAAAGTAAGTGATTCATCCATAAGGCTGAATTTATCAACAAAACACTGACTGGATTTTCTTTCAGATTTTAAGAATGGATACTTCTAGGACTGGCATTTATAGCCTATCTGATACTGTAAAACCACTATACTGAACTGTACTGAGCAAATAATGACAAGATAGTACAGCCATACTGTTTGTTTAACATTAGGTGTAAAATAAATAGTTTCTGGTTTCCACTTACCTGACCTTACGACTGACCCTATTTTTGTCGGTTGACAAAATAGATTTTTTCGGTCTTGGTCATTTTTTTCTTGCTGATATTTGAATTTTCTGATTTCATGCATCTCTGATTTTGGAATATTTGAAAAGAAACATTTTGCCAACCTAACGACCAAATACTTTGAGGAATGGTAGTGGAAACAAGGTACTAGATTCATTAGCCAAGGTTTACAAATATTAAGTGACGATCATACCTGTGTTGTTTTTACAGCTTCTACAACGTGTACCAGTCTTCCATCATTCTCCACAGACATAATGTTTGCATTTGGTAATGGAACAACCAGGTTAAGACCCTCATCAAGAGATTTAGCCGTTTGCACAGCTCGTCCCTACAAGCAGAAAACAAATAGTACAATAAGCATGAGGGCCAGACACAGGCATTCACTGTACATTTAAACCTTTGCCTCATAATACCGCATTTTCCTGCATCTGAGGCAGACAACTTTTGAAAACGTTGAAACAAAAGAAGTCAATGCTTGTAATGAGTAAATGCTTCTTTTGCCACAACGTTTTTCACTCAGTCAGAGAGAAATAACCCTGTTTTCTTAAATAAACAAATGTTTTGTATAATTGCTTTGAACTTGGAATAGTCCAAAATATGCTTATGAGGAAAAGGGTTAATACAAGTATACTTTTTGTCAAACCTGGATATTAAGGCCACCCTTAGGACCAAGTAAATTTGGTCTTAATGTTGAGATGGTCTTAAAATCAAATTGATAACAGAGGCTATAATAAAACCAATCTAAAATACTAGTAATTGGTTTACAAATTAAGTACACTACAATCGTACATAAAGATCTATGCATATTAAGGATGATGTGAATGCATCAAGTGTCATTAATTGTGAAGCGCATTAGCTGTTGATTTACCTGTAAATACAAAACAGGAGAAAGAAATACAAACTAAAACTAAATGTAGAGGAATACTTCCATAAGTTAAATTTTTCATATTTTTTACATGCGTGCATAGCCTTACTAATTCAGCTTTTTCATTGGCTGAATTCATAAATGAATTAGTACAGGTTATCCTCTCAGCCTAAAGGGGACAGGGCCAAATAAAGAAAGGTCTCACCATCACAAACAATCCAATCAGTGGAACTAATCGACATAGATTGCACGACAAATTTAGCTGAACATGCAGGGGGACATAACTGGATAAAAATTTAAGCATAATGTTGATGTAAATAATTGTACATTAAAATCACTTCACTAATTGTCAATCTGAGTGTCAAAAGCTCTATTTTACTAACCTCGTTCCAAAACAATAATGCTGACGCTACTAACAATATCACGAGCCCCACCAAAACTGCGATCAAGCTGGTTCCGACTCTCTCCAGAAACCCTGGATTTCTTTCATAACTTACACGCGTTCTTCCATTCGTCATTGTTAATTAGTGTCTGATATTATAAAGCACTTAAAAAATCTGGCAGTCTTTACTTAAACACCACTTTCACTTTCAGTCCGAAATGTTGCGTATCCGAATTAAATTCAATTAAGACAACGATGGTGCCTATACAAAATTAAGAGACTGTCATCAATAAAAATGGTTGTGAATATATAGAAAAATGTAAGAGGTAATTACAAAAAATAACTATAACACGTCAGCATAAAGCAGTGTCTCATTTATTCAAGCCGATTCAATTCTTCTTTCGATTTCATCACAACAGGAAGTGAGCGTCATCGTCAAAAGTGCCTCCCTTATAAACGGCACGTACTAAACTACTGACGAATGAACGGACCGTATAAAATAAGACGGGACAATATGGACCATCCGACAATATTCTGTATACCTAGTGGTAAAATTAATGAAACAAGAAAAAAACATTTATTTTGAAAATAAATTTTGCAAATTTATTCATAAATTTCGGTAATTTGTTGGTTAATATAAAACGCTTATTTTTTATGCATTAATGATGTTTGAGTTGAAATGCAATAAATAGAATAATTTCTTCAGAAGTAAATGAATGTCTAATGTTCTTTATATATACTTGCTTACTTCCTTAAGTTATCGACAACTGGTAACGCCGGGATATGTTTAGCCCAGTTACACTCCTCCTTCCTTTAGTTAAGGCCATACCAAATCGCGTCTAAGTTCAGCGTAACACCGAGGTTCCAAAACCTATCTAGCTATCCGGAACGAAACAAACAAGTGCCTCAGGAAAAAAACACAAATTTCCTACTTAATTGCCGCAAAATTTTGGCTTCTATCAAAAGTTCAACCAGTCACTCAGTGGGAATAAATATGTTCCATTTCTTAAATCAAAACAAAAGCATAATATTGATATATTTTGACGACTGGAAGACATATTGATGCAAAATAAATCGTTCCAGCATGTAATGGTCCAATAAAGATATTTCAAATGATCAAATATTCAGTATTACCATAGGCGGATCCAGGGGGCGGAGCCAGGTCCGTCCCCCTAAAACTGCCCATGAAAAGGTTTCTTTTCTATCATGAGATATGATACTTACATGAATATATATATATAAATGTCAAAACATTTTCGTACGCTACACGTGCAATAAGTAACAAGTACAGTAACACAATGACACCAAGTACTATTCGCCCTGGACCTGGACCAGCTTACTTGTCAGTTTCCGCCCCCCCCCCAACTAGAAATCCTGGATCCGCCTATGATTACGATATGTTCTTTTATTTGACTAAAGTGATCAAAATCTTTCCGTCCGCGGACGCTAAACATAGATATGATTTGGTACGGCCTAATCAAGCAACAACCACATGTGTTTTAAGCTAATCCCGCCACTGCTTCACCTTAGCTCTAGGATTCCAAGGCTAGCCACACACGCATGCACGTTCACTCACGGCACCAAAGTAATAGGAGGCAGAAAATAAAGTTCTCGATGCAGGACTAGAACCCTCGACCTTCTGCTTGCAAGTCAGCCCTACCAACTGAGCTAATCAGGCTGACGCTCATACAAACTGCTATAAAAACATGTATACAACCCTGTTACAATATCAAGACAAAGATAAGATCAGGAGAATGAATGTGGTAGGATTTTTGTCAGTAAATTTATATCGATTTTTTATAAAATATTTCAAAACAAATAACCTATTTTTGTACAAGTACTTCATTTGTTATTCATATTTATTGTATTCATTTGTGTCTTACCCTCGCTTTGCATTTGTTTCCGAAGAATCGATATTAGACCCGAAACCTATAATCCCGAGATGTGTTCACCAAAGTCACGTGCTAATCACATTATTGTTAGCTTGATGACGCGATCGTTATTTCTAGAATGATCATCCCGCTCATTTTCACCCGAAAAACGCGCCATTTGAAGTTTGACCTGTGTTTGTTTATGGGGTTACCTGCGTTTAGGAAATTTAAATGGCGTTTGAGCAGTCGTAATTTGGATGATTGATGGCAACTAACTCTGAAAAATCATCGTTTTGTGTGTGCTTAGTGTTTTGTGTTCTGTTTTGTGTTCCAATGACACCAGAACTTTAGTTCGTTTAAAAGTAGACCCGGCGAATGACCGACATAGACCAGATTCTATTTATTAAGTGATACCAGACAGTTGAGACTCATTTCATTTATGGATGGACTTGTGTTAACGGACGAATTCTTTCATGTGGTGTGGTTGCCTTACTTATTGGACTAGTGGTAGGGTGATATTTCTTTAATGAAACTGAATGTGTTATTGAGTGTAGGAGTTTCTGTTTCTGCGACCAGCTGAGGTTGGAAGTTAAAACATCACACTGGCGGTCAATTTCTGGTAAGTTGTTATTGTTCTTCTGAACAACTTGAAGTGGTGATCAATATTTCTAGGTAATCGCCCAATCGTTCACGTATTGTGCACCATTTATGTCTTAGAAGTAAGGTTGTGGAGGAAGTAGATCTAATGTTTGTCGTGTCTGTTGATATCCTGTTTACAAATAACAATACTCCTTTCTGTCGTTTAAGTCAACGTTGACAACATGTCTGATGCTAGACTTTTCATATTGATAGTTTTCATGGTCTTAACATGTAACAGACACTTTGTCTGTTCTGTAGTCGGAGTAGTAGAGGTGAGTGGTTTCTGTCGTTTAAGTCAACGTTGACAACATGTCTGATGCTAGACTTTTCATATTGATAGTTTTCATGGTCTTAACATGTAACAGACACTTTGTCTGTTCTGTAGTCGGAGTGGTAGAGGTGAGTGGTTTAGAACCTTGATGGTTGCAACAATTACGTTGCACAAATCATATAAATTTATTGCAGATCTATTTAATACATTTAATGCTGGCTCCTTGAGATAATATTACATTTAGGTTGTTCTAGATTTATTAAATTGACTATGAAATGAAACAAGACTTTAGATATAATGTCATATGTAAAGCAGACATGGGGAAATCATAATCTTTAATCATCATGAGTATTAATCGATTAACGATCCCTTTAATCATGCAGGCATTCAATCACAGAATTTTGTGATTATTTTAATCATAATTTAATCAATTAATGCTATAAAACGGGAAAAAATCATGATTATTTTCAATTACCAAAAACCAAACCCTGAGGGGTTGTTAGTTATAAAATCAGTATTCAGGTGACACCTTGTTGTTATTCACACCAAATGATTGTCCCAAACTGATGTGAAATATTTTGCCTTAGGGTATGACGAAGGATTAAGTCTATTCAAAAGATTTGTAGAGTTAGTGAAATGTTTTATTATTTGGTGCAACTCAGATTGAATCAAAAACAAATACAAATGTTTATTCTCAAGTCAGTACATTATACAGGACAACACAGTTATAATACATCTTGTAATACAAAAGAGAACATAAGGCTTGATTTGGGAGAGATACCTCATAGAATTTTAATAAGGGAATAACATAATTGTACTATATTTGTCAATTTTGGAGTGGTACCGGAATGGGGTTTTCTGGTGGGTCCTCGGTGTTGATGAGGGGGGTAATAATAAAAAGACTACGAATATATATATAATATATATCTAAATAATGATATAAGAACTTCAGTCACTGACCATCCATCAGGATGTCCTAACCTGTAATGTTCTGGTCAGCTTGACTTTTTTTATTGCATTATAGGTGATGGAACACAGGTAAAACTATATTATATTAAAGGATTAGAGTAGTGAACAGAAATGTATGTGATGATTAGTACTTACTGTATTAATGTAGGAGCACATGTTAAACGGTCAAAATAGTGTCTTTTTGGGGCCTAGTGTCTGACTTGGGGCTGATTTGACTTGCTTCCATCTGGCACATTAGCTAAACTTGGGTAGTGTAATTAGTTATAAATATTTGAATGTAAAACCCAACTTAGCATTATGATTACCTAATTTATATAAAGTGCTTGGGTTAATCTTAACATGAACTATTTCATGATTTTAAAGTGCTCTTTAATGCATTGTCATTTACAATTGAGGCTCACTGGTTAAATTCAGAGTAATGAATCTGGTATGGTGTTGAATGTGAAGTACAGAATATTGTTGTTTACCTAATTTTGTAAACCAGTCTCTGTCCAATATTTGTATCACATGACTGTTCAATGGTCTACCACATGTGGATGCACATGGTTGCAAATATATTCCATATTGTACTGTTCTGTGTTAAACCCATGATAGTCTGTGCTAAATTGTTCCGAATAGGAATCAGTCCAAAAAATTCATGATTATGATCCAAATAGAATGAGTGTGTCATATGTGGTTTACAAAACTATATAAAACAATGAGATTATTTAACATTGTTTTGTGTAATATTGGATCTATTGGTACTCTCACATTAAAACCTTGACAATGAGACCACCTTTGGGACCCAAAAAATCTTCATAATGAGTTGGTCACATTATCAGGTTGAATTATAAGGGAGTTATTGAAAGCTGGTCCAAGAATAAGTGGTCATTGTAACAAGGTGGTCTTAATATTGAGGTTTTGCTGTATTTGTACTCCTGACAGGATTGTCATTTCCAGTTAGGTTCTTGTTGAAAGATATCACTGTTTTGTACAGAACAAAGTGGTACAACCTTTAAGTGCACCATTAAATGTATAAAATTTATATTATGGATTAGAATATTAATATATTTCTACATGCAGCATATAGTATGCAGGGCTAGACAATTCATCAGTAATAAATACATTGCAACCTCTCCTGAGCAACCCCTTTGGGAGAAATAAAGTTATTTGTTGTTGTTGACAGGTTGTTGATCTGGAGAGGTTAGATAAATAGTTAAATTGAACAGTGGGAACAAATGGTGTTGTTTTTGAAGGGAGGTTGTTGCTTGAGAGAGGACTACTCTGGAGAGGTTGAACTGCATAATACATAGAACCTTTTCATTGCGTATAAAAATCATAAACTTACCATTCAGTTCCATTGTTGAAACAAGAAACAAACAAAATGTATGGTGAATAACATTTAAATATAGAAAGATCCTTAATAACTGAAAAATGATGCACAAACGTTTGAAAACAAGTATTAAACTACCAGTGGTCATACATAACCAGAATCCCATGTCATTGCTCATACTCATTTAGCAGCTTTAAGTAAATGAATCTTAAGACCTGTAGCAGCCTTTGTGTTAACATGGAACAGGCAATCTTCAGGAGTGGAAATGATAGCCCTTGTTCTTTGTTATTTGTCAATAGTTTTGATAGCAATGATGATAACCCAAGAAGTATTTAATAATGCCAAAAAAATAATGTCATAACTTTAGAAAATACATCAACGAAATTACATAAGGAATATATTACATTGTACATAAATTACTCAATACAGCTATGAATCATAAAATAGGTCATTCTTACTCTTATCTGAATAAGATCACCTGAAATTGTCTCAGATGAACCCTGTACCCCAAATTTTCCTTTCTTTAAACTTCACATGTGGCATTGAATTTCATTAGAAATGAAGTGTTGAGAATGATTGATGTAAATAGGAAAATGTGTGAATTCATATTGTGAGTGGTGTTTTACCTGGTTCAATTGTCCACATTGACAATTTATGTATAGCAGAGAATAACCTATCATGATTTTTGTAAATGTGCAGAAGTGATGCACACTATTTATTGTGATCAACGCCTTTAATTGAAAGCAGGCAGGTCTAATGTGACCTTTCTTGTTACATCCATGTAGCAAGTTTTTTTATCTAGCCTGACAATTTTTGAAATCAAGTTCCTTAGTTTGACCACAATACAATGTACATGCATACTGGATTTTTAGAGCCTTGAAAGTTACTTCTTCTGTTAGAAAAGATGTTGGTTTTTATATGAATTTACGACACTTACTGATTGATTTTGTGCGAAGATAAGTTAAATGATTGGGGAGTTATTGAAAGTCAGTCCAAATATAAGTGGTCATTATGATAAGGTGGTCTTAATATTGAGGTGGTTGCTATGTGGGGTTTTACTGTATTTGTACTCCTACAGAATTGTACATCTTGAAAGTTATTTCTTCTGTTACAAAATGTTGGTTTCTTTTAGAATTTTTGACATTTATTGATTGATTTTGTGCCAATATATCAACTTGTTGATTTTATTCTAACATAGTTACACCACCAATTGCATTTATTATTATTTCTGAGAGAAGCCTCTGATTAATTAATTTGAGGAGGATACACCACATAAGCACTTTCAGGTTCTTCTGTACTTTCAATTATTTGTTGTAAGGCAGTTGAAGGATTATGGCTATGGTCAGCCCTAATATGTGTGATAACAACCAATACATCTGTATTCTCAGGGTACTTGTCCTGAACAAAATGTTTATTTATGATATACCACTATTCTCACAGTACATTAGTTAATGCACTCTAAATTCATTACAAGGGATTAAAGTCAAACATTTTATAATTGTTTCTTTACAGATTGAAAAAATTTGGCTAGTTGTGCCGTGCCCTTGATCATTTAAGTTATCAAATTAGCTCCATTGTAGGCACATCTAAGTCAGTAAAAAATAAAACAAATGACACATTTCTTGTGGAGTGTTCCACAATGCAACAATAAAAATATATTCTTTCAATTCAACACTTCTTCAGAGCAAGGGTTGTAGTTTTTGCACATGACACACTGAGCTGCATGGGAGTAAATCATTGTAGGGACCTTGCCTACTGTGAATTTCTTAATTAAACCCAAAATAATCTGAAGAAGCAGGCTGTTTCTGTTATTAAACACATCAGTATAACTTAAAATGGTTACAAAGTTCTATCCAATGCATATTATATCCTTACCTTCTCTAAATCTTCTATCCACCATCAAGGATTCTTGATCTCCTGAATTTGGGGCCAAAATTGGGCCCCATTCCCCCACATCTGGAATATACTTTTTCCCCTATTTGTGGTAAAAAATCCTCCACCTGAGAAGAAAAACTGTAAAATGATATGTAGTCTTGTTATTTTTCCGTTCAACAAATGGCTAAATAAATGTGGAGTCCGCCTAGTGAGATGTGTACCGTTTTTTTTTGTACACTTTTCGCCCTATTTTTGGTGAAAATTCCCCCACCTGAGAAAAAATAAAAATTGTAAAAAACATACATAGTCTTGTTATTTTTCCGCTAAACAAATGGCTAAATAAACGTGGAGTCCGCCTAGTGAGATGCGTACCGTTTTTTTGTACACTTTTCGCCCTATTTTTGGTGAAAATTCCCCCACCTGAGAAAAAAATAAAAATTGTAAAAAACATATGTATTCTTGTTATTTTTCCGTTAAACAAATGGCTAGATAGGTGTAGTCTGCGTAGCGAGATACGTACTGTTTTTTGTACACTTGTGCTCCTATTTTTGGTATAAATTCCCCCACCTGAGAAAAAAATAAAAATTATAAAAAACATATGTTGTCTTGTTATTTTTCCGTTAAACAAATGGTTAGATAAACGTGGAGTCCGCCTAGCGAGATACGTTCCGTTTTTTTTGTACATTTTTTCCCATTTTTGGTAAAAATTCCCCCACCTGAGAAAAAATAAAAACTGTGAAAAAACATACATAGTCTTGTTATTTTTTCAATCTCCCGAATTTGGGGCCAAAATTGGACCCATTCCCCCAAATTCCCACGAAATTCTCCCCTCCCTGGGCCCCGGACCCTGTTCCCCCAAAGAGCAAAAGAGAGTCCTGTATTAAAATGTCATATTAACACCAAAGCATGTTTGTCCTTTTGCTATTTACCTGTGATGGTTAACTTATACTGATGACAATATATATATATATATATAAAAGTGCTAGGCTTAAATTATACATCCAAGTATTTGGGCACTGGCAATCTACAGAGCCCAAATATTGGACGGTAATTTTAAGCTATGATGTGCAATTAATGATTATTATGATCATCAGTGTATTGGCAAGTCTCCCAATCTCCCAAATTTTGGGCCGTAATTCCGCCCCATTCCCCCACCTCTGAAATATACTTTTTCCCCTTTTTTGGTAAAAATTCCCCCACCTGAGAAAAAAATAAAAACTGTAAAAAACATATGTAGTCTTGTTATTTTTTCCGTTAAACAAATGGCTTAATGAACATGGAGTACGCGTAGCGAGATGTGCGCTGTTTTTGTACACTTTGCCCCCTATTTTTGGTAAAAATTCTCCCACCTGAGAAAAAATAAAAACTGTAAAAAACATATGTAGTCTTGTTATTTTTTCCGTAAACAAATGGCTAAATAAACGTGGAGTCTGCGTAGTGAGATGCAGGCTGTTTTTTGTACACTTTCCCCCGCTATTTTTGGTAGAAATTCCTCCACCTGAGAAAAAAATAAAAACTGTGAAAAACATATGCAGTCTAGTTATTTTTCTGTTAAACAAATGGCTAGATAAGCGTGGAGTCCGCGTAGCGAGATACATACTGTTTTTTGTTTACTTGTTCTCTTATTTTTGGTATAAATTCCCCCACCTGAGAAAAAAATAAAAGTTGTAAAAAACATATGTAGTCTTGTTATTTTTCCGTTAAACAAATGGCTAGATAAATGTGGAGTTCGCCTAGCAGATACGCACCGTTGTTTTTGTACACTTTTTCCCATTTTTGGTAAAAATTCCCCCACCTGAGAAAAAATAAAAACTGTGAAAATCATACATAGTCTTGTTATTTTTTCAATCTCCCGAATTTGGGGCCAAAATTGGACCCATTCCCCCAAATTCCCACCAAATTCTCCCCTCCCAGGGCCCCGGACCCCGTCCCCCAAAGAGCAAAAGAGAGCCCTGTATTAAAATGTCATATTAACACCAAAGCGTGTTTGTTCTTTTGCTATTTACCTGTGATGGTTAACTTATACTGATGACAATATATATATAAAAAAGTGCTAGGCTTAATTCATACATCCAAGTATTTGGGCACTGGCAATGTACAGAGCCCAAATATTGGACCATAATTTAAGCTATGATGTGCAATAAATGATTATTATGATCATCAGTGTATTGACAAGTCTCCCAATCGCCCAACTTTGGGACCGTAATTCCACCCCATTCCCCCACCTATGAAATATACTTTTTCCCCTTTTTTGGTAAAAATATCCCCACCTGAGAAAAAAAAATAAAAACTGTAAAAAAACATATGTTGTCTTGTTATTTTTTCCGTTAAACAAATGGCTAGATAAACGTGGAGTCCACGTAGTGGGATGCGTGCTGTTTTTTGTACACTTTTCCCGCTATTTTTGGTAAAAAATCCTCCACCTGAGGAAAAAATAAAAACTGTAAAAAACGTATGTAGACTTGTTATTTTTTCCATTAAACAAATGTCTAGATAAACGTGGAGTCTGCGTAGCGAGATGCGTGCTGTTTTTTGTACACTTTCCCCCCCCTATTCTTGGTAAAAATTCCCCCACCTGAGAAAAAAATAAAAACTGTAAAAAACATATGTAGTCTTGTTATTTTTCCGTTAAACAAATGGCTATATAAACGTGGAGTCCGCCTGTTACTGTTTTTTGTACTTTCGGTACCACTCTCTAGGAGAGGAATCTTTTGCACTTGGCGGCACAGGAAACGGTGAAATAGTAAGCATATTGCACAATGCAAAAAGCTACAGAAAAAAATCACGGATAAAATTGGTGCAAAATGTGCCAAGATTGATGTTATTCAACCAAAAATCAATTGAAAAGAGAATGTACATGTTTCAATTTACTTCTTCAATAAAATTTTAAGCAGGTTATGTTATATTAATTAGGCTTTTGAAATTCCCCTTTGAACTGAAAATGACGCCAAATTCCCCCTTCCAGGGCCCTGGCCCCAGTCCCCCAAAAGAGAGAGCCCTGCCATCAAAATAGGTTTCATTCTATCAATGTTGAACTTATGTGTCCAACCCACTGTGCTGTTTTAGATGTAAACCAAATGTACCAAGAAATGTCTTAAAAAAGACGAACAGCGTAGAAATGAAAAACAATCTTGTTCTTTGATGTTATTTACACTGTTGAAACTAAAAGTATGATTAATGTTGTTATACATTCCTATCTGTATGATATTCCCAATGGTATTCATAACTGGGCCATAAAACATGTTGTTGATTTTTACAATCGACTGCTGTGCAATGACTAAAGCATCTTTAAAAATACTACACAAAAAGTAGTTCTGCAAATAATTGCATCATGTCTTTCTTGCATATCTTAACCACATGCTGTATGTATTATTCTGCAAAACACATCAGTATTGGTCAAGTGGTTAATGTTGTTAAATATTCATAAAACTCAACAATTACCTATGCGCATTAATTAATTTATGTTAACTACAATTCTGAAAGCAAACGTATAAAACCTGGAACCAGGACATTTATGACGTTGAGGCTTCCAATCTGTATTAAATAATTATTGTATTCTGTGAATGAATATCAAATAATATGTGCTAAATTCTCATGAGGCACCAGACCATGATTTCCAAACATGTAATAATACCAGTCTGTTTCAATTGCAAAACCTTTTGTCCCTCTGGGAGGATGAGAAAAATATCCTTTCATACAAATTTTACAAAAAAAGTATCTCTTTATGAAGCCTGAGGAAGGTGGTACAGAACTGCTGAAAGGTCTATGAGCAATTGAACAAAACAAACGCTGGTATTGGTGCTGATAGTAGTCTCACTTAACCAGAAAAGTACATTTTTAGATACCGTATTTCATTGAAGTTAATTACATAGTTTCAAGTATCCCCTACACAAATCAAGTTTAGTTTTTCAACTGAACATGTATGCATCATTTTTTTATCCACTGTTTCCATCCTATGGTACAGTGCAACCTCTCCATAGCAACAAATCATGTTGTTTGTTTAGAGGTTGTTGCTCTAGAGAGGTTAATTTGATAGTTAAAATTATATTGGGAAGAAATCATGCTGTTGTTGAAGGGAAGTTGTTGCTCAAGTGAGGGCCACTCTGGAGAGGTTGTACTGTATTGCAAAAAATTTTTTCTTTCATTTTATAACTTTTTGTGCGTAGTGTCTGTTACAAACCTTTTCTAAGTAGTAATTTTTAATGTTGTTGATTTATAGCACTACAAATTTTAGGATACTTTGACATAGCATGAATACACAGTGAATGCAGGATTTATGCTTTAAAATGGGAAACAATGAAACTATTACTCCATAAACTTTACAGTCATTAAAGAATTTCGAATTTCAATATTTACAAAAGAACAAATACTCATGCGAAAACCTGGGCTAGCCTGAAACATGAATGTTTTTTTTTACTTACCATTATAAACTGTTTTTTTTTATCAATTATTGAAATATAACAATAAGTATAGGTTTCATTTTTTGTGTTTAAACAAAACCACTGCTCCTTGTATTTTGCTATAAAATACATCATTTTTGTCTGATTTTATTTATTCAAGTGGCAAAACTTAGAGGACAGGAGTCTGTATATAACCATACCAATTTATGCATCATTTCTTTGTGCAATTAAAAGCATTTTGCATTTTAAATATTTTTTCAAGTGAGGTTGCATAACGCTAAAATATGGCCATTTTGGGAGCATGTTTCAATGTTTATCTCAAGAATGTGATATACAAATGTACTAGTCTCTCGAAATTTTCAGAATAAGTAAGATAAGTATCTGCCAGGCTAGCCAATCTTGAAAATTAGTTTAAAATCTTGAATATTAAACATTTGCATATTTTTACTGCGCCATTGATGTACAATTGACTCTCGTTATGGCGAAGTCAGTTAACATTAATTTTCTGTTGTGGCGAAGTATTTTTTAAGTCCCATTTTTTTCCTTGTAAAAGTATATGAAATTCTGTTGCTTAAGACGAATTTTGCTCTTGAAATTTTTCATTATGTCGAACTAATTTTGAAGTCGGAATGAACAATTTCACACCTAATTTACATTGTTTATTTTGAAGTCAGACAATAGTATGCACTTGCCCTCGATGTTTTTTACACCTCGCTGAGCGTACAACGAGATTGATTTAATTTTTAGTCACTAACAATAGGTAGATTATTATTGTTTAAATGTAAATATTATTGTTTAAATGCAAACAAATCATCATATGTAACTTAATAGCACACAAAAAGTTGGATTTGTAAAACATGTCATAATGAAGGATATTTGTAGTTCAGTATATTTTTATACAAATCATCATACATGAAGTAAATATCATTTATTTATTTATTTACTTGTAAATAAAAATAAAATATCACAAATAAGTAATTTTTACAACAAACACACCAATTATCATGAATTAGTGATTCTAACAATGGCCAAAATGTCTAATACAATACCGGTATTCGTCCGATGTATTTTTTACATATATAACTGTTTACCATTTTGTCCAATAAATACAAGTTAACATAATAAAGTTATACTTTCTACACTATTTAATGTATTGTTACCATGGATGGAAAGGGATTATTATGCCCTATACACTCTCACTCATGAGCTTCTACCAAGCATAAGTTCACTTGGACTCACTCCTAATGTGCTTTGCAGGGTAATTTGATATGTTAGTAATACTTTTGCCAACTTTTGTCGAATTATACCATGGCATTGTTTCTTCAAGCCACTTTTTATGATACCAACTGCTCACTCAGCAAGCCCATTACTCGCAGCATGGTAACTTGCGGTCCGAATGTGTTTGATTCCATTCATTTTCATGAACTCCGTAAACTCTTCACTGATGAATGCACTACCATTGTTTGTAACCAATTGCTGACGCAAAACGTACGTAGCAAAAGTATGTTGCAACAATTCAATTGTTGCTGCTGATGTTGACGTTGTTGTATCAAATGCCTCAATCCACTTTGAGTGTGTATCAATGATTACCAGAAACATTTTTCCCATAAATGGTCCGGCATAGTCAACATGTACTCGTACCCATGGTTGATTAGGCCATTGCCAAAGATATATTTAGCCTCAGCAGGCATATTTCTATTTGTTTGGCACAAGTCACAACTTTTGACATAATTTTCAATATCAGTGTCTATTAAAGGCCACCATACATACATTCTACCCAATGACTTCATTCTGCTTGAACCTGGGTGTCCCTCATGTAAGATTTTCAATATTTCTTCACGACCATTTGGGGGTATTGTGACACGAGTTCCTCTAAGTAAACATCCATCATGAATACTTAAATCATTTTTCACATTAAAGAATGGTTTAAAATCCCAATGCGGACATTTTTCTGCCCAGCCATTCTGCACAAACGCTGTCACTTTGACATAACTGGATCACGTTGTGTCCATAGTTTAACTTTCTGTGATGTGACTGGTGCTTCCGCAAGCTGATTGATAGCTGATATAATTTCTGTTGGAATTGGTGGTTCAGACATCTTCACATGTCCAGGTGGTCGACTCAAACCATTGGCATTCCCTAAGCTTGAACCTTTTTTATACTGTAGTACATAGTCATAGCCAGCTAATGTCAATGCCCATCTCTGTATTCTTGCAGCTTCTGTTGTTGGTATTTGTTTATTTTCATTCAATAGTTCAAGCAATGGTTTGTGATCAGAAAATAACACAAATTTATTTCCATACAGATACTGATGAAACTTCTTGACACCAAAGACTATCGCTAATGTTTCTTTTTTCAACACTGAATGTTTTTTTTCCGCCCCTGATAATATTCTTGAAGCGTAAGCAACTGGCCTCTCCGAACCATCCTCCATTTTATGTGACAAAACCGCTCCCACACCATATGGCGAAGCGTCACATGCCAACAGTAATTGTTTTTCTGGGTCAAAATGTACAAGCAAGTCAGATGATGCCAAAACCTTTTTGGACCTTATAAATGCTTGATTTTCTTTTTCACCCCATGTCCACTTTGCTCCTTTTGTAAGTAACACATGTAACGGTATCAAAATTTTTGAAACATTTTTCAGAAACATGATAGAAATTAATCGTTCTAACATAACTTTGTAATTGTTTTTTGTTGACCTGTGCTGGCATTTCATGGGTAGCCTGTACCCGTTCTTGTAGAGGCATCACACTTTTTTCTGTGAGTTTGTGTCCAAGTTATACAACTTCATTTGCTATGAAAATGCACTTATTCAGATTCAATTTAACACCGTGTTTCTCTAACGGTTCTAACAAACATGCCAGATTACATAAGTGTTCATTGCGTGTTCATCCTGTAACCAAGATATTATCTACTCTGACAATTACACATTGTAGTCCTTGAAGCATATTTTCCATAGTATGTTGGAAAATTCCAGGACATGATTTTACACCATATGACATTCGATTATACATGAATAACCTTTTATGTGTATTTATGGTTACATATTTCTTTGATTTCTCCTCTAATTGCAGATATGCTTGGGACATATCCAATTTTGTGAACTGTTTTCCACTACTTAAAGTAGCATATAAATCAGAAATCTTTGGGATTGGATAGTTGTCCAGTTTTGAACATTGGTTTATGGTTACCTTGTAGTCACCACAGATTCTAACAGATTTATCACTTTTCAAAATTAGTACTATGGGTGCTGCCCATTCAGAAAACCCTACTGGATTTATGGTGCCTTCCTTCTGCAAGCGCTCCAGCTCTTTTTCGATGCCCTCTTCCATGGCTTACGGAACTGGACGTGACTTGTGGTACTTCGGCTTTGCATTATTCTCTATGTAGATTTTTGCTTTCACACCCGTTATTTTTCCTAATCCAACACATTACCGTATTTCTTCAAAATAACATCAAGTTCGTGATTGTGTGAAATGTCAATATTTACTGCACAAATTTCTCCCCAATTAGTCTTAATTTGTTCAAACCAATTTCTTCCAAGCAAATTGGGATCTTCACCTGCAACAACAAAGATAGGCAGTGCGAATGTTTTCTCTTCATAGTTCACATTGACATTACTTTTCCCAAGAATTTTCAAATGTTCTCCTGAATATGATTTCAACTTTGAGTTGGTACATATCTCTGTACAATCCAATAACAGTTATATTACTCTTAGAGATACAACAATCTATATTCACATGGATGATATCTGCACTTTTCATTGGAACACATTAGTCTAAAGTACAGAAATCATTGTTAGACTGTATTAACTTAATAACCACATACAATCTATACACATAATAATAATAACCAAACATCCCAGTTTCACCCACATATCACCTTCCTCAAAGTCCCGCAGCCTGAAACCCACAAAACACAGAGACTCACATAAAATGCAGGTCAAAACAGTCTCCTGAATGGTACCCACTTTGGGACGATCTGTAGCAAAGCTGCTGGGGAGGGGGTAATAGGGCTGCAATGGATTTACAAAATATCTGAATTTCTCAAATCCATCTTGAATTTTGTGTCAGGCCTGAAACAATTATAAATTATGTAAAGGGAATTAGACTATACAATAAACTGTGATACTTCTTTATACACTTCCTTTTAAATGTATATACATTTATGTATTGACCTGAGTAATAAGCTAAGCATGAAGGACGCCAAGAAGGGCCAAATACTGAGTGGAACTTGTATGGGATAAAAGAAGACTAAAACATAGCATATGATTGATATAGGGCATTTATTAAAAATACCATAAAAGGAACAAAATAAACTATATCACAAATATCTACAACATGGTTCAAAGATGAAAAGCAGGTAACAAATTGAATACTAATGCGTCATTACCAAATAACAACAATTACATAACATACATTTCCGAACCATAAAAACATTCAGTCTGATGTATCCCATATCTGGGCACAAACATTTATATGCTTATACGCTTTGTATGATACAGTATAAAGATTAGTCTAACATATATTTTATTACATCAGTTCTTCATTTATTCATAAATTTATTCTTCATTCTTATTAATATATTATCATTATACATCCTTGTTGCTTTCCCTTTTATATAAATGCATGCTACATGACCATTAGTTACTGATGCACTATAAAACACCATGCCACTGATTTTGATAAGATTAGATTTAAAATGTTTTAAACTGTTGTTATTTCTTGGTTAACTAGATTCTATCATTTCGTTAAGCACCAACACTGCTTACTAGAATGCTTTGATAATTTTGCAGTTGTTGCCTTGGACCATTCCCAATTCACTCACATTATCCAACCTTGAACTGACCTTGAGCCTAATCAGACGTACAAAAAATTTAAATGGGTTATTTCTCTGTTAACTAGAATATACCCTTTCATATAGCATCAATGTTATTTTACTTTTTTCATCTAACAAAAACCCTGCTTACCTGTACTGATTTTGGTTGTTATCACATATTTTTATTGCTTTTATTAGATTTGGTTATTTTTGTTATATAGAATACATCAGCACCTTAGTGCAAGACAGTGATAAGTCCATTTCCCAAAACTTCAGAAGAACCAAAAACCTAAATTGTTATATAGACTATTATTTACTAAAATACTTTTTATTTTTTGTATAATATTTTAAAATAAGAGAATAATGAAAAATAATTTTGCCACCAACAGCTAAGATATTTGTTACATTTGCACATAACCAAATATGAAGCTGAATATTTTTAGTGTAAGAATGGTACAAATGTACTTGTCACTGAATTGTGCTCAACATTCTTGGTGAAAGAATTGATTAAGGGAACTGATAGTGGTTTTGCATTAGCAAATTTATTCATTTTGTTGAAGAACTCAATAGAATATTTTAGGATGTTAAGAAATAGCAACAGCACACCCAATTAGTTATAATGCAAGGAACATTTGCGTAAACTGGTGAATCTCAGGATATTGCAATACGTAGCATTTTCAATATTCTTTGAATATTCTGCATATGATAAATGGATATTGTTCCATTTTTGTTGAGCCCTCTTGCAGTGAACTCGATGTAGTTGTCAAAATGGCGGTTCTGTGTATGTGCGTCCGTCCGTGTGTGCATCCATGTGTTAGTCTGTCTGAATTTGTGCAGACCATAACTTCCCTATGCAGCAATGAATTTTAAACTGACTGGGCACTATTGTTCACCATGATGAGACGGTGTGTCATGCACGAGATCCTTGGCCATATTTTAGAGGTCAAGGTCTCACTTGGGGTTTAAAGGGCAAAAATTGGTATGTTTTACTTTGTCCAAACTATAACTTTTTTCAGCACAGATGGGTTTTAAACAACATGGCATTTGTTTTTTTGTTCTCCTTGATGAGATGCTGTTTCATGTGCAAGACCCAGATCCATATCGTTGTTGTTCAAAGGGTCAAAATTGGCAGGTTTTAGTATATCTGACTTTGTCCAGACCATAACTTCTTCATGCACAAATGGATTTTAAAATAACTTGACATATAATTGTCACCATCATTCACCATGATGAGACGGTGTGTCATGCACAAGACCCGCATCCATATCTCAAAGGCCAAGGTTACTCTGATTTGTGTCAGGCATTCAACATATCTCTTTTTCTTATGACCCTAGGTGGGCCCATTCAAAATGTCAAAGTCATTCCTGGAAAAAGCAAATGAAAACCATATCAGGTTGTTTTCCTTATAATAAGTGCCTTATAGGGGCCTGACATGTTGCCATTTGGCGACTTCTAGTTAATAGATACAGTCAAACCTGTAAACAAAGGCCATCATTGGTAAAGACATTGTGTGGTCTTTATTTGGAGGTCAGTTTGTTCTAAATAGTCATTGATGGTTTTTCAAAGAATGGCCTTTATCAAAGGGTGGTCTTTATTCAGAGGTGGCTGCAAACATTGTGATAATTTATTAATTAATTATGCTTAATAATATAAACAGCCATTATTTTAATAAGTTGGCTGTGTAAACTATTGAGAAAAAACAGTTTTTTACAATTTGATTTTAAGTTTGATTGCTGACAGTAAGCTTACTTTGATTTCAGACTTTTGATAGTTTCATTTGTAATCTGACTTTGTAGTGTAAAACCTGGACTAGAAACAGTTAATACAGGCTTATACCAAGGTCCAATGATAGCCTAGGCCTAAACCAAAAAAAGGTTTGTTTCCGGTTACATGACCAAAAAAATATGGTTCGATAGGTAGGGATATTTTCTTTTATGTTTTTTTTACATACATTGGCAACATTGTTGTGAAAATTACTATATAGCACTTCGATTTGGATGCCATAAAAACTTTTGAGTCAGCAGGTAAAAGATGTGTTGGTTGGGTAACCAGAAACAAGCTTTACTAGATAATACTGTTGTATATGCCTAGTCCTGTTCTACCACATTAAGTTCATGATTGTGCAATGGATATTTTCCAATGGATATATTTTTCTGCCTGCCTACCTTTTTTGAAGATGTTTGGAATAAAAAAAAATGCCTTGGCCTTCTCATAAAAAGTATTAACTCAGAAAATTTAAATGCAGACATAATTCATTCTGAATACCAGAAAAATTTGGTAAACATAAAATTCTGAATAGCATAATAAATCAGACAAAAGTTTGTTCATGAATCTCCACTCCCTTGTGAGCTTATTATGTTCAGAGCTTTTACAACATCTTGATATAATTGTTTTGCTCAAACATTCCAACTAAACTGCATCAGTTGTGCAACTGTCCATCAAGGACCTTATTTGACACAATCATGTTATTTATCTAGAGTTCTTTGAAGAAAGAAACAGACAATAAAACATTGTCATTAAAATATGACTTGTATTAGAAGAACAAATATTTGAACATTTTACTTAAACGTTTTCAGCAGTACATTGCAAACTCAAGGGCAGCCCTCTCTTGAACAACAACCTCCCTTCAATAACAGCATGATTGTTTTGGACTGTATGATTTAACTATTAATTAAACCTCTTTAGGGCAACAACCTCTCAACAACAACATAATTTTGTTTTGCCCAAAGGGTGTTGCTGTATTGTACAGGAGGTTGTACTGTATTTCCTTTATGCATAATTATATTGAATATTCTGAGCAAATGATAGATTTGATTTAAGGTTTTGTGGCATCTGACATTATTTTATGTATAAATATTATACAGTACTTTCTAAAAAATAATGTTAATTGTTAATCACTTACATTATGTTGCAATAAACACACAAGCGATGCCCTAATGCCAAACATTGCACATGAAATGCAATGAATTTCGGAACATGGTAGTTCAGTGGCAATGAACGTCATATGATAATAATGCCAATTTCAAAAACACAGTTCTATTGTTTAATAGCATAACTCCAAAACATTGCTTTCATGGTAATGTCCTTTGTCTTACAACTGTGCCTTGTCATGATGATTGAGGATTCCAAGTGTTGTGATGATACCTTTGATAGTTTTCCAATGATTCAATTATATAAGCAATTTTGGCCAAATTCTAAGTTAAAAAAGGGGCATAACTCCAAAATATTGTTTTCAAGGTAACGTCCCTTGTAGTGTTTGAGTCATGGACTACATTAAAGTTTTTGCATGACAATGACAACAACAACAATGACGTCACAATGCCACAGTAATCATATTTCTTTGATACATAGGAGCTAAAAAGTACTGATAAGGCCTAAAATACCTCTGTTCAGATAATCTCTCCAATTTTTTCTTTTCTAATGTGTGTGAATATTTAATGTTGATGTCAAAATTGCATGAAAAAAGCTAATTAAAATGTTTTAAGACTGTTAAATATGATTAAACCAACCATATCACCAGATATATTATTAGTAGTGAACCCTGTTTGTCTGGGAAAAACAGTCAGGTAGCTGAAAATGAAAGCATCATCTTTCTCAGGCCTGGTTGGCACTTAGTCCTCAGTGGATTTCTGATAATGTTCTCTACTGATGGTATTGCAATAATACTAATACCTTTTTTCAGTAGAATACACTTGACCGTGTTTTATAAACATTTTTGGATTATGCATGCTATTAATTCAAAAATAGTTTAATCAAATACATGTATTCCTTATTTTGCAATTATTTATCTGGTATGAACCTGTGCTTATTATAAACATATATAATTGGGGTGGGACAGTGACAAAATTCAGTGTAACAGCTGGTAGTGTGTAGTTTTAGTTAGAAGTTGTTTTCTTTTGTTGCTCTGTACATTGATTGGATGTAAAATAAGCTCACTATCTACTGTTCAATGAGGCATTTTGCCTTTAACAAATAAAGTTCTCTGGAGAGAAACAAGCTAAACTGATTCATTTCAAGGAAAAATAACAATTAATAAGTTATCAATGCTTTTAATCTATCCCTGCTTGTAAGTACATTGTAAACGTATATTTATATTCTATTGTCACACCTTATCATGTGATCTCTCTCCATCCTCCTCCCCTCTCTGTCTCTCTTTAAAACAATAAGCTGTATATTGATCAGGTTGTCCAGCTTATTATCAAAGAAGAAGTTTATTGGGTTAATTGGTATAGGATGCCATTGATCATTTGCAAATAATTTTAATGTCAAGATGGTCAAGACAACATTTTGTATAAGAAATATATACGCATGGATATTTTCAACTGATTCAACCAACTTATATTTGTTTTATATAATTATACAATGACAAAAATCGAAGCAAGCAAACATGTATTTTGGAAAAAAAAAACAAATGTAAAAAGTCCAAAGAAACAGAATGGTATTAAGTATATAAGAAACACTGTAAACAAAGATTAAAGAATAACTAAGAAACGCTGCAAACAAAATCAATGGTTCATTAAGTGGCAGTATACATTTTTAATATATCCAGTCTTAATTTCATCGTATAGAAAATAAATTTTGCAGTATTATTATATACAGTGTTTGATTCTTTAGACATTATAGAAATGAATTTGTTAATAGAGAAATCCATGATGTAATTTTTGTATATTTCTTTCTTAAATTGTTATATGTATTATAGCTGATGGTATTCTGATTCAATATGATTCATAGAGCATAATTTACAAATTCGATTTTCTCTAAATATATTGTTATATCTGCCTGATTCTGTCTCTAGATTATGAGAACTTAATCTGAATCGAGATAATTCCTTTTTGCATTTATCAGATTTAATATGATCTAGATAATGTTCATGCTTGTATTTTTTTAAACTTTCTTTGATAATGTATTTTGTTTGGTTATGAATAAAACAATAAAATAGAACAGCAGCATTTGATGTTTGATTGTGAACACCAATTATTCATTTACAGAATTTAACATGTAATTTATCAAATTCTTTAAACCATACCCCCCCCCGAATTTCACATCTGTATAGTAAAATAGGTACAATTAATGAATCAAATAAAGACAATATCATTTAGATATCAAGACAAACCCTGCTAAAAAAGTATAGAATTGTAGCCTTTTAAAGCTAGATCATGTAGAGCTATTGCAGCATGTGTCATAGATCCTGTATAATGAATGCTAATACCTAAGTAACAAAAATTGTCTACAACTTCAACATTTTGATTATTAATTAACCAAGAAAGACGATATTGCTCTTTCTTTTTTTCAAAATTACAGATTTTAGTCTATTTACATTAATATTTAGTTCCCATTTATGTGAATATATTATCTAGTTGTATTTGAAGACTGTGATGGTCTGATCTGTGTCTGAACTGACATAACATGATGACATTGATGAAACATCATTTGAAATATACATGAACATTATATACAATAAATCAATTAAATGACTAAATTAACAATTTCAAACTCTGGTCAATTTTACAAAAATAATCTTGGATTTGAAATAAAAAGGAAACTAGACCAGTTAAATTGTAAGGTTGAAATACAGGACATTCAATTTTAAAGTACTGCTCTATTCAGAACATTTGTTTACTTGAAGCTTGAGAATGCTTGATGAATACCACACATGTTTTTTTGCTTCCTTTCTGTTGAATGGGCAGATAGTGGTCAACTGAAGGCTTAACAAATATTTGTAACTTTTCAGTTGTTATTTTCAGTTGTTATTTTCAGTTGATACTGTAATGTTTTAATACTGGGGTCTATCTCAGAAATGGCCCACAGAAATCTTCCACATGTGTCTTTAGCTTTTTTGAAGTATATTGGTGAATGTGGGCATGTTTACCAGTTTCTCATTTTTCTTCTCCCCAAACTGGGTAATTACTTGATCTTTTCTAACTGTTGTGATGTCTTTCCTCATCTTGTTTTGAGTATTTTTTTGAATTCTTATGAGCAATGATTGTCAACAGGAAGTAACAATCTTGGGTTCTTCACTGGAGCATCACTTTGAATATATGAGGGCTTTGCTTCGGTAACAATTTCTGCATTGTAAAACTCATATGATAAATACCCTCTGTCATGTTTGCTTTCTTTTTGGCCTGTATTTTGGTATTAGTTCTCCAGAACCTTTCATTTTTGCATAAGAATTATGGACATAATTTCCTTTGACTGATAATTATGCCTGTTTTCTTTCTGTAGATTTTTTGGCAATCTTAAAACCTGGGCTACATCCATGTCGTTTGTCTGATTATATTCTAAACACCTAGCAAGTTTTTTTGTTTGTACCTAACAATTGACACAACAGAACCTTTTTAAAGTTTTCTTTTCAGAACTGAACTTAGTTGACTGGCTGGTTATTTTAGGTGTTGTTTGAAGTTCCTTTAAACTGACAATGGTTAATTCAGAATTACTTTCACTAACATAATCCTGCTTCATAACAGCATTCTCTCTCTGTTATTTGTCTACTGATAACACTGCTCCACTGGATATACTCTGGAAAATCCATTCCTTACTGACACATTGTCAGCAAAGCATTAAACCCAGCAAACACAGGACGTCAGATTGACGTCAGATAGTCGTCGGGTTTCGACGTCAGATGACCGTCGGGAAAATAGTTAGAAATGAAACGTTTTTAGACGTCAGTTTCCGACGTCGGATAGACGTCGGGTTATGACCGAATTTCCGACCAACATCCGACCATAAATCTAACCATTTCTGACCAAAAACCCGACCATTATCCAACCAAAATCCGACCGCTTTCCCGACCATATCTGACCATTTATCCGACTAAACCCGACCATTATCCAACCAAAATCTGACAATGAGTGATCTGTCTACTAATTGCTACTGGAGTACTACAAATGAAAACAATTTAACAGTTTATTTGTATATCAACCAATCCAAAATAAAGGCAGGTGCAATACGAGAGTATAACTGGTTGTAAAACTTCGAATTCCTATGGATTGTCTCAATGCGACAAAATTTAATTTCAACGCCCTGGGCCTAGGGTGGGTGGGGAATGCATGCAAACTATTTTCATCCATGCATGCACAAAACAAGAGAGATAATACATGCTATCTATCTTGATTTAAAGAAACTGAGCAACGATATATTGTTTGCATGCATATATATAACCCAAAATACCATTTTGATGGAAAGATTTCTGGAATCAGAGAAGCTTTAAACTGCTTAATTCGTTGAAAATGGAGCCGTTCAAAAACAACCGCGCGAGACTGCGCGTGCGCGAACCATTGCGCATGCGCGAGAATTTATTTTCTTTGTTCGTATTTTTTTGGTTTAATCTTTTAATCTGATCTGTTAGGTTTATATACAACCAGAATTCGAAAATAAATGTCAAAAATATTTTAAAGAAGATTTTAACATATTTAAAGGAGTTCAATACAAAAACCGCGAAATTCGAAATTGCGAGGTTTGTGTCAAATCTAAAAACAGCACCGATAGGGGAAATAATGATCAAAACGGATTTAAGTTCCTTTGCTACTTCAACAACCACATACAAGATGCTTGCTGTTAGTTCTAAGCCGTATCTTAGTTTTCTTAAATAATAATGACAAAAACATGTTCCTGACTGAAAACCGACGTCATATTGACGACTTTTTCCGACATCTATCCAACGTCAATGTGCGACGTCGGAACAACGTTGGATTTTTGGTCACCGACGGTCGTGACCAAAATCCGACGACAATCCGACGTCTATCCGACGTCATGTGTTTGCTGGGAATATACTCATTGAAAGTTTCAATTTCCTATACCAATGTTTATATATTACAGAAAACAGTGCATAGATAAATAGTATAATCATGAGAAGATTTATAGCGATGTCGTAATTATAGTACATTTGGGAATGAGGTTTGAAGTTGTTTATACTTGGCACTGTAATGTGACACTCATGTTGGGCAACCATTGGATTAAAACCCTGTGAGATAGAATGTGGACAAGGTCAATTTGGTTGAACAATTTTAAAAATTAGTTAGCATAGTGTTAATACTTTTTAAGTAAAAAGGGACATATCATACTCAGCGTCAATTCAAATATGGCCATGTATTTGAGTTGAGTCAAAACTCGCATCAATTTGGTTTAGACCTAAACAAAAAAAGGTTTGTTTCCAGTTACATGCCCAAAAAATATGGGTTGGTCGGTAGTTTTTTTCTTTTATGTTTTTTTCATACATCGGCAACGATGTTGTGAAAATTACAATATAGCACTAAGATTTGGATACCACAAAAACATTTGAGTCAGCAGGCAAAAGATGGGTCATTTGGGTAACCAGAAACAAACCATTTTTAGGCCTTAGTGACATGGAATGTCATTTCAATGTACATATGTTGTTTTAATCACTTCATTATCATATGTTGACTAACAGTTATGTCAACAAATGCCCCATTACCAATCTGGTACTCAAAGTAACAAAAGCTTTCAGTCAGGCTCCATCTACATAATATTTTTGTCCCATTCACCAAGTAGCTAGTCTGTAAAATCAAAAATAAAACCCAATCATTTGAATACTATAATTATATAAATAAGAATGAAATCATGTTGGCATTAAACTCTAATTACAACATAATTTGATAATGCAACTTGTAAAATAAGACAATAAAAACATAATTATTCAATAAATCAATAATGACATATATTTTCCATTTCCAGTTTCTATCTATTCTTTTCCATTAAGCTAATTATAAACATTTATTTCATAGTACTCTGTACATTGTACTAGTTAATTGATTGAAAGTAACAAGGCTACCCAGAACACAATTAAACAAATTATTTAATTTAATGGTTAGATGCTAAACTTAGGAAACAGATAATGACGTTGCATGCATTATTGCTTCACTTTGTTTATGTTACTTTTGAGTTCAAGCGCGTAGTAATCTAATCACGAAGGCTGATAGGGCTGAGTGATTAATTGCATGCGCCTGAATGAAAAATCATGCTAAATGAAACAATAGTGCACAAAAAACATTTTGTGTTCAATTTTAATGAAAAGGACAGAGATGTTTTTCCCAAGCTAGTGGTGTGCATATTAAAAATCAACAAATACTAACATTATTTAATATATGTCAGTACAGTATCTTTTTTTGTTATCATCTTGAAAACTGAATACGGTAAATGTTTGTTTGATGCGTGATTTATGCATAGGTTATGAAGTTCACCAATTCTACATTTTGCGAACATTACCCCTGACCAATGTTTACAACAGAAATATATTATTAATTAATATCATGCACAATTTTACTGACCAGCTAAACAAAGAGTGAATATTGATGAATTCGGTTAGCTGCTCTATTAATCTAACAATAAAGAACATCAAACATTCATTTACTTCTGAAGAAATAATTTTATTTCATGAATTTCAACTCAAATATCATTAATGCATAAAAAATAAGTGTTTTATATTAACCAACTAATTACCGAATTTATGAATAAATTTGCAAAATTTATTTTCAAAATAAATGTTTTTTCTTGTTTCACTAATTTTCCCACTAGGGATCCTTCTTTGCATATATGCCATTGTTTTTTCTCTTTATCTATATGAACAGTTAGTTCGTCAGTAGTTTAGTATAACCCCGTAAAAACCAATTTAATCTAAGGGAAACAACTGGTGCACAAGTTTAAAGAGTCGATGGAGCGGTTGCCTCCCTTATAAAAAAAACGCGTTTTGCGCAGGGTGGCTTTTTGATTCGATACTTGTGTCGGTAAATGATATTTTCAGACAGTTTAGATCTAAGATCTAACATTTTTTTTTAGTTTCACACTTCTATACCAAAATGCATAATGCATACTGCTCTGTGATAAGTACATAAGTGATACTGCATCTAAACATGTGGTGCTGTTTTATTTGTATGTTTCTGTGATATTATTTATCATTATATAAAAATTGATTATTATTTGCATATGTCGGTTAGCACTATATATCTAAGGACCACAATGGAAATAAGTTATTGATTAACCCTTTTTGTGTTATTTTTACAAGTAATGTTGATTGACATGGCTTCTTTAATTCATACTTGTCTTTCATTGTTTGTATGTTTTAATGTACTTGCCATGTTTGTCTTAACATTCTATTGTGGAATAAATCTATCTATCAACAAATCCTTAAAAGCGGAGCATACACAGATTACATCTGCCTGTAGTATTTTTCATTTATTCATTAGAACTTTAATTACAATATCATGGTGTAGCTAGGCCTATACTATAAACAGATCATATTAAGTTCTAAAATGAAACAATGATGTACATGTACTTCACATTGCACTGTGTCGAATATTAATGTTAACAGCGCCACAAGGCAAAACATTTTTTATCTAAGTTTGGGGTCCAAATTATAAATACCATTTACTTATGGACCATCTCAATATTAAGACCATCTCAATGTAGCATAATTTTACTTCTTATTTTCGGGTCGTTTTTCATTATTTCAACTTGATAATAAGACAGACTCAATGTCAAGACTGAATTTTGGACGCAAAAGCGATCTTAATATTGAGGTTTAACTGTGCTTGTAATAAACTCATTTAATTAATCACGCATGCATATCTTTGTTTCGCTTTGAATTACGAGACAGCTTATAATTTCATGCATACTTATTCATTTTAGAATTGTAGCGAAAATGAAAACAGTGTACAGATTGTAAAATCTATGTTCAACATTAATGTACAGAGTTGAGTTCATAATTAAATGATGACTATATACGAGCTATTATTTTTTTTAAATAATGATAGGAAAACAGAACAGGAATACAAGATCTATTGATTGAAATTGGATAAAACGAAATCAACGCTGTAACCAGAGCGTATCTTTCATGAAACAATACATTGGATATTTGAGTTTCGTATAACCCACCTTTAAATTACTTCCAGTCATTATGAGAGATTTAAAATTTATCAGTACGAATCTATTTGTAAAAATTCAAATCCTGATTAAAATCATAAATCAAATGTAATTAAATAAAGTGATCAGTTTGCAAATACTTGTAGGCAATATACATGTACATACATTTCGTATAGTGCGTATGTAATGAGAAATATGGTTTTAATTTCACACCACATATTGTTTTTCTTCTATTCTCGAACCTGGTACCATTGTTTTCTGACATCATAAATTACATGACTTACAAAGTTAATACAGTCGCTCCTCTACAATCCGAACCTTTCCAATCCGGAATCCTCTCTAAACCGAATACATCAGCTGATCTCGACATTTTATTACGTATTTAATGCTAATGACCTTTTTGGAATCCTGAATGTTTGCATTCCGAAAACCTCTCTTATCCGAACATTATGTCAGTCCGAGCAAGGTCGAATTAGCAAGGTTCTACTGTATTTGTATACTCTTGAAACTATTAAAACATCCCTCCGTTGACGATTTCTCGAAAATAGTTGTGTATTATCGACCAAAGTACTGATAAGCATTTCTCGTACACGAGTGTGACCCTCTATTATCTTGACAGAACTTTCTCTTTTATCGCCTTCATCTGAAAATGTACTGTTAGTTATTTCCCTGGAGTTTAACTTCGCATCAACAGCCAGAGGTATTTGGAAACTTTTCCTGCTTTAATTGTGGAGGAAGACCTCAGGCGTAAACCTGGGTAGAACCACCGACGTTCTAAACAGCTTCTTCACGTTTGAAATTAGTCTGGTCTCGGGTGGGATTCGAACTCACAGCGGTGAGGAACTTATATAGTGTAACCTAACAAAAATAAGTACTAGTAAATGGACAAGATGTTGTATCAAGAATATAACCACACATCGGATTAAAAAAATAACAAAGTTTGTCACAATAATAATACAAGTATTTATTACGACATTTATCTTAACATTCAAGCAAAACAGTGTAGGTAATCCTGAAAGAAATGCTACATTGGTTAAACGAAAGTAGTACCCGAAAAAGTGAACAAAACGAAGTAAAAACAGTCAAAAGAATAGAAATAGAATATAAATTTGATTTTTCCACAGCGCAACCAAACAAATTGAATTTTTACAGGGAGTCGCATCAACAACAACACAAAAAAAAAACAATAAAAAAACAGGCATTCTAAAACAACAACGACAGCGACAGCAGCACAAAGTTCAAAGTTTCTTTTGGGAAAAATATGATCTAAAAATAGGACTTTAATGTATTCAAGCAGCAACAGCAACAGCAACACCAGCAACAACATCAGCAACAACAGTAACAACAACAACAATAAGCAAATATGAAATCCCAAAATGAAGTACACGAAATCATTTAAGAATAATGACAAAACGTTGCACAAACCACGTTCTCCAAAATAATTTTTTGCATTTCTTCGCTAATTTGTATATGTTTCTGATTGTTTCAGTTTCTACTCCAACTTCTTGTTTGCCGTCTATGTTTTGTTTTTATGTGACTTTTTGTCACTGGGGTTTAACGCCGTTTTTCAACAATTTTTCAGTTATATACGGCGACCGGTTCACCTAATCAGTTTTCCTGGACTGTATTCTAACCAGTACTAAGTTACCCATCCACAAGGAGCCGGAAACTTCTCGACATATGAAAGAAAACCGACATTTTTGTCAAATTTTCATAGAAGGGTATGACCTGCCGCGACAGGGATTTGAACCTATATCTCTGGGTTACAAGTCCAGCGCACTAACTCACTAGACCACGGCCGCGGTTCTGTTTGCCGTCTAACTTCGTTTTGTTTGCGTGACCCTTATGTGCTACTTCTTCACATTTTGAACAGAAGGACATTCGTACTTTTAGTACTCACATTCTCATTTAAATGCTTCCATGGCGTGAAACACGCCAAATTAAAACCAGATTCGGTAATATATTTACGGTATCATACAAATATTTAATACGAGGTCAATAGAAATGTTTTATGGACAAAATACCAAACATATAAACGGATACAACAAGAATTAAGTTTCTGATGCATTCCTGCGGATCGTTCCAGGTTGTAAACCACGGAAAGATTGTGTTTATGCCCCTCATTTTTTCGTATTTCTGTGTGTTGTGTAGGTATTGGGTTAGTGAGCTTGGGGATCGGTGATATCCGGGAAAAGGGGGGATTTTGGTTGTTGTTTCTGGAAATCTTTTTCTTATCTATATAAATAACAGTAGATATCTAAAAGTCATATTAACAGTGAAACACGAAGTGCCGATGGGGGAGGGTGTGGGGAGGGGTTTTACAACTTGGGTCGCGGAATTTTATACGCACATGCGTATTGTGCATACTGGGCGTTACGTATGACTTAAAATGATGAAAATGGTATCAGCCTTATTAACTTTGCGATGAGATTGCCTGAGCGTTCAGACCAAACTAAAATATCTGTATGTAACTCGTTATTTTTTATACGTTAGTATAGTTACTTCCCCCCACTGTGGGAACGATAATCGCTTTTGTACATGTTGACAACTCGCCGATTGCAAATAAATGCTAGCATGAAGAATATTCCCTGACTAGCATTGAACAAGATGAACAAATAGGAAAATACCACGTGATCAGTCAAGCTATACACAAAACCAAACAGCCAAGTCATTCCTGTGAGTGTTGATAATTTGGCAAAAATGATCAGATTTTTCTGTTCATTTTTGACGTTTTTCTTGACCATTGATGTGATTTTAATTCGGATCATAACGAATGAAAACATCATTAAATTTGTTACGATGACAAACAACGTCGGGATGCCGAACGTGTATGTAACCATTGTCTGCGAAGAAATATAGCATGTGACATCTCCATAGCCGTAACTGCCGGATGTATACAGAGACACAGCTATGTTGACAGCGATGGGAATCGTTGACATTATCGTGGCATATAAATGATAACATGCGAAACGACGCAACCACGAACATTTTGTAACGATGGTCAATTTTGTGAGAACAAAAAACATGTGGTAAGTACAAACATTCATCCAAAACATTGACAAAAGCCACACAAAGTGTAATATGATACCAAAGGTAATACAGGCAGTGGTTTCAACATGAAGAATACCGATGCCAGTGATAAGGTACATAGACTGAGCACATAAGAGAACGCATGCCAGACACATGTTATTCTTTCCAGGCAGTGTTTGTCGTAACTTAGGAAGCAAGGAAAACACAATAGCCGTTAAAATAAGACACATAATTGATAAAGACGTGCTTATAATTGAAATGATTGTTTCCAAGGACAGTCCATCTTGATTCAAGCGGTATCTTAGATAGGATAAATACTTCTTATACGTTTCATAGCACATTAATATATTGTCGTCATCTTCAAAATAAAGCTTGGAAGCTTCTATTTTGTAATCCCCAAGCCTTATACCGTCATCAATGTCTATCCATTTTGATGTATTCTTAGACAGTTTAACCTGTGGGCAATGCTTTAATCGAAGAACATTTATCTCCAACAACTGTACTTTTGATAGGCACGACCTCCACTCACAGACTGAGGGGTAAGGAAACTCTAAGCCAGGTGTATTACCTTGAACCGCAAAATGCCTTATAATAGTTTCTAATGGTATCCGAGTTGTACTGCTTTTCGACATTTCAATAATATTTCGATGATAGGATTGATTATATGAACAGTTTAATAGACCAGAATTACCCTGAATGACTTGTAGTTTAAATGATAATGTCTCATTGACGGCTGTTGTTTCATTAACGTAAATATCCGATTGGTCCAAAGACATTACGATCTGTAGTAAATCGTTTGGGTCGTTGAAAAATCTATACGTCACATCTATTCTTAGTATGAAATGCTTGAATGTGGAGTGGATTACATCGCCAATGTTCATTGTATCGAATGATGCATCTGTTTTGTAGACCATTTTAGAATTGCATTCATTATCTAGTCTCCAATGAAGGTCATGTACTCCCTGTTTAACTTTATCAGCAATGGAATATGCTTCCTGTACAGTCAATGTTGAAAGTGGAGTAATTCTGAGATAAATGACGCAAACGATATCAGCTACATTTGCGTATAAGTCTGAACATTCCCCATTTGTAAGTATTTTGAATGGAGAACACAGCAGCTCACGACAAGTATCCTGAAATGAATAAACTGGTTGAATGCTATAAAGTAAATATACATGAGTACAAAGACAAAATATGTTAGTGTAGAATGCAACTATCATGGTTCAAGACCATTGACATGACTGCCACTTTTATTTCACTGTTGCTCTTTTTTCATCCAAACCCTACCTGTTATTAACGCATTTTTTATGTGACATTGTCATTGTGTCTAACGCCTTTTTTCAACAATTATTTAGTTGTATACGGCGACCGGTTCACCTGACCAGTTTTTCTGGACTTTGTATTAACTAGTACTAACTTATCTTTCAAGGTGCTGGCAACTTCTCGATATATGGAAGAAAACCGACATTTTGTTAAATTTTCATACAATTATATGGTCTGCACGACAGGGATTTGAACCTATATCACCGGGTTACATGTCCAGTGCACTAACCTCTGGTAGCGGCCATTAGCGCAAAAGTTTTCGCTAAAAGTTTGGTTTTGAGTGTCACAGTATTTGTTCGCACCATACCCGGTATGTACAGATTCCATTAAACTTTAAACACTTCTGTTAATCAACCTGCTAACACTATGGTGTTCATAACAGTTCAGCAACAGTTCAGAGCATTCTGACAGAATTTACCTGTCTGTGTATGTTTATGTTGGTCTAACAATATAGCACCATGTACGAAATTCACAAAAATAATTTAGTGGCATTTTGGGTAAGGTGGAATGTAATCTATTTGTCTTTTCAAGGATTTTTTGCAATCTATATTATTTTAAATTGGCATTGAACACACATAATAAAGTCATTTATTATAATGTTGTTCATAAATAAATCATTAAAACGATCACTTATTTTCAGACAGGATATCAATATTTCATCCTTATTTTACTTTGATAGTGATCACAATACTATAATTGTTGTTTGGCCTCGATATGGTCAAAAATGAATAAAATTAAACTGCTATCATAGTAGTAACACTACTTACATGCACGCTGTCATATATATGATCAGGAGGACAATTGCGGTCTTTTGAAATCATTCTTTGTTGCTGATTGATTGTTGTTCCAAGTTTCAATAAACCCGAGAATGGGAAGGACTTGCTGGGTTCAAAAATTCCACTCCAGTCACAAAACGGCTCAGTCTTGAGGTTTTCACCGTTACAAAGGGCGCAAAATATATTTTGATACGCTTTGCCGTCAATTAGTATCATTGCATTGTACATACTACAAGTTTGTTCTAACTCTTTGTCGTAGGTAAGCCATTGCCCTGTCTGGTTACATTCTGACACCGAGATAACGCAAAATCCAGTGGAGATTTCCAGGGCATTGAATGTTATGTTGCAGTTACTCGTGTTCATTACAGACGCGATGATGTCTTGTTCGGAATGATATCTCATTGTTTTATTACAAGACAATATCATGTTCAATTGTTGTATGTTTCTGTCTAACAGATCGTGGCAGTATGCGCAATATGCATTTCTGTAGAGTTCAAGTTTCTCAATATCGTACACCGGCGTGAAATCTTTGAATGTTTTCATATCACTCGAATATTCTCTGGTGCAGTTAGTTCTTAGCTGTTCCGAAGTATGCGGGGGACACGACGTATACATGGGCGTGTCAATTTGTACTCGGGGTGTGGCCGAGAGGTAAGTCTCGGTACAGCTTTTCATCGACTCTGTGGCGTATTGGTGTGTTAAGTTGGCATTCCTATACATAACATCCATACAGCAAGATTTATCCTGAAGACAGGTCGGAAAATCACATCTACAAAATTCGCAACACTGACTTTTTCCAGCCGAGCCCAACCATGGTAATATTAACGCATGCTCACACAATGGTGTATATGGACATGCGTAGAGTTGTTTGTAAAGAGATCTACGCTCGTAGGAAGAATTGAAAGATGACAAGAATGCTTGTGTTTCATTTGAATTTAGTTGTTCATTAACCATCATCCATATATCAACTTCCTCAATCTGGGTGGAGTTGTCATTACGTATAGGACCACAGTGTGGACAGTCAAATGGTTCACCTGGAGAAATTGATAGTAATAGAAAAAATATAAGTGTTGTTTTGCGATTCATATTCAATACGAAAGCTACTTGCAAACATATATCGTCGATGTCGGAAATTTTTAATCGTTTCTGTTTGCTGAAAATTTCACCTTAAACCACGCAGCTATATGACAAAATATCCTTTTAAAAAACCGTCCAGTGTTTTCGCAGTTTTTAATTTAAGTCTAACCTGTCATCTTCTGTAGTTGAAATCCAATTTGGTAAGTAGATGAAAGAGACGCGAATTGTTTCAATTCAACCAATGAATCTTGACCAATTTACCAACACTTAGACTGCTTGTAAAGAAAACTAAATAATATATATTCTCTGAATGATGTTATATAAACAGTGAACATCACAAGTAGGCGTGTCTTATTGAGAAGACTCCTCCCGTAGGAATATACACGATGAACAGTCAACAAATTAAAATGACAGTTGGTCGAACGGATCAGTTAATTCTGTAAGTAAGACTGACATTAAAAAAATCTTTGTTTGCCCTTTACCGAACCTAGATTTTAAGAGGGTCTGTCAGTCGGAAAAATATATTATTTTATTTAGTGAATACATGTATTTATTTTTTAACCTAAAATGAGGTAAAGCACGAAAATGTCTTACTGGCGAAAATATGAAAATAAAAAATTATGTTTTAGATTTCGGCAATATTTTTTTTTAGTTGGTGGGATTTTTAAAGTCGGTCGGTACAGGGCAAACAAACTTAATTTTAGTTTACGCCTGAGAGTAGGACTATAACGATACGATACACAGCAAAATCATACACTTAGGTCACTTCAACATTTAGACCAACTCATTATAAATTGTTCAAATTGGAGAATTGGGTTTCTGGATTGTTTTACTATTCAACCTGTTATTGGGAACATTTCAGTCTAAAAACTAATTTGATTCGGTTTCGTATCGCGGCTAAAATAACACTTTCAAACTTAACAGTCTTTCTCACGGTAAACAGCTTACGAAAATTCCACAAAACAGGCTACAGGATAAAACAGTTTTTGCTTAAAAACAAGATGTAGCCTAGATAAGTCGTCACCTTAATTCAAGAAGCTTATAACTTCATTTTTGACAAAAATGGAGTTTTTGCTATCGTTGGATTCGTCTCGAAACGTTCTACGATATGCACTAACTTATATATTTGTAGCTTTATTACGAAGAGGCTAAATGCCTGACTCATTCATTTTCTAGTGACCTCAAAATCTTTAAACACGAATTTCTTTAAACGAAAAAAATGAAGTTATTTGTTTCTGGAATTAAGGTCACGAATTGTGTATGAAACAAATCCGTATAAAAGACTTAAACAACTGTTATAGGAGACAAAAACTCAGCATGTAAGCACTGGACAGCCCTATACTTAAATCATACATCTTTAACAAAATAGTTTTCAGTAAAATACTGTCAAACATTTTCATTGCAGAACCTTCCTAATAGCAGTTTGTATTTTTTTTTCTACAATAAAATGCAAAAAACAGTGTTTCTTTCACGGAGGTCGCCATACTTGTCAGATTTACTTTAAGGAAATTCTAAGTAGTTCTAACATCGGCTTGCTTGTGACTGTCGAGATAAGACGTAGTTTGTCGAGTTGTGCCGAAAGATGTCCTTTTAACAAACTATAAATCACACTTCGTTCAGAGCACATCGTGTATTACATGGATGATTAACAAATTTGACTTCTGGAGAACTGACAGTGCCGTATCCAGACCCATATTTGAACCGAGGCAATCTAGGGGGTCCGGGGGCATGCTCCCCCGGAATTTTTTTTTACTAAAAACTGCCATATTTCCCATTACCGGCCCAAATTTTAACCGAGGAACGCGCCTCGGTGTGCCTCAGTGTAGCTACGCCGGTTACTGATTCAAGGACTCTACACTAATATTAATATTCTCTGGATCCAAGGCAATTTTTTTCCACTACGTGTATTTGAAACCATGTTTTGAATTACGAATTTTTAAAAACTCATTAAGCATTATTAAACGCGAATGCAAGCATATGTAAAATTAAATATTTATGGGGTCACGAGATATATACGCCTTTATTCGCCATAATTTATTTCGTATATGCAGGAATATTTATTGAGTACTCTTATTACTTCAGATGGGATGAGCTAATCGATACTGTAAAACTTCATTAACGACTCCTTCAATATTAAGACCACTTCTTTACAATAGTCACTTATTTTCGATTCAGTTTCGAAATTTCCTCTGTTAGTCAACTTGATAATGAGGTCAATTAAGTTTAGGATCGTATAATTTAGTCAGAAATTTTTAGGTCTTTATCAGGATCGTATAATTTTCTTTAAGTTTTTATCAGGATCGTATAATTTTGTCAGAATTTTGAGGTTTTTTATCAGGATCGTATAATTTAGTCAGAAATTTTGAGATTTTTTTTATCTGGATCGTAAAATTAAGTCTGGAATTTTGATTTTTTTTATCAGGATCGTATAATTTAATCAGAATTTTGAGGTTTTGATCGGGATCGTATAATTTAGTCAGAATTTTGAGGTTTTATCAGGATCGTATAATTTAGTCAGAATTTTTAGGTTTTATCAGGATCGTATAATTTAGTTAGAATTTTGAGTTTTTTTTTATCGGGATCGTATAATGTAGTCAGAATTTTGAGTTGTTTTTGTCGGGATCGTATAATTTAGTCAGAATTTTTAGGGTTTATCGGGATCGTATAATTTATTCAGATTTTTTGAGTTTTTTTTATATCGGGATGGTATAATTTAGTCATAATTTTTGAGGTTTTCATCAGGATCATATAATTCAGTCAGAATTTTGAGTTTTTTTTATCTGGATCGTATAATTTAGTCAGATTTTTGAGGTTTTATTATTAATAAATGTGTCTCACTGAGATGTTTGAAGACCACTAGTACTGGTTTTATCTTGGATGGTATGATTTAACTTTGTCCATAAATGTCTTACGTTCAGGAGCGAGTACAATAATGTGATATCTTATGTCGTATTTGTATATATGTAGGATCATTTTGTAATTAAGAAGTCCTATCGACGTAAATCAACATTTCAGCTCAAACCAATTCCACGGTAAGTGAAATACTTACCTTTCATGTCTTTGATATCCAGTTTAGACATACGTGTATTCTCTAAAAACATAACCCGTTTTAATATTCCGCCGACCTCAACCTGCGAATAACGACAACCTTTAAGCACGCTTATTGATGTAATGGACTTTTGAAGAAAAAGTCAACTATGTTTATTTTTTACTCCGTTCTTAGATCGTTAATCACAGGCTCCGCCACGACACGTTTTATTATTTCCTGATTTAGAATTACACCGAAATTGCCAATTGATATTCTATAAAATATTACATGTAATGGAGTATTTTTCATACTTTGTATTGCAATAAGGATTGACATGCGATAAAATAAGTTTCAACATGATCAGGCAAATAGTTAGTTTCGTTCTAATTTCAAATAAATACCGTACCAATATATAAAATATGTACATATAAAATATTAAAATATTCAAATATCATATACATTTAATATCTTTGACGTGAGGAATGTTAAGAGTTTGTAAATATACCCTCTAGATGTTTCGTTGTCAGCTGTATAATATACATATAAAGTAATAAATGTATCCTCGAGTGATTTAAGATTTAGATAAGATGATACTCAGTAAGAATATTTCCATATCAAGTACTAAGCTTAACATTAATTGCACAAAACTATCTGATCACTTGTTTTACTGATGTTAGGTTTATGCTTTTTGTTATAGTTCTGTGAGTCATCATCATCATCATCGTCATTGTCATATATATCAATATCATCGTTGTAATCAACGTCGTCATCATCATCATCACCATTGTCGTAAATTTCAATATCATCGTTGTCATCGACGTCGTAATCACCATACAAATGTAGTCAGTATTGTATGATGCATTCCGACGTTGTATATTTTATACTATTTGTAACGAAGCAGTTCAGATAAATTAGTTATAAAGTAATTTATGATTTTATTATTACAGAATAATTATCATTAAACAGTGTATACCCCAGGTTATGTTACTAGAATATACACTTACGTAAATAATTAACAAATCGAGAATTACATCTTTGTACATCGGGATAGCCGTGAAAGCAAAGGTCTAAAATACACTGTTTAGTTTTGTCTCATGATTCTACACAGGGGAAGATGACACTTGGTGATTATCGGGCAAGTAACTATCACAGGCTTCATTGAAAGTACCACTGCTGATGTAGTCCAAAGTTGATGATGGTGCAGAGGAAACGTCTGACGCATGAATATAAGCTGAGGAACCTCTAACATATCTCCCAGTTCTGTCTTGCTCCAGTCGTGGTGCCCAGTCGAAGGTTTCTGATACTGAGCCACGGATCTATAACAAACAATGGTAACATAATGTGTGATTATGTTGAGATTGAAAAACGATATTGAGTTAAATGACTGAAATGCTGTGTGCGTCTTTCCGGGTTGTTTGTTATTGTCAACTCAAAGTGTTTCTCATCTCATCTTTTTTCAATCAAATTAGAACAGAGTATTGCTAGTTAATTAGTTTATACTAATTCATTTTTAGCTCGATTGATTGTGTAACAAGCAACTTTGCTTTAATTTCGCTCAGTCCGCATCCTGGACATTTCACCAGTACTGCGTACAAAAAATGGGATTTTGAAGTTCATGAACGAAACCCGTCGAAGGCGGGATTCGAACTCAGGACCTTCGGATCAGAGGTGCCTCCCCAAACTACTAGTTAATTGGAGAGCGCAATAAACGCACACCCTGCGGCACATAGTATGAATCAACGAGGAACCCGGGCCATGACAATACATAACAATGAACCAGAGATTGAAAAAACAAGGGAGACAATCATGAACATGTCCCGTACGTGAACAACATTAGCTGGTCATCATCGGATCTGTCTGTGTAAACAGATATTGGTATGAGATGTGATGGTTAATGCGTGGCTACAGTAGTTCGTGTTGAAAGAATGGATTGTTTAGCATATTTCCTGACGATGGTATGAGTTTGTATAAAACTTAAGTGATACAAAATGAGAAACGAGGAAAACATATGCATTATATGTGTAATTGTTTGCATAACAGTCAATGAATGCCTTTATTGTTGTAGCACCACGTTCCGCAATACACCAATGCGGTAATTTTGATAATAAATAGATTGACTCTTTACATAAATAAACGACAGTATTAAAAAATTGACAAAAGAGGAATGAATAATAGCTACTTACTCCATTATTTTTCTTTAACTGATATCCGGCGAACGCAATCAGAATCACGAATGGTGTGATCGTCAACAGCCAACCAATAACCTCGCCGGAGGTTGTCGTTGTAATGTTGTCGTAACTAGAAGGTTGATAGGAAACAGCCGAAGCAATAAATATAAACTGAAATAAATACCAGGAGAAACATATAACATGTCGTAATAAAGCTGATGTGAGCATTTATACATACAGTAAAACCTCGTTAATACGAGCATCGATATCACGAGCACCCGTGTTATCACGAGGAGTTTTTTTAAAAGTCCCGTCAATAGTTGTTCATGGTGTATAATTTTCAACCAACAAACAAATACATTGTCGTCGAGCACAACGCTTTCTCGAGCATTTAGTCTGTTCCGATGACTCCTCGAAATAACGAGGTTCTACTTATATGAACATTGATATCTATTCTTAAAAACACAAACGTTAAATTTGTCCGAAGCGCACAGACGGACGCTTCAGATTGACCACAAATATACAATTGATTTTTCAGCCAACCAGGTATTACGTTCCAATTCCACAATTCCATTTCAAGGTTTAAGGTATGACGTCATTATATGATAGCCATTATAATTTCTACGCTTAAGTAATTCAAAACTTACCTTTTCCTTCTGTAGTCTCTACAAAGGTCTTTATTGTTGATTAAACGAAAAATTGATTTTGAGCTGGCCTTGAAATTCATAGAGCGGAGATAAATTATACTTTGAAGAATGTCACATTAATAAGATAACTTTATGCCCAGCAGTGGTCAATGGCAGGTCATTTTTATTTGTAGGATGTTGAAGATGGTTAGTTCTACATCACTTTTCATTTCATTTTAAATTTTCAAAGAGGAAATATCGGTTTAGGTGTTCCCAACTAAAATGTAAACATTTCTAGCCTGTATCCTAATTCTTACAAAAAGTATCTCATTTTGTTAGAAGTGTTTCTAGTTCAATAATTTCTCAAATTACGTTCTTGTCTCGTGTGGATGTGAAAATCAACCAGTAATACTTACAACTCCAAACGCAGGAGCCGTAAACGACCAGGTTGTAATCAGGTACCATTTCATGACACTATTCAGCGAACCTAGCATCATTTCTACATCAGCAATGAATTTCTTTAATCCATAAATCCACGCGACCACAACCGCTTCCAAAATTAGAAACAAAGTCAGTGTGAAATTCGCTGTATATGCTTCCATGACAACAAACACGTGTATGCCACCTTTCGTAGCCAATGGCAGTCCAAGTAGACACGGAACCAGACAAAAGACGAACATGATGACTTTTCCATACTTCCGAAAGTGATCAGGGAAAATGTCTTCTATTGCCACATGAACAGTCCATACCATCACAAAGACGGAATCCAAACCAAGAGTGAAGACGACCAAGAAGAATATGAAGGCCCACACAGAGGAACCAGGCATTTGTGATATACCTGAACAAAATAATTACACAAATTAAAGATACTAGACTCCTGATCCATGTGCACAATTTATACATGTATCCAAAATCTAGAAACTCTATTTATTGGATGATAATTAGGTATAGAATAGTTCCTGGTTTCCACTAACCCGGAGAACCCTAATTCTTTCTGTGGACCTTTTTTGGGGCTGGGTCAATGCTTTCTTGAAAGTTTTTTTTTCATTTCATATGAACTATATCTCCAAATCAAACATATAAAAATATATTTGAAAAAAAAGTTCTGCCGACGTACCGTCCCTATATTTTTGGGATGTTCGAGGAAACCAGGTATTTAATTTTTCGCCTTAAATCATAATCAAGGCGAACCACTGATGTTTAAACATTTTAACACGTAATCAGGCATTCATATAAAGTGAAGCCTCGCCTGGGGACCACTTTAGCATGAAGATCTCCTCATTATAAGACGTCTTATTTTCGGACAGGTTTTCAATATCTCCTCTACATTCTAACATGATCATGTGACCACCTGAGACTGGTGTACGTTTTATTTGCAATAATTTACAACGATGCATTCTAAATTCAAATTCAAAAGACAGTATCATATTTCCATATTCATAAAATATCAACAAGATTCGTATTCATGATTGATACTACAATCTTAAGCGACTGCAAATTTCAGTTTTACGATACCGTATATCCTATTTTTTCGCGTATGGTGAATTTCGCAGTCTGAATAAAAAAAATCAATTAGTTTTGCTATCTGGTTTTCGCGAATTTACCTTAGGATTTATCTATTTTCATCAATCTTTTAAACTTCACGATTTTATTTTTTGTGATTATTCCCAGTAAACCATTCGTTTTCGTTTTGGAGACGTGTTTGGTATGTTTCGTTTCCAACGCGTTTTAAAATCGTTTTTACAACGTTTTATTATTGGTTTGAAATGACTGCGGTTTTAAACCGTCTGCAAAACGTTTATAGCACGTCAATACATAACGTTTTGTTAACGTTTTCCACAGGCTTTTAGATAAAACGTATGCCTAACGTTTCTGAAACGTTTTCAGTACTTAACCGCGTGGCACATGACGTAATCAAAATATTCGGCGCCATTTTGTTCTTACAAAGAAGAAATACCGGCAAAACAAAAATAAATTCAACTTCACAAATCCCCAGCAGGAACAACGAAAAAATAAGGTAAGATTGAAATTGAAGTATTTTTTATAAAGATCAACTTACTTTTAAAGGTAATATCATTAATTAATGTAAAAATTGCGGAAACTACTAACACGAACGTACACACAGCGTTGAAAAACATTTCAAGTGTATAGCGGGCAAATACGCATTTGAGTTAATTCTGGGGCCGTGTTTTTGGTCTGTGTTACTGAATGTATTTACATAGTGGTGTGAGCATTGTCTTTAACATTTGAAGATGTATTTTATGTGTCATTTAGCAACATTGTATGAATGTTTTCAAAAACGGTTTACGAACGTTTCAAAACCGTTGGTTATTATGTAGGCTTTTTAAGGATTTTTTTGTTGCGTCCGCTGTGGCATTGTTAAACTTTTCAATTGTAATTTATTATAAAAAATCAACAACAGCAACGTGGAAAAACTGTCCTTGTCTATGTTAATAATATGTAAAAACCTATTGGACGAACGTTTGCGCAACGTCAAAATGCCATTGGCAAAACACAGACAATGTGATAGCATGTGAAAATCGAGTTATTGTCATCTCCTTGGTGTCGTCTGCGTCGTTGTTGAAAACGTTTGTAATTGCGATATTTTATTTTTATTTATGAGTCAATTCAGTGCATAGTCAACTTGCACACAATGGTCTTCAATTAAAACTCCATCTTAAGAATAGCACATGACCATACAACTTCATATGACCTTGACCTTGACAGCCGAGCTTTGGGAGCTTTTGGTTGCTCTTGATATGTTTGTAATTACACAGTGCTTCTATCATTTTTAAATTTCGATGTTGCTCTGAATGTATTCATAAATATTGTTAACAAAGACTGAATGTTTTAACACGGTGTAAGAATGTTTTAAACACATTCATTTATTTTATATCTCTGATATAAATATGTAACTTTGTTTTTTCTATAGTTCATTTGTAGTTTGTAAATTGTAAAAGTTGCAATTTGTAAAGTTTCATATCAGCGATTGTTTGTAGTTGTAATATTTTTGTAATTTCGTAAAATCTAGTACAACTTCCATAGCAGAGACAAGAACGTTTATTTTGAAATTTAGCAATAAAAATAATTACACAGGCTGCATATTATTCATACATTAGGTTGGCTATTATGACATAAGGTAGCTCAGTAATGATATGTTAAATATTAGGCAACACATTGGTAAATCCCCATATCGAAGTTCTTGTGTACAGTGATAGTTAAACAGGAGGAGAAGAAGAAGTTAGAACCTCATGGCCTGTTCCAAGTTCTAATCAAAGAAGATCACACGTAACAGATGATAAAGATACCAAGTCGGAATTACAACAAATAAAAAAATGATAACTTGGAAAGCTGATCTCGTTATCTGATGCATTTGAATGATGTGTCCAGATGTTAAACTACAAAACAATAAATGTATTTGACAAAGAGTCAAGTAAATACTTGTCAATTTCAAATTTAGAGTCTATGTATTGAGCATTTTAATTTTTTGCCCGGCTAAATTCTTTTGCATATTTGCTTGCATCCCAAAATTGCAAATTGCGTCACTATCAAGATGATGTACATTAAGCTTAAACAGTTTTTAAATCGTCCTTTTTAAGCGTTGGCTCATAATTATATAGGTTTATCAACAATCAATATCGTTTTGCATTCTTTGTCTTTTTCTAGATGCTTTAAAGAGGAAGTACCAGGGTGAAGACCTTAAGACGTTGCGAAATAAAGCCAGCGAAGTGCTCAAAAGAACAAGCGCCTTGAAAGGTGGAGAATATTATCAGAAGAAACGAATGATGACGTTGACAACTGATCACCAGACAAGTACCACTCGTGAGGAGACATCATCCAGTGAAACTGATGAGTGGTGACAATTAAATAACTTGTACTGAACTAAGCACATGTGCTACATTTGAACTAGAAATTTAAGTGTCAGAGTTTTAGTTGTTTCTGGTGTTTTGGTTTTTGTTTGTTTAATACTGCCGTCTTCTTTTATGTAAATAAAGAACATTGTCAAGTTGCTGCTGGTTTCCTTAAATTACTGTTCATCTTCCTCAAAGTACCTTGAGAGACATGTGTAACTTAGAGTAACCTTATGTTTCTTAGATACTCACATTTATATATTTTATTTATAAGTTTTAAACCATTGGTTTTCTTGAATGCGTAACTTTTGTTTTACTATATTTGTTGAACTATTTTAGTACTTCTATACCAATGATAAACAGAATTACTAGTATGTTGTTTTGTAATGACTGGAAAACGATTAGAAATCATCCATTTAAGTGATTTAGTCAAAAGTTTGGGCAACATTGTGAAAATCCCAAAACCCGTTACATTTCGCCAGTGGGAATATAATGGATGTTGGGTGTATACAGCGTTATCAGAACTTTTGACAAAAACACACAAGAACGGACGTTTTCTAGTCGTTTGCCAGTCGTTTACAAAACGGCATACTAGTAAACGTTGGCACACCATCTTCCTAACGATTACAAAACGTCAAAACCGTTTGCAAAACGGTAAATTGAAACGTTTTCAGTAAAAAACGTTAGCCACACGTCAGCAAAATATAACGGATTAGGGGTTTTCACAACGTTGTCCAAACTTTTGACAAAAACGCTTTTACGGACGTTTTTTAGTCGTTTTACAGTCGTTTACAAAACGATTTAAGTCTGTTGTTGACACGTTGGCCCACCATCTGCCTAACGATTGCAAAACGACTAAAACGTTTACAAAACGGTAAATTGAAACGTTTTCAGTAAAAAACGTTTGCCACACGTCAGCAAAATGTAACGGATTTAGGGTTTTCACCACGTTGTCCAAACTTTTGACAAAAACATTAATGCGTACGTTTTGAAGGCGTTTACAAAACGCAAAATGGTTTACTGGGTTATTGCGAAATTGTTAATATTATGTGGTATTCTAATATCAGGAAGCAATTTGTTTATTTAGAGACAATAGTTTGAGTAAGTGCTATGTTTTCAAGGCATGGTTTTCAATCAAACATCCTACTTTATAGATGTTAATCAATGCTAAACAATGCATGATATAATTGTGTATATTTAAAATGAATGTGTACAAGCCGCGTGAGGCATGTATTTATTTCATATACAATACCTCAGTGAAAAGCAATCGAAATTCAGGAATTAAAGTTGTTCAAGAATAATATATGTAATGGGTCCCTTAAAGTGACTGCAATTACCTTGTAAATAAGAAATGAACAGCATTCCAGGACCATTGTCTAAAGCGGGGATCTCATCTAAAGGTCTGTTGAGTTTAAATGAAGCGTGGCCAAGAAAAGAAAACACAACAAATCCACTTAATATACTTGTCACTGTGTTAACAGAGGCTGAAACAAACGAAAAGGACACATGAACAGTACGCGGAAGTTTGATACTTCAGTCATTGTCACTGAAATCGACATGCGTGGCAAGTTTTCATCTCGAAACAAAAAAGAATCATAAAACACTTTTGTAGGATCATACACGAGGAAGAAATTAAAGTTTCGCTGCTGGTTTCACAAGCAATTTTTACTAGATCAGTGTGATATCTGATCGGTTTGTAAATACAGTGCAATCATTCCAGAGCGGTCCACTCTTGAGCAACAACCTCCCTTCAAAAGCAACAGGATGTTTTCTCCCAGTAAATTTTTAACTGCTAACTCAATCTTTCTATAGCAACAACTTGTCAACAACAACATAATTTTGCTTCTACCAAAAGGCGTTGCTTTGGAGAGGTTGCACTGCATTGGGATCGAATTCCGGACGAGACTTATGCACCAGTGCGATAATTTTTCTACACTCCTCACTTTGCTCCGACCTCTATACCTCACACTTTATATGAGCTTGTCAGTGTCCAGTAGGATGTTGAAGCACATGTTAAGACCAATAGAAATTTCGTTAGAGGACCACAAGTCAATGCGACACATCAAATCTCTAAGCTCTAGGCCATGCAGTTTTAGCCAAGAAGAATGTGATAGGTCTTCCCTATATGATCGATGAAAACAAGCTACCCCCCGAGGGCGGGGTCAATTACAACCTCAGGGGCATCATACGAACAATCAGTAGGGGACCACAAGGCGATGCAACAAACTAAATATCTTAGCTCTTGGTCATAAGGTTTTGGCCAATTTTTTTGTGTTTTTCCTTATAAAGTCTATGCAACACTTACGAGTTAAATGAGTTAAAAAAACAATAACAGCAAGAAATACAAAAAACAATAAAAAGCTGTTGGATTTATTGCAGTTTACTCAATCAAAATTTGGTATTTAGCAACAATCGTTGTAATAATCATATTACAGCTGTTTGTGACAATAACTTATGCTTTTGCCGCTAACAGAGTCTTATATTGGGAAAACAGACCAATATGATTATTAGGAGCACATGTTCTCAATGCAAGGAAGGGGAAACAATGGCGCTAGAGATTTACATTTATTCAATACTACTTATAGAATACTTTGGTTCAAACCTTGCTAGCTGCAATGGCCAGCTTGTTGCGAAAACAAACGCTCATACACGCGAAGGAAACAGTCCTTTATGTTTGAGAACCAACAACATTTATTTTTTTGGTGGGGGAGTTCGTATAATGATTGTACATGTCTATTTAACCATATGTCTTTATTCCTATACGTTTCATGCAAGTGGTCAGATTTGTGCTTGCTGAGCGCTGTTGCCATGACGATGAGGGCTGTATAAATTGCGAGTCTAAAAAACGTGTAGTATTACCTAATATAAGGTCATCGCGAAATAAGTTGTTGTTGAACTTATTGAAGCTAGATAAGGCTATATGACTGCCAAAAGCCACGCCGATAGAGTACATGGCCTGTGTTGCTGCTCTGGCCCAAATATGCAGATCACCAAGCAGGCTCCAATCCGCTTGCGTATAATACCGTATCCCTGTCTCGTTTCCACTCAATGTTAGACCCCTTGTCAATAAAACGAGTAAGAACACTGCAGGGAAAGTAGCCGTTATATAAACGACCTGAAAAGTACAGTATATAAAAATGAGACTTTACTCTTAAACGCATTGAAATAAATGTAAATAGAGTTTTGTAGATAATAAGTCGATCTTTTGAACTAAATAACTGGGCTTAATGCATAATATAGAGACAGGAAACAGAGGTGTAAGTCAAGTAAAACTTCACTTAACAATAACTTCCCTATTAAAATTACCTCATTATAATTATCCCTTTACTATCATTATAGTCTTAAAATGCATTTACTTCTGTATATAGTACGGAAAAGACATGAATTATGCGGGTCTTATATTTAAATGACATGAGAATAAATCTCACCTAACATTAATGACATTACCGCCTAATTTATTTACTACTCTCACCTTTGCCAAGTGTTGAATGCCTCTCATACAGCAATAATAAACCAACAACCATACCAGAACCAGAGCCAGACCGTTTCTGCCAACAACAGGACCAAGGTCCGAAAATCCGCTAGAGTCATGGGCCTCCAAGACAAATCTGCCAAATATCGAAAACTGGGTAAGTGATTGGTAAAAGTAAATCATTTTCGGCAACTGCAAAAATACCTCGTTTTTGCAAACTTGTCTAATGGAAAGTGATCTTTACAATAAGGTGACCAACAGTAGCCGTTCAGGCAGTTGGTCTACTTTCCAATGCCGCTAAGTCCGGTAAGTTTAAAAAAACTGTACTTATAGAAGTGACTTTATGCTCCGTAGGATTTGTAGATAGGAAATAAGTCAAATATCAATTTGTAAAGTAAGCCATTAACCTCCTTTTTACCGAATTATCGTTTAATCATATGAAAAATAACGCATATAATTCTGCTTTATTTTTTATGTGAATTCTCCCGTCGTATACACGGCCCGTTTTATTGACCCATCTTCGCTAAGATTGCAGTTTTAAAATTTTATACTCAGCCAAAAAAAGAAAGTACCCATTTTAAAATTTCTTGTAACTTTTTTATTCACGTGTTTACACAAACTTTGCTGTTGTATAATGTACCGATAATCTTTTTTTTATGCATTGACCGAATTTTATCGTCAGTGAAACACAAGCTCCAGCTGAAAAGCCACTTATGTCATTTTGCACGTGCGCCTCGTGCGGGGCATATCCATATCCGATGTCAATATTGGACATCACAGATTTTCTCACAATCCGTCACAACTCAATAAAATTGTGTTTAAAACAAGTGGAAGAAAATGCCAAGACTAAATAATGACGAACGAAACCAAGCTATTGGGATGCTAAATGGTGGCATGTCTGCAACCGCTGTATCCCGACACTTTGGTTGTACTCGTAAGACTATCGAACGTTTACGGAGACGATTCCTTGTCGCATTTTTTTTCAAGAAAAGAATTATCGCAGAGACTTCAAATTTTTACAGCACTTCAGCAAAGAATGATTCTTCGATACAGACCGAAAAAATAATCAGAATTCACGCTAATCCAATATAAATATGTGGAAATGTACGATGGGTACTTTCTTTTTTGGCTGAGTATATAATGGTACACACTTCATACAGTTACCTTGAACACTAGTTGTATAAAACACGTTTAAAATCTGCAATCTTAGATATATCTGTAAACGTGTCCACAGAGATCTCAATCTGCAAACATTTATGATTGAAGGCCTGTTATTGAATATTATATACAGTTAAACTTGTTAACGAAGGCCACCCTTTGGAGAGACAAAATGTGACCTTTATTGACGGGTGGACTTTACTCAGAGGTCAGTTTGTTCTAAATAATCAAGGATGTCTTCTCAAAGAATGGCCTTTATTCACAGGGTGGCTTTTATTAGGAGATGGACGCAAATGCATGTTAGACTGTACATGAATAGAATTGTGCGTTCTCGATTCACTTAAATCCCCTGTAACAGGCGTTACTGGTACGGTAATTATATTTTATTTGTAAATTAGTATTACTTAACGCTGCATGGGTAGATTTTTTGGTGAATTGTCGGCTGTGAATTACTTATGTTTCGTTTGCCAAACATAATACTAATATTTAAGGGTTATTGATTATATGCGTATATATTTTAGACACCATTAAATTTACATAGCTCTAGATTAATGGTTTACTTTTTTACATTTTTTGTCAGTTTTTTGTTTGCTAACGTTAAATTTATATCTCATTGAATTATAACTTAACCTAAAATATTTAACTTCCGTGAATAATCAAAATATTCTCTATGGGTGTTAATTCAAACATTGATATAAAAAGGAAGATCAGCTTGCAATACTGTGTGAAATTTGTAAGCGTGACTTATGCAATTCTGGGCGTGAACAAGGTTAATCAGGTTCTCTCGATAATTCATAGCGTTGTATAGTTTTTTAAAAAAACGGCTCGACTTTAACAATGATTTAATAAAGGAATCATCCACTATAATCCACAATGACATGTACTTTTTCTATTAATGTAACGAGACTTTAGAGTGGACAGACGTCAGCTCCGTCCCCTCCCTCTAAATCCGCTGTTGGTACGGTGTAACGTCTGAATACCGGTCTCCGTCCGGACCGGGTCAAAAGTCCGGTTTTCAGAGAGTACTGGTATTCAGAGAAGTTTTCCATCGAAATTATTGCAGCGATCCTAGACCATTTTATATCTGATTAAGAGGGTTAAGAAATAAATCTTAAAATTGTAGAAAAACTTGATGTCAGTATATATATGCAAAACGGACGCTTTAGTTAGCGATCATCTTATGACATTTGGTTGGTGTATCAGGCATTGATCTAAAATAATTAAGCTAATACAAAATAAGTATATGTATTTGTTGAATATACGCCTAATGATTGCATTCATTATCGGATAGAATTAAATACACATGAATACAAAAAACTTCTAGAATACTACCTTTTGAAATTGCCCTAAAATTTGTTTTCAATATATGAATGTCTATTGTTCAATTCTATTGTGCCAAATACAGGCGAAACAATTACTCAGTGGGTAAGTTGTAATCTAAAATCTACGCAATGATTATGTCAACTACATGGCAGATAGACTCCTATTTCGTGAACATGAATTAAATACCTTTTTGTTAACACGGATGCTTTGAAAGTTTGATTTTTAAGATAGTTATAAGTATGCCGAAATTGAGCGAACTGCTTCATAACATTCATAACGACTACGAATACTAATATCTTATTTTAGCCGCGACCGGGTTCCAGTGGTTAGTGCTTTGGATTCGTAACCCGCAGATCCGGATTCAAATCCTTGTCGTCGCTGGTCATACTCTTCTATGAAAAATTGCCAATTTTCCTCCATATGCGGAGAAGTTGCCGGTTTGGAAGGCTATGTTAGTACTCGTTCGAATACAGTCCAGGAAAGCTAGTTAGGTGAACCTCATGCCGTATATAAACGAAAAATTGTCGAAAACGGAGTTAAACTCAGTGAAAAAAATTGTCAGACAATGTCAATTACAGGTAAGGTTGGACAAATGACAAATTCAACAGCATAATTGAACAAAGTAACAAGTAGATCACAAACTTGCCTGTTCCAGTATTCCTCCTCAGGAGAACTAAATTTGATTTTACATGCCCCGAATGTTTGCACGTATGTATCGAACTTGTCAATAGTTGTATTTAACGTACCTTTGACCTTATTGATACACGTAGTGTCAAGAAAATCACTAAAAGCTTTGATTTTTAACTCATCAGTATCAATACTTTCAAAATCCGGATTGGCACCAACTTTACAAAGTTCTGTGTTCCAAGTTCCATCACATGTCTGCCATGGAGGCGTTGTACCGATGCTTACAAACGCAACGAGCAAGTAGTAAAAAGAATACATTACTATAACGATGTAGTTGATGTTTGTCATGAAAATGTTGAAAATTATCGCCCAGCCTACACCTTTAAACAATGGACATAACTTCCATACTGAGATTGGTCCCCGTGATGAAAATTGACCGAGGCTGGTCTCTAAAAACAACACCGGTACCGTACAAAAAAATAAAGTTAAGAAGTACGGAATTAAGAACGATCCCCCACCATATTTCGAACAATTGTACGGAAATCGCCAAATATTTCCTAATCCAACCGTGTATCCAAAACTCGTGAAAAGAAATTGCAACTTTCCTGTCCACTGATTACGAGGTCTGTCGGCCATTTTCTACAATGGCGTCGCTTCGTTTACTCCGTCTTCCGGTTGTTGTTTTTCACAGTGAACGAGCTCCAACAACACTTGAGCAGCCAAAACTAACTTGATAGACGAATTCTATTTCTGTATAGATATCAAATATAGCAAAGGTTGATTTTCATGTTCCTCTTAACACATCTATTTTTTACCCACGAGCTTTACAAGTGTGAAACGCTTTTATTATTGAATCATGTCGTCAGCAAACCTGATACGACTGAACATTGTGGACAAAACTGTAATTGAAACCAGTTGACGTGCAGTATTGAATTATAATCTATATAGAAAATCTAAACTTTAATTCAGTGTATTCAAAGAAGGCTTTGTGATATACGCGTGGTATAAAATGTACCCTAATTGTTGCGATTCGATATAGATAATAGGCCGGAATTGTAGTTTGTAATGATCCTACCCGGAAGTTGAACACAATTCATTTAGCGGGACTATTATCACTAGTTTACAAATTAAACTTAGCCTTCCGCTTGAAATTAAAGGGACGTAACTCAGAGTATTATCCAAATAATAGAAGCATTAACGATTACATTCCCATGTTAAATGTTGTAAGAACAAAAATACATTTGCCTGACTTTCGCTAACCCCCTCACACAGAAAATATAAGGTTGACTGAACTTACTTCAAATATTGATTTTAATTCTACGATAAAAGTTCAGATAAAACTTGTTTCGTATGTAACTCTCTAACAGTCATATTGTTACTATGATGTGCTATGCTGATATGCCACGCCTACTAAATACAAGTTGTAGAATCTCTTAGTATTAGAATAAAAGATAAAGATATTCCAAATTACATGAAAATAAACTATATGAATTCCCCGAAAATCCAACAGTAGCGAAGAAGATATTGATGTTTTTTATACTTCGGGAATTTTGATAAATGTGCGTGAAACTCTGTATAGAAAACAACTGGGTAAGTCAGGCATGTTGTTAAGCAAGCAATGTACCCTTGCTCGGTGAAAGAACATTTGAATTATTAAGGAATCTTTGGGCTTCAGACAAGCCACTACATTAACTCAAATTCCATCAACAATGGAAATGGCAACAAAGGACGCGGCTAAGCTTCAATCTTCAAGCGAATGACGCAGCACAACACGAAGAAAACAAACCCCAATTTTACTGAAACGAAAGCCAGTGTAAATAAAATATGCATTTACCATAGAAAAACAGTGTAAATGAAATATTCATTTACCTTAGAAAACCAGTGTAAATGAAATATTCATTTACCATAGAAAACCAGCGTAAATAAAATGTGCATTTACCGTAGAAACCAGTGTAAATAAAACGTGCATTTACCGTAGAAAACCAGTGTAAATAAAATATGCATACACCATAGAATTACAAATTACGCGGAGCTGAAGCGAGATGAAGGATGCTGTTTGTCATTGCTATGACGTTATGGGACACACCACAGCATGTGTTCAAATTTGGAAAATGTAACGACCGTAAATGATTATAAGAACACGTTCTGGGCCCGTATTCCCAAACAATCTTCGTTTTCTAAGTTAAGAATTTTGTTTATCTTTAAGTTTGACTAAGATATGAGAAATTTCTCAATTTTCAACTCAGATTAATTTCTTTTTCTAATAGTATTCTACGGAAAAATATTCTTAATTTGAAAAAATCTCACGAGAATTCACCATTTTACGTTTGTCAGGGGGTTTCTGCGGAATTCCCATACGTTACAACTTGTTGATATGTAACCCTGGTACCGCGATTTCGTGAATTTCAAACTTTTACTGTGGGCGGTACCCTGGAACCAATTTTATAATGGGGGTCTGTGGAGAAACGGGGGGGGGAGGGTTAGGGTTGAATTTGAAAATGGATTTTCTGCGGACATAATGGGTTAGTACCGAAAAATGTGTGTTTTTAGGTACCTAAGGTAACTTTTTTTTGACTTACCAGCCAAGAATTTTATTTTCAATTTTATTTTCAATTATATTTTCAATTTTATTTCTATTTTATTTGTGTGGGATAGAATTTTATTTTCAATTTTATTTTCGACAATTTGTTTTTCGACAATTTGATAAGAAGTGTGCTTTTCGAAAAGACATGATGTCCCTGAAAAGGGCCGTTGGGGTGGTTATCAGACCAGTTTGATCAGTTTCTTATTTCTTCATGACTTTACCATAATGACACCGACCATGTTCAGTTTTCTTTTTCTCAGGTTTCTTTGGTTCTGTGGTCTCATCTTTTTGGGGGGTTCTTCGCTATACCATTTTTCAGTCACAAACTGTACAGGCACAATCAGTTTGCCTGTTTTCAACTCGATTTCACGACGGAGTTGCATGACTTGCTTTAGCTGTCTTATTTCTCCCCTGAACCCTTTGAGTTCTTAAAGAATAGCCATCTCTGTGGATTGAGACAGTGGATTAGACTACCTATGAGTCTGTCCATTCACCACGGACTGTACTGGCTGTACATTCCCCTGCAGGTTCGGCTGGCTGTACTGTGGCTGATTGTATTGTGGTTGACTGTACTGTTGCTGACTGTACTGTGGCTGGATAGTGCCATACACTGGTCCAACAGCATTTTGACCTATCAACTCAGACGACTCTAATGCTTCTTTCAGAATGTCATATGGCATGTTGTACGTCTCCATGTTAAATAATAAATAATGGGTCCGCACCTGACAATTTATACTTATTTTGTATGAGCGCGAACCTTAGAGAGAGCATGTAAAATGACGTCACGTCCATATTTTTGTTCGTTAGTTTTTGCGTGTTTTTGTGTTTGTTTTGTGTTTCTTCAATCCTAATAACAACAAAGTAAAAACCGCACCATCACAGCAAGCCTACAGAATAAACACAATCATAGCAAACCTACAAAAAGATACGGTCACAGTAAAAAATGTGAGTCAAAAAATAACATAATCACAGCAAAACCTACGAAAAATACACCATCACAGCCAAAATAATGCTAGCAAACAAAATAACAGTATCATAGCCAGCCTACAGAATAAACATTATCACAGCAAAACCTACAAAAATACACCATCACAGCCAAAAAGATGTTAGCAAACAAAAATACTCTATCACAGCCAGCCTACAGAATAAACATAATCACAGCCAACCTTCAAAAATACAAACAAGCAAAAACTACGGAGTGACTTTTTGACTTTTTTGTTTTGTTTTTTGGACATTTTGATTTGGACTTAGACATTTTTTTATTATTTTATTTATGAGTGTGTGTAGGACTTATTTGTTTTGTTTTTCGACAATTTGACAAGAAGTGTGCTTTCGCAAAAACATTGTGGCCCTGAAAAGGGCCGTTTTGGGTAGAGTGGCTTAATGGTGCTGGCCACATCTACCAATACAAGCGGGACACCTTTGGTCCCACTTGCGAATGTCATCCTGGTTGGCGATGGAGTGCGTCAAACTGAAAGGAGGCTCATCGTCCTCGTTCCAGTTCTCGGCAGGGGTTGATTCCTGGGGTGATTCCCCCAATCCTCTTCCCCGGACTTCACCACCACCTCCTCCACAAAGCCCTCCGTCTTTTTCTGCTCTCTCAACTCCTTTTCTTCAAGGCGCAACTCTTCCAGCTGCATCTCTAGTTGCTCTATGTAGAGCCCTAAGGAGGCATATTTCCGCTTAATGATATTGAGCGTACTCTGAGACATGGTAGTAGGATGAAATGAAATTTGAGAATGACAGTGTTTTTTACATTGCAAGCGCGAACCTTAGAGATAGCATGTAAAATGACGTCACGTCATTTTTTAGTTTGTGTATTTTTGTGTTTGTTTTGTGTTTCTTAAGTCCTAACACCAACAAAGAAAAAAATCGGATTGACCTACTTTTTTATGAAGTTATCGGATTGACCTACTTTTTGTGTATTTAAACGTATGTGTCTGTGTTCTACATTCAATTGTTTTGAAAACATTGGAAATTGTTTACGTGCACTTAAAGAAATCTCTGTACCTATCAAGATGGGGAATTTATATCATGATCTCTCCATCTACTATGATGATGAGTTACGAGCCAATTATTGGCGCTACTTGTATTTAGTAGAAACTAAATATTGAAGAAAAACATTCAACGGCCCTTTTTAGGGCCACCATATGTTTAAGATAAGTTTTATTATCTCTACAACAGCAAACCATTAATTTGTTTTATTTGTTTTATTTTTTTACGATCAACAAAAAACCCCAAATAACTCACAATATAATTAACAAATAACTTACAATATAATTCACACAGTAACTTACAAATACTGTCCACCACACAAAAGAACATTGTTCAACACACAACATACTATCCACCACGAAGAACTAAAACATTATTCAAGAACACTGTCCAACACATCAAATGTTCCAACACATCAAGTGTTAATATCGTCCATTTTCTTTTTGTCCTCACTCTTTTTGTTTTCCGTTTCTTTTGCGGTGGATCCATTTGGTTGGCTGTGTCAACAATGAATTGATCACTCATTCCTTGTGGTGGTGCTTGAGGATTCTTTTGTGGACATTTTTGCTGCGAAATGTCCTTTTTCATGACAATAAAAACATTCATCTTTACCTACTTTTTCTGAACACGTAGTCGCATAATGTCCTTTCTTTCCACAACGATAACATTCAATATGATCCCATGTGACATTTTTCTGCTCACAAAGTTGATCCATTACACTGTTTAACTCTTTTATTTTTTTCTTCAATGAATGCATCAAAGAATATTGTTGATAAATGCTATTATTATCGTCAGCTTTTGCCATTCTAGGATCGTTGTAGCTCATATTGAGTGATTAGAATGACTAGAGTGGTGTGGAGCAACCCCTTTTATAAGATGTATATGACCTTGAATGTGACCATGAAAACATGTTATAATGTGATGTGACCTTGTATAGATTCTTATAGGTGTGACATTGAACATATTATCTAAAGAGGAGTGTAAAGGACCATAGGGTTCATAATCATGTCAGACACCGACAGTGCCAGCCATGAGCCTCCAGCCAAACGAACAAAGTTGGAGCATGTACGAGAGTATTACCAAATAAAATCTCGTATGGAAAGAAAATCAAGGAAATTCAAGATGCAGCTATGCCACAAGGCTCGGGGAAAAAGACATTAAAGTCGGTAAACTTGCTCAACATGGTGAAGTCAAAGACAAGTGTTGTGTGTATTGACAATAGTAAGGACTCGATGTGTGTAGCTAGATCTATTGTGGTTGGTATGTAAAGCGAATCAAAATCAAACCCCGGAATGGAAAAAAACGATGGAATCTCATACGTCAATCAAAGAAAAATCTGCAACAACATGAAGCGAAGGTATTATTAAAACAAGTGGATATTTCATCGGATCGACCATGTGGTATAGAAGAATACAACAAGGTACCTCTATCCCAGCTATGTGATTAAAATTCATTCACAACATTATGGAAATGAATTATTATCAAAAACCACTAGCGATGACTGAAAAAAGTCGTGTGATTCATATTTTTCATCATGACAATAATTATGATAGTATAATATCGATCACAGGATTTCTTGGACGGAGTTATTATTGTGAATGGTGTAATGTGGTTTATGATCATCGTGAAGCCCATCAATGTAAAAACATTTGCCAGTGTTAAGCCCACACCCTATGTCCCGTGGAACAATACTTTCGATGTCCCGATTGTTATCGAGTATTTGGAGTCAAACTTGTTTTGATCATCCCAAAACGAAAAATGGAAAACAGCGTAAAACCATCTGTGAGTCTGTGTGGAACTGTAGAAAATGTGGACTAAAAGTTGTAGGAACAAAACGAAATCATATTTGCCCAGAGAAAAAGAAATGCAAGTATTGTGAAAAAATAGTGGGACCAGATCATGAGTGTTACATTCCAACGTATGTACCAGTACCACCTGATAGAAAAGGCATGCGACCCGAATTCCCCCTCATCTTTTTTGACTTTGAGTGTCGCTTTGATTCTGGAAAACATATACCCAACTTTTGTGTAGCGCAACGCGCCTGCGGTGAATGTATGTGTAAGTCAGCGCAAGATCTGTGTGAGTATTGTGAAGAAGTGAATGAAGCAAGAAAAATCATATTTCGTGGAGAAAACACTTTGGAACAATTCCGCACTAGGCTATTTAACCCCACCCATCGAGGATCTACTGTGATCGCCCAAAATGCTCAAGGTTACGACGCCCAGTTTATTCTTAGATATGTCGTTACCCACGGGACAGCTAAGCCACAGCTGGTTATGAATGGAAGTAAAATCATTCTGTTAAGAGTGCATGGAATATGATTGATCGACTCACTCAGTTTCCTAAGTATGCCACTCTCAGCTTTTCCTAAGACATTTGGACTGACTGAGTTAGCTAAAGGATGGTTTCCATTTTATGCCAATACCGTATTGTATCAGGATTATGTGGGACCTTACTTACCGCTACACTTTTGGTACCATGAAAAAAGGAGATGTCTTTGATTTCCAAAACGTAATGGAAAAACACTGTAAATCGGATGTGGACATTTTAAGACGCGGTTGCGGTGAATTTCATCAACAGTTGTTAGCCAGTGATCAAATTGACCCCTTTTACGGAAGCGACAACGTTAGCCCAAGTGTGTAATAAAGCCTGGCGGAAAAATTCCATGCCACCTCATAGTTTAGCCGTGATTTCTGATGCAGGATATCCTAATAAAGCTCGGTATTCCATGAAAAGCATACGTTGGTTACAAATGACTGCTGTGACTAAATGAATTCATATTCGTCATGCCTTGAATCACAGAGGCGGAGAAGTTAGAATTGGACCGTATTATGTGGATGGGTATTGTGAAGAGATAGACACCGTGCATGAATTCATGGGATGTTGGTATCATGTGTGTCCCACCTGCTTTCCCAACCGGGGTAACATCAATCCATATACGTTGAAAAGCATGCATCACGCCTATGAAGACGCACAAAAAAGACTTGAGGATTTGAAAGAACAAGGGTATCCATTAGTGGTGATGTGGGAATGTGAATTTGATCAACGTTGTCAAAAGGACCCCGCTTATAAGACCAGAGTGGAACGATTTTATGTGGGTCAAGACCCAATTCAACCCAGGGAGGCTTTGTTCGGAGGTCGTACCAATGCCGTCCGACTGTATAATGAAGTAGAAAAAGACCAAGAGATCAAATATGTGGACATTTGTTCCCTCTATCCCTATGTCAACAAGTACAGAGAGTATCCATTAGGTCATCCCGTAATTTTGAGTCAAGAGCAAATTGATCCACAGCGTATTGAGACATACAAAGGATTGATTAAATGCCGTGTTCTTGCACCGCAAGATTTACGGATGCCTGTCTTACCTATGCACTGTATTAACAAAATGGTATTTGCTCTATGTCGTACCTGTGCGGAAGAGGAGTTAGATTATTGTACACATTCACAGTATGAACGGGCATTGTATGGAACGTGGACCCATGTAGAATTGGCGAAAGCCATTTCTTTAAGGTATAAAGTGTTGAAAATATATCATGTATGGCACTGGGATGAGTGGAGTATGGACGTGTACCGTCAATACATTGACAAATGCTTAAAAATGACGCAAGAAGCCAGCGGGTATCCTCCAGGCGTGGACGCAGAGGAAGATAAAGTGAAGTTTAAACAATATTATTTTGTGGCAGAGGGAATTCGCTTGGAACAAGTGAAAACAATCCAGGAAAAAGAGCTTTTGCCAAAACCATGTTGAATTGTTTATGGGGTAAAAATGCTCAAACCAACCTGTTACCGAAAACCGAGTATGTACATAAATTGGATCGTTTCTATGAGATTCTGAAGGATCCTAAAAAGTCGGTGAAATATGCCGAGTGTTTTGATCATGATGAATTCGTACTGATGAATTTCACGGATGAATCGGATCGACCTGATCCCCATTCTTCTCCTTATCCTGTCGTGGCTTCTTTTGTGAGGGCTTATGCTCGATTAGAACTGTACAAAGTGCTTGAACCTCTGGGAAAAGGGGTACTCTATTTTGACACAGACAGTTGTATGTACATTTATGACCCTCAAGAATGCAATGTGACTATTGTATCCAGTCGTTTGGGAAAATGGACGGATGAAGTGCCTCATGGACGTATTGTGAAATATGTCGCTTTAGGTCCAAAAAAACTATGGCTATGAATACATTGAAAATGGAGAACGACATCAGGCGTGTAAAGTAAAAGGCATTACGTTAGATTATAATGCAACTCAACAAGTAAATTTCAATAGTATGGTGGATTGTGTGAAAGACAGACAACATTATTCTACTGTGGTTGAATATGCTTCCAGGATTAAACGTCATAGAGATAGAACAGTGACGAGTGAGAAACAAATCAAAACATTTCGTTCTGTGTTTACCAAACATGCCATCATCAACGATTACATGACTTTGACCTTGTTGTTTGGACTTAAATATTCTGATATATAATGACGTAGTAGTAGTAATAGTAGTAGTAGAATACAAAACAGAAACAAAACAAAACAAGTATGGACTGGATACCGTTACTTCCTATAGAGTTAAGACTTAAAATTTATCGTTATGTGATAGAGGCTAACACCAAACCATGGAAGATGGACTTAGTACATGCATGGGCGACCCATTGTGCTATTCATAGTTTACAACGCATGGACCCTCGACGGGTAGATAGACTGTTAGAGGATGTCAGTCAACGCCAGGATTTGACTGTAAGTCAGAAATTACCTATGCTACGAAAGTTCAATTTGGTTCAACAAAAATCGGATCGCATGGTATCTACTGGATGACTGAAGAAGACAATGGGGTATCTCAACCTGGATGGCGACTGTATTCGCAATACAAAGTACATGATATCATGTTATTTAAGGGACCGATCCCTTTCAATAAGGTCAGATCGATTCTAACCTACCGTGCTGTGTTCTTTAAGCAAAAAACGTCATTTACGTGAAGTGGTACAAGGCATTGATATTCTCCATGCGGATATGCCTAGGGTTGTAATTTGTGCTGGGAATATTCAATTATGGACAGACCATCAAAACAACCTGATATGAGAGTTTATTGGCGCCGCCTTGAGGCGGCGTCTATATGGAGTTCAGAAATGACCTTGCGTATGGTAGGAGAAGTTATTTTATTACCATTATTATATTTTTCGGAAAGATTATTAGACACATGCAGTGAAAATATGCGTGTGTTTTTACTTTAAATGTTTCTCCAGTATGATTTTCAACTGTTGTGTTACTTTGCAAAATTCATATTTGTTCATTTTTTGCAAACTTTGAAACAATAAAACTGACTGATCCCCGAAACCAAGGTCAAACATAGAGTAGCTTACGGTACATAAAATGTCAGTTAACATAAGAATGAGTTGTGTTAAAAGTTTCGTTTATTAATAAATTATCATTGTCTATATAAGATAAATTTAGAAGGGAATAATGAATATCCGTACATTTTATCTACATAGCATTTTTATTTTTTTTATTGTTATTGTTTACATCTGAATCCCTTCATGTAGCAAGTCTATGCCGTACTTCTCGGATAGTTCCAGTCAACCAATCATTTTCGTTCGTTTAGTCACATGAACACCGACGCAATTTTACGCCAATGATCTTCTTTATTCTCGTCACATGATTGCTGAGCCGCCATTCTCAACAACCGCCAGGAGAAATACAACAACATGGTAAGAGGAGTTTTGGGTAATTTGCATCAAGGTTGTGATATATTTGCGCCTTATAATGGCATGCAGTGTACGACAATGTCACTTATCGCTTTGATGACGTTTTCATATTGGAGTAGTAATGCTTTATTTCCTAAGCTTATCACGTCAACTGATCTGGATGAGGTTTTGTTTCAAGGCAATGCATTGTACAGCTTTGTAGTTCAAAACATTGGGCGCGCTCGTTATTTAAGCCACGCAGACCTTCCAAATAATATAATGTTTCATGATACAAATTATCATGTGCAGTATTTACGTGACATGTATTTTGGTGTTGTTGGGGGAGGACAGCAAAGAGAGTTTGGGCACACAAGTTTTTATGGTGCATTTGCACAGGCCTACTTATTATCACCGTACCTTTTAGTTACGATGGATCAGTTGACTTTTGCTGTTTTTGTTTCCCCAGAACATGATAATTACATAATTTTTGACTCGCATCAACGTGATTTATCTGGCCATACAAATTCTGAAGGTGCAGCAGTTGCACTGTATTTTGATTCTTTAGATGAGTTAGTTTTTCACATTTTTAGTGTATATTCAGGTAATAGTTATGAATTGACCCCTTTGTTTATTGAAAGACAGCATATAGATTGTGACACTACATTGCATAAAGCTCATCCTGGTAATTGTTCAAGTCCAAGAATAGATGTTTGCCATTCTGACTCAAATCAAATTTCAAACAATGCCTATTATTCAATATTGCTGAACAAGAGATATGGTATGGCTGGAAATCACACATATTTCAGTAAAAAAACAGTTGGTAAAAAGAAACGTTCAGGAAAACAATGCAAATCTGATTTGATTCAGGATAATGCTTTGAATGGTTGCCAGGAAATAGTTAATCAACAAGTTGATATTGATATGCTAGATGTTTGTTATGTTTGTGATGTAATCACATTTGTAAACTTTACATTTTTGGATTTTGTGGGTATGGAAAATCATGTTGCAGAATATGAACAGTTTATTCGTGTTCAACCAAATTTCCATTGTTATTCCTGCCATCGTTTTTTGTTTGCAAATCAAACTCATTGTCTTTCAAAGATAAATAACATTGTGAGTACACTTGGTTTAACTGTTCCATGTATGTTATGTGTTACTTGTTACACATGTATAAGTAAAGGTCGCATTCCAAGTACATCCTACACTTTTAACTGTTTGGATCCTGGAGTAGTTCCTGACTGTTTGAAATGTTTGTCTACTTTAGAAAAAGATTGGTTGCCAAAGTATCTATTTTTATGACAGTTCTGCTTCTTCCTGGTGGTCAGTATGCTGAAAGAGGTTTAGTATTGAATTTACCAACCAACTCATTAGATATAATTTCACAGTTGCCAGTTGCATGTAATAATAGACCATATGTTGTTATTAATTATGAGAATAGTAAACCTCATTCTGTAGATGATAAAGGCAATTTGGTGTCTGTTCAGAAGATTAAAAATGTGTTATTGTGGTTAAAACAAAGGAATATATTGTACCATGACATTCATATTCAGTCTTTAGACTTTGATTCTCAACATGACTTTGTAAATGGCACATGGAATCAGACAAGTAACTTAAAACAACTGGATGATATTGTTGAAGATGTATTAATACCAGTTAATCCATGTACCACATGTGTTGTAACCAATACAGATGCTGTTAATATCCCAAGGAATAACAATTCACAAGTCAACATTTTTGAGGTTGACAATGGGGAAGAAATGGCTTTTCCATGGCTGTTTCCTCATGGACAAAATGGTTTTAAACATGAACGACCAGTTAGATTAATGCCTAAAATGTATTTTAAAACAAGACTTTATGATGTAGATGCTAGATTTAGGAAAAACATCACATATTTATTACACAGTGCTGTTTCTTACAATGTTTCATGTTTAAAATCCGCTGTTAACATTAAAATGAAAACAACTTGTTCTAGAAAGGGCAATTATGAACCGGTCACTGCTGGTAGTATTCGGAATTTGCAGTACAATTCTGAGTTGTTAGAAAATTCATATATGTTTATGAAAAAAATTAAAGGCACTGTTGCATATTTCAAAAACATGCTTTATGATTTATTGTCAGCTTTTAGGTGTTTAGGCCCTCCTGCACTTTTCATGACGCTATCTGCTGATGATTTACATTGGCCAGAGCTTGGAATGACTTTAGATGGTATAAGTTTCAAAGAAGCATTTGGGAAAACTTTTTCGAAGTCAATGAGAAGTGACCCCTTACTAACAGCTATCCACTTTGAGAGACGTTTTAAATCCCTTCTGAAATATGTTATTTTAGGTGAAACACATCCATTAGGTGTAGTAGAAGAATATTTTGCTCGAGTGGAGTTTCAAAACAGGGGAAGTCCACATATTCATATGTTTCTCTGGATTGAGGGTATGCCAAAGGTTATTAATGATTCAACAGCTGCTGTTGCTATATCTTACATTAATAAAACAATCTCTTCAAACATTCCTATACAAGATGTTGATCCAGAATTGCATGCTCTTGTGTCTCGTTTGCAGACACATCATCATAGTGCTTACTGTACCAAAAATAGACAAAAATGTAGGTTTGGATTTCCTAGACCATTATGTAAACAAACTAGATTAGTTAGAAATATGAATATTGAAAGGAAAAATCAAGGCCGGTTTTATTTTACGGAGCGGAAGTCTGATAGTTTGTACATAAATGATTACAATAATGTTATTCTCCGTCATTGGAGAGCAAATATGGATGTACAATACATACAAAATGCCGAGGGTGCTGCTTATTATGTATGTTCATATTTATGTAAGGCAGAGCCAGATGACTTGAAAAATGCTTTAGGAAACTTAATACATACTGTATTTAATGACAATCCTACTATGCCTCGTAATGTACGCTTGATGAAAATTGGACTTTGTGTGTTACAGCATAGGCAAATGAGTGCCCAGGAGGCTGCTTTTCGAATGGGTTCACTACAATTGAAACATTCTTCAAGGGATTTTGTTTATGTTAATACATGGCCTGTTGAAAAAAGGTTAAAAATGTTGAGACCTCGTTCTGAACTGCAGAAATTAAATGACACTGATACTGATGTTTTTCAGCATAATATACTTGATTATTACAGGGATAGGGCCAACAGTTTGGAAACCTGTAGTTTGTTTTATTTTGCTTCTTGGTTTGTGAAGGCAAATGGCCCATCAAAGTGTCGTGAAAGTTACTCATGTAGATCATTAAACGTTTGGTTTTGCAAAAAGGGTAGGTTTAAAGTTGTGAGGTATCCACAGTTTGCATTTGGTTCCGAAGAATATTACTATGGCATACTTTTGATGTTACTACCACATAGAAATGAAGATGATATATTAACTGGTTTTTCTTCGGCAAAAGAAGCTTTTGAGAGCAAAGCACAATTCTTAAATACATCTATTAATTATTTGTATCTTTCATTTGCGACAGAAATAGAAAATGATTGTCATTTTATTATTTCATAACTGGTGGTGCAGGTACTGGAAAGTCATTTATTTTAAAGCTGATAGTTGCTTACTTGCAATTATATACAAGCAAACAGGCAGGTGTATCACCTGTAATTGTTTGTGCACCAACAGGTACAGCTGCTCGCAATGTTCATGGTCTTACAATTCATTCTTTATTGAAAATTCCTGTTGGACAGTACTTAGAGTATCAACCAATATCAGATTTTTGTTGTCTAAATTACAAAGGCAGTTTCAGCATATAAGTACAATAATCATAGATGAAATAAGCATGGTAGGTTCCTCAATGCTAACATATATAAGTAGACGTCTGTCTGAGATAAAGGTAGATGATAGGCCATTTGGAGGTATAAATGTAATAGTTGTTGGTGACTTCTTTCAACTTCGACCTGTAAATGGTCAGTATGCATTTAAAAATTTACTGCTTTGGCAACTATTTCAGCCACTTTTTCTAGAACAGAATATGCGTCAAGCACAAGATTGTAGATATGCCAGCATTTTAAACAGAGCACGGTTAGGTCTTCTCAGTAATGAAGACATTGAAACTTTAGTAATGCGGTTAAGTGTAAGAACAATACCTCCAGAAGGTACAATGCGTTTATTTGCTTTACGTGCAGATGTCAACACATATAATAGTGAACAGTTGTTCAGGATGGATGCAGATGTTGTTTCAATTCCTGCTTTTCATTACTTTAGTCAAAATGATTTAGAGGCAGGGAGTGATGTACCCAATGGTTTTGTCTCTATGCATGAAAATGATGTTGGTGGTTTACCTTTGAATTTACAGTTATGTATTGGTGCATGTGTTATGCTTGTAAGGAATATACAAACTGAGGAGGGATTAGTTAATGGTGCTTTAGGTATTATTGACTCTTTTGTATATAACAGTGATGCACAAGTGATAACTGTCAATGTATTATTTGATGATGCAGGCATTGGAAAAGTTTTAAAAATAAGTGGTCATGACTACATTGGTATTGATAGAGCTGAATTTACACATCTTCTTAATGGACGTAGTGTTATTCGATGTCAGTTCCCATTGATGTTAGCTTGGGGTTGTACTATTCATAAGGTTCAAGGCCTCTCTTTAACAAATGCTGTCATAGATCTAGGAACACCAATATTTGAAAGAGGAATGGGTTATGTAGCATTAAGCAGAGTTACAACATTATCAGGGTTATATATTTTAAAGTTCAATCCCAGTGTTATTCAGCCTCCTCTTGGAGTACCAGAGGAATACACTAGGTTGAGGAATTTGAATTTATAAGTATGTACATATTGCTCCTCCTCCAGCACATCAATTTGTTGTTTAGTATTAAGTTTTTGCAGAATTTGTGTTGTACAATTATTTTAAAGTTGTAAGCAGAATATTGTAAAAAAAATTACTTTGCCTAAGTTGAAATCGTTACAGAGCTGATAAGATCATTGCCTTGAAAAAACATTCTGGACAAAAACTGCTTTAATTACTTTAGGCATGTTATTGTCATTGTAAAATCAGTCAGGTAGTCTGATACAAAATTATCGTTTTTTGCGAAATGTAGCAATTTGTTTTAATTTAAAGCTATTGATGCAAATTTCAAAATTTCTCTTAACTAGTCTGAAGAGAAAGCAAATGTCATTGAGAGAGTTTTAAAGAAGTCCAAGGAGATGTTAACATATAAAAGTAAATCTGGAACAGATATGAAATATTCCAATCTTGCCATTGCTAATGCAGATAAAGTGACACACTTGCGTTGCTATCAGCGTGGGAGATTTAGTTTGGTTAGAGTTGGACTGTCTTACAAGTAAGAACTTAATCTTTTTAATTAGATTTCATCTTTATATGATGTAATAATTTATTACAGTAGTTAATATAAACAGATAACTGTACAAAAATGTGTGCCAGCCCAGTTAGCTCAGTGGTTTATAAGGCGTTGGTCTACGGATCAAGGCTGTTAGTTCAAACACAGGCGAGGCTCACACTGTTGGTGACAAATTTGACTGAAGATATTTCATCCTATGTTAAATTGTTCTCCACCCCTGAATAATTTGGGATAGAAGATATTTCATCCTATGTTAAATTGTTCTCCACCCCTGAATAATTTGGGATAGCATGCCTGATGGTTGTAACTTGCAGATAGAATGGCAGGCCTTTTTTATGCCATTTTTGGGTCCGGTATTAGAACCCATTCCCCAGGTAAAAAAGTATATATTTTTCCCCATTGAAAGGGAAAAATTTAGTTGGTTAATTGGTAAAGGCCTAAGATTTAGGCTAATTGAAATACAGGGAAGCTGGTTAGGACAAATGTCTGCCACAATATGAATGAAATAATGTTGAAAATGGCAGTAAATCCAAAGAAATAAATGCATATCATGCATAATAGATAAAACTTGTTACATTAAAAAAATTGTTATATTGAATTTGTGTTTTTAACATTTCACTTTCTTTTGTACAGATTCAACAATGTGGTTGAAAAAAATGACTCCTTTTGGATTGTACAGACATCCACTGTAGTTATGGTGCCACCAATACTATGTGAAGTAAAGGCAGAAAATGTCATGTTGCCAGAGGAGGAACCAAAACATGGACTGAAAAGAAGTATAGCCACTGCCCTTGCATGACCTCATAAAAGTGTAGTCAGGGCGAAGATTGTAAAAGTAAATCATGTCTATTTAGACTATCTGATTTTATGATAATGTTATAGATTTTAATCCTGTTGATAACAGATAAGGTTCTTTTGTTAATTAGGGAAAAATCAGGAAGAGAGGGGTTATGTTTTTAACAACTGGAAAATGTTGTGGAATTTTATGCCACTGTTTTGATAGATTGGGGGCATATTGTCTGTCTGCTTGTACCAAACTTTAATATTGTCTATAAATCAAAACCACTCCACCTACATTACAATCATCAAACTTTATGTGTTTTTCATGACAACCTCTACAGGACCCAAGGTCACCTGTAGGGGGCATTGTGTTTTAAAAACACATATTCATTTTAGTTGCCTAAAATTGTCTTATGTTTAAAAGAAGAAAAAGACGGAATGTTTTTACTTGCAGTTATTGTCATTGCAAAAATTACAAGTTAAAAAAAATTTGCCGCTAGCATTGTACTTTAATATTGTGAGCAAAAGAAGTGGTCATTTTGGTAGTGGTCACCTGTCTGACTATTGCTAAAAATGTTATAGAAGTCTGGTATTCTGTTATAGAAAGTCATACAACTGTCTGATATAAGACTTCACACAGATTTGCCTTAAGATGAAATGTTGTTAACAAATACTTACAATTTTGCTTCTCAGATTAGACATTAAAAGTGATGTGAAACACAAACAGTATTCAGCTCTGAGAAAAATAGCTTAAAAATATGTTTTATCTTTTAAGGTTTCACCAGTCAGCATGAAATGTGAAGGTACACTTCCAGTCAGATGTTTAGGTATTAAGGATTGTACTGGTTGCGTGAAAGTAGCATTGTTTAATGAATTGGCAGAACAGACATTTGCTCAAAACAATGTTGTTGAGCTTTCCGGCTTATACAACTAACAGTGGGATGGAAAAAAACAACTGGTTGCTTCTAAGTTGACAGATTGTCAGGTATTATATTTATTCTTAATTTATTGCTAATTATTTTTGTTCATTTATATTTTTTCGATTATCCTATTTCAGTGGTATGGTAAATTTATCTTATTTGTGTAATGATATGCTGATACTTTAATTTTTTTTATTTTAGTAACGGTAATTTCAACAACATATGAATTTTGAATTGTTTATGAAGTGAAAGTATAATGAATGTGATTTGCTTATGTTTGCTTACAGTACTTGCCTGAGTCTGAATTGGCTATAGATGTGACAGAACAAGATATGTGTTTATTTAATGCTGACTCAGACTTTGGAAGTCAAATGTTGACTGAGACTGAAAAGTTTACTGTTGCTGGCTTGCTTGATGTAATTGTCTATCAGGCTTGTGATTATGCAGGTATTATAATGCTTATCTTACAACTACAGTGATTATTTTTACCTTCTATGACAGAGGCTTATTATAGGCCTCTTCCCAACTGAAAATTTCTTTAAAATCATGCAGTTTTTCCAAAAATCCAAACTTACACCAGCTTTTTTATTTCCCAAATCTGCAATAATAGCGATAATTCCTCCCAAAATCAACAGGCTAAGGCCACTTCCCAATAAAGAGAGAAAAATCACTGAACTAATTTCATAATTATTTCTTTTAAATGTGCATCTTATTTACATGTATCATTTACTTTTGAGGTGTAGATAGATACTAGTCCCAACAAAGGTGGAGGGAAGTGCAGTTGTTATTTCTGTACTGTTTCATAATGTATGCACATGAAATCATTCACAAAAGTTATGTTGAAATATCATATGACAACTTCTCAGGTTTTAAGTGTTAAGGTCAAGTTCACCTATGGAAGGTTTTGTATGAAGGAATGTTGTGTTTGCGTATGAAGTAAATCTATCATATGATGACAAAGTTATGGGCAAGGTCAAGTTTTGGACTAAGCACCCACCGACAATGTCAATGCTATGACAGTTCCTCACATTTTCTTTGAAAATACAAAACCACTGAAGAAAAAATGAAAAAAGATATTGTAGGTCAAAAACCTTGGTCAAAACTCCCAATATTTTAATGTTACACAAATGAACATTTTCCCAACACTTTTTTGCCAAGTTAAATTTTATGTCAGATTGGAATTTTTAGTTGACAAGCCATGCAATTCACTTTATTGTATGTGTTGTAGGTTGTCATAAGAAGAAGTTAGTGGATGGTGTATGTCCAGTATGTAGTGGCAATACAAGTAATAAAACATGTCGAGCTGAAATAGAGGTCATGTGTGAGTCTGGCAGAATCATAAAAACAATGTTATTTGAAACAGACCTTACTGTTCTCTTTGGAACATTAAATCTTGAAGATGATATTGTTGACATTATGTCAACATGGATTTATAAATTACCAATAAGTTTCAATGCTGTTTTGAAAAATGACAGACTTTTCAACATAAAGAAAAACTAACTTAAAGCAGGACAGAATGCTTTGAAAAGATTTATTCTAGGTCAGGCAAACTTTATACATCAGAAATTGTTTAATTGTTGCATGTCTTTGTCATTTATTCTTGCATGTTTTATATATATTTTTTCATATTTCTTTCTGACAAAGGCAGAAGAAATTTGTGTCCAGTGGACATTTCATACTTATATGTTATACACAGTTATGCCATTTGAACCATTTAAGGTCATGTTTGCGGTCAAGGATATTTGATAATTTTTTGAAATATCGGGGAAGCTTTGTACATGTGTATAAAAAATGTTTAATTGTTGCATGTCTTTGTTATATCTGTAAATTATTTAAGCTTATCATAATGTTTTACTGTAAGACACAGTTCCAACCATAGTATCATTTTATATTATTGTCAGATCCTGTCTGCATTGTAATATCCTACAAAAGATTTGTCATATTGTTTTTGTGTAACCGAAGAAGTTTAGACTCTCCTGCTTCAAGTTTATATAATTTTATGTACTCTTAAGCTGTTAAATCTTTTCCATGGCATTTTTGACTGACAACTGTTGTAACTTTTACAGGCCGTTCCAACTGTATTTATACTGTATTGAATTTAAAATTAATGCACTTATTCAAGGTGTTAGGAACTGTAACTTTAAAGATTCATGCCACTAATTAACTGCAGATTTTTACCACTTATTGTTAAATTTTTGTCTTTCCTGAGTACATGATTTCTGCTGATTTTGGACTCAATAATAAATGATTAACATGATAATGAAGTGAAACCTTTTAGACTTTATATGATAAATTATTTACTTTAAGATGGTGTTGTTATCTGTTGTAGTAGGTAAAAAATTCCGGGTTATGGTTACTTTTTCATTTCATTTTAACTTACAGCTGTAGTGTGTACTCACACATTTTCTTAAGACAACTTGTTGTTTTTTAGTTGTTTTTATTCTTACCAAGGAAGTATTGCTCATTGTTATTACCAAAAAAGTATTGCTCACTGTTCTTACCAACAAAGAATTGCTTATTATTTTTAGCTCACCTGAGCACATTGTCAAAATACTTGAAAACCTTGTTAACCCTCTAGGGGTCACCGTTTTGATTGAATATTAATCAAATCTTGTCAAAATGTTTTTCTTAACGATATCTTGATCAAGATCGAACATGGGTCATCTAACTAGGTCACCTGGTCAAATCATTGAAAAACCTTGTTAACCCTCTAGAGGTCACAGTTTTGATTGAATGTTCACCAAACCTTGTCAAAATGCTTATCTTAATGATATCTCGAACAAGTTTAAACATGGGTCATTTGGGGTCAATAACTAGGTCACCAGGTCAAATTACTTTAAAACCTTGTTAACCCTCAAGAGGACACAGTTTTGATTGAATGTTCACCAAACCTTGTCAAAATTTGGGGTCAATAACTAGGTCACCAGGACAAATTACTTGAAAACTTTGTTAACCTTCTAGAGGTTACAGTTTTATTAGATTTTCACCAAATGGTATCTTTGACCAATTTGGACATGGGTCATCTGGGGTCAATATCTAGGTCACCAGGTCAAATCACTGGAAAACTTGTTTACACTCTGTAGGTCACAGTTTTTATTGGATCTTCATCAAACTTTGTCAGAATGTTTACCTCAAATATATTTTGAACAACGTTGTACATGGGTCATCTGGGGTCAAAAACTAGGTCATCGGGCCAAATCACTGGAAAACCTTGTTAAAACTGTAGAGGTCATTGTTTTGATTGGATCTTCACCAAACCTTGTCAGATTGTTTGTCTCTATGTTATCTTGAACAAGTTTGAACATGGATCATCTGGGGTCAAAATGTAGGTCATCTGGTTAAATTAGTTGGAATCTTACTCAGGTGGG